>JARHVA010003315.1:1852500-2057122 GCA_037957365.1 Torreya grandis | reverse complement strand
AGTTAACACTACCTTCAATGTAATGGATTCTCTTTCACAAAAGGAGAGGGTGGGAGGGCAAGAGACTTCATTATCTTTCTTGAAACCTAATAGAGTGTCCTTCCAATTTGGGACTTTAGGATTACTAGGCTGATTATGATTTTATTTAAAGGATGGGGAGGATAATTGAATTGAATATGTTGTGTTTTTATCTTTTCATTCTCTAATTACTTTGTCAAACTTAGAGGTGTCTTGAAATTCATAGATGGATGTAACCTCATGTTGGAGTTTAGGTGGATATCTTGAAGAACTTGAGAGGTCTCATAAATTATCTTCCTTGCACTTCTATTTTTCTTGACTTTGACTAGGCATGGGAGAAGGCTCTTTCTCAAGAGTAGGCATGACATAATCTGGGGTCTTGATCTAAGAAGGTCTCCAAGATGGAATGGTCTTAGGCTCTTGAGGAAGAGTGGGTGAAAATTACATTGGTGTAGGCCTCTCTTGATGACATATTGAAACTAAGGCTAGGTTTGGAGAAAAAGAAGGTTGATTTAGAGGAAGAGGAGGCATACAAGATTGAACATATTACACTTTTTACCTCTCTTCAAGTACTAATCTACTTTCAAGACATTAAATTAAACCTCTTATTTGCATCACATAATTAATTGGAAAATGTTGGTTTTCTTTCTCAATAATTGTGTACCCAATCTTAAGTGAATGCACAAGATTCTTCATCATTTGAGTATTTTCATTTTGAATATGAAGGTCATATATAGTCAGTCCAAATTTATTTTATTTATCAATTTATCTCATTTTCATTTCCAAACATGCAATAGTTTATTTGAAGTTTAAGAAATCAATAATATAAGCAAAATGATTTTCACAAAATTGACTAAAGGGATGAGTAGGCTACTAAAAATGTTGAGTTGGATTGGGTGGGGGCACATAATGTTGCTGATAGCCTTGGTAAGGTTGATATTATGTTGTTTCATGACCACTTGGGGTGAAGCCATGAATGCCATAAACCTAATATAGAGAATACAAAAGCATAGAATATGCATCTTGACCAAAAGAATGATTGGGATGCATACCAATTTTATGATTTTAGATACCTGAGTGACTTATACCAATTTATATTCACTTGGAATT
The DNA here is from genome assembly GCA_037957365.1 of Torreya grandis. Classification (NCBI taxonomy): domain Eukaryota; kingdom Viridiplantae; phylum Streptophyta; class Pinopsida; order Cupressales; family Taxaceae; genus Torreya; species Torreya grandis. Next base: position 2,055,994 of record JARHVA010003315.1, on the reverse strand, counting down.
AACATTGATGCTTGGATTCATGCCTCTAAAGGCTGATGTGTTGAAGAGAAGCATCAAGAACTCTTCAATGTTATGCAATCCATGTCCCATTAGGCATGAAAAAACTATTATCAACAAAAGTTGCACCCTTGAAGAGGTTATTCAAGCCTCATCACTTAAGTGATAACATGAAGACACCTCTAGGTTATGGGTGGCTTAATTAATGAGGTGAATCTCTAAAAAAGGTTATCTCCATTGATGTTATCTCCCCAAAACACTACTAAACTTATTACTTGCAAGGAAAAAGGGTAAGAGATAACTAAAAATAACCTAATCTAGGGAGGTGATACACCAAATTAACACCATATACTTGACAATCATGCCTTAAGAACCTAAATTTGATCATGCTACCAAACAAGGACCTTCACGTATGATTATTTCAACATGGATGTCATAGATAATGTATTGAATGACAGGGATATTTAAGAGATCTAATAAAGAAACTAATTACTTAAATCCACTTTCAAACCATGTAAAGATACATTAAACTCACCATCTAACCTACAAGAAGATAATCCATTTAGAATAAGGTAGGAGAATACAAATGAGAGAATTTGAAAGAACTATTTTGTCACCAAATATTGTACCTTAAAGAAAGTTGTTCAATCCCTAATCTAATATTTGGGAAACATTGGAATACCTTTAGGCCTAGGGGTTGCCTATAGTAGAGGTAGACCTCAGGTTTAAGATCTAGCTCCCTAAATTGATCTTGAAGTACTTATCACCTATACTAACTAGTTACTTGTGTGAAAAGGGGTAGAAGTATGTATGAAATAAATTTATTCTAATAAGGTCATATACCATGAATATTTCTACAAGACCATCATATTTCATGCACTAAGAAACAAGATAACTTCCAAGTCTTAAGATGTTCTAACATTAGTATTTCAATGTAAAGGTGATATGCATGAGAAAACTCAAGGTAAGTGGACTAGAGGTTATGTTATAGATGTAAGGACACTTTCACTCTTTAAGGGAGCCAACACACTAGCTACACTCCATATGACCTGTTAGAATGAGAACTCCTTGTATTAGGTGTGAAAGGATAAGGAGAAGTAAGGATAAAAGCTTATCTCTAGACCTCAATATTCATCACTTTTCACACTTATACAAGATGTTTGTGAACTCAAAACCAAACTTCTTATATTATTCAAAGGTAAAGTACAACATCAAACTAATAGGGCTTTACCATACATGGTGTGAAATTATTTAAAAAGAGCCAAAATGGCTAGAAACAATGTCAAGCTAATAAAAAGAGTTAAATTTATATGGGAATAAAGTATGATACATAACTTGTGAGGTATCTTTAGACAAATTTCCCTCCAAGGCATTAACTCTTCAATTCTAGCATAGAGGTCTCTTAGTTGCTTTTTTGAAACTACCCTCATCATTGGCCTTCCTTGAGTGCTCCACAATAGACAAAGAATATATGAAATTATTTCACTATGAATATGGGGTTATAAAAAGGCTTCAACATGCATTGGATGTGTCCCTAATCACCAATCTTCTTCTAGATAAGTGTTCTCACTATCTGCAGTCATAATCACCCTTCTTTCACTCATCCTTCACACTTGGCACCAAGATGGTCTTCAATTTCTCAAAATAATACATAAAAGGATGATTTAACACTTGTCAAGAGTCATCATGTCCTTATATTCATCAGGTAGACCTTAAAAGGCCTCCTAATTGAAATTATCACCTTCTCACTTGATTACTCTCTTCCTAGACTACTTGAAGTAAAGGTGCTTTCAAAGGTACCTATGTTATTTAATTAGGAAATAAATATATATGAGGAGTTATATTAGGTCTCCCTCTACCTTCCAAAGTGATTAAAATCTTACAACTCTCCCTTGAATCTGTAAAACACATAAATCTATCAAAAAAACCAATTTTGTACCCTATTCATACAAATAGGGTAGACACCAGCTTGATTGGAAGGATCTTGGGGGAAACCTCTATAAGTCCCAATTAATTTCCTACCCAAACTATCCATTTTGAATGCATTTCATTCAATTTCTTCCCTATCAAGTCATTAACAAGGTTTTTAGAGGGTTTTGAGTAGTTTTACCCTTTAAGGATTGTTCATAAAAGTGTGACATCCAATCCTCAAAAAAATTTCCCCAAAACACAAGTTTAGGACCCTCTATAACATATATTAGCTTCTTAGAATCCCATGCTAAGCAATTATACTGCTATGAACTTCTAAAGTTGCCTTCTCAAGTTCCTCTTTGCTTTTTGTGAACCCTATCATGTTCTTGATCCAATAAATGATCTCTTTGTGGCCTCCTATGCAAACCAAAGGATTTGACACACTTTTTAAATCCCCATGGAGGTCCTCCAATGATTTTAAAATATTTTTTGGCCTTATAAGTGGTATTATACCCCCTTTAGGTAGTAGGCCTAATCTAATCCTAGTGTACTTTAGCTATGTTTAGCTCCTCACCACCATTTCTGAGTGGTTGGACATGAATATGATACCTTATATATGTTTGTCCATGTCTAACATAGCTTTATATATCTCCTTAAAGTGATCTAAGTCTTTGTGGCATCTTCCCTTATCATTCTTATGACAAACCTATAGGGTATGTGCATCTAAGAGTGCCCTTTATCTTAGACAGAATAGAGGGCACTCCCCCTATTGTCTCAATCAAAACAAGGATATTAGAGGCTTGGGTAGGATATATATACCATTTGTATAAATTATCTATAAAGGGCCTCTTTTGGGAAGACTGTGATGATGAAGAAATGGTTATAATAAGGGACTATTCTAGGATGTCCCTACAACAAATAAAAGATTATGATCTGGCACTAGTCCTTAATGAATTGGTGGATGAAGACTCTAGAGTAGACCCAATATATCTCACATAGATCATTGTTAAACCTTTACCACTAGTGAGGTGGTTATTTTTTGAATCCTTCTCTTTATTTGATAGAATAGCCCCTATGATCAATAGAATAATTAGTTGGCTGAGAAGCAAGGGTGTGCAGATCATAAGGGAGATAATAGGGGTTAAGGAGAAGCTCCTAAAGTTCAAAATAGGAAGTATCACTCCTTTAGAGGAGGGCCCTAGTGAATCATCAGAGGAACCTAATAAAGGAAAGAAGAAGATGAAAATAAAGGCAAGAAAAGGGGAATCAATTAAATAAGGAGGAGATATAGAGGAACCAATTAATCTTTTAGCAAAAGATGTAGTAGCAGCATAGGGATCCATAGTTTCAGATCCCATAGCCTTGAATCCCCTTCTCCCCCTTTCCTACCCATATTGTACAAGAGTTTTCAACACCTCTATCATTTGTCTCCACTCCTCAAGTATCTCGGGTCCCCATTATTCCAAAAATTTTGGCTCCTTCACCTCTAGTGTCATCCCCTCCACTTGTTTCCACTTCACCTACCATTCCACCCACATCAATAATCTAAGTAAAATCAATATAAATAAGTCAAGTGGACACTTAAGGTCTCCCTATAGTGTAAGTTCAAGTTTCCACTTCACTTTCCCTTCCTCCCACTTACCATTCCATTTCCAATTCCTTCCATTTCATCACCATTAATTCCCAATACCACCCAATAGTACATTATTGCAAAATAAATCATCTTGACTATAGTTTCAGAGTCCAGCCCAACCTCAGGGATATGTATTATTTCCCCTTCATCTCAACCTACTATTTTCACATCACCAACACTAAGTAGTCCTACACACTTAATTGACAAATTTATTGCTTTGGCTTCCACCCTTCCACCAGTTCCCAAATTGATAACCCCTATGTCCATTTCATCCTCCACTTCCCCCATTTCCACTATTTTAACTATACCATCAGTATAGGTTGGAGCAACCCAAATACTTGGTGAAAATATTGATTTTCAAACCGCTGATGAGATTGGATATTCACAATCACCTCCTAAGTAACCAATGGCATCATCTTCTCAAGAGTCTCCATTAGTCATAATGTTAACTAGTGTAACTACATCAACTATATATTCTTTGGTGATAGTGTCAAATCAGTAGAAAGCTACCCCCAATTGGTTAACACAATCAGTGAGCAAGAAGTAAAAAATAATGATTGATCCCAATACTTTAGAATTTGGCATGTCAAAATTCAAGAATAAATCAAAACCCACTCCTAAGACCCTCTTAAGGACTTTAAATGATGATAAGGGGGAGAGAAACATTGAAATTGTAGTTCCTCCACTAGACAAATCAAAAAAGGATCTTATGGTGAAGATTATCAAGTTTTTCATATACACCTTGGTCAGCAAATGAGAGAGGGACTCAAGCATGATGTGAAGATAAGTATCAACTCTTTCTTATAGAGGATTGATCATGATAAATCCACCAAGGATGAGCTGAAAATAAAGGTAGATCAATTGACTTAAACATTAAACCAATTCATAAAACCTAATGAAACATCATAACAACCATAGATAGTGAAGCCAATTAGTCCAGATCAAGCTACAATTGAATTTATATGAGAGATTTCTCACATGAGAAGGGATACAAAAGAATGGTCTAAGGAATTGATCATCAAAGGAAATAGGGTTCTTGTAGCAATGATGGAACAATATGGAGTCATCATAGAGAGGAAATAAATTTTAAAGGAGCATATCAAGAGCTATGAAGGATAAATTTTAATCTTAAACATGTATTATCCCAAATTGATAGTCATAAAATTAATTGATATGAATACCCTCATTGCTAAGAATATATTGAAGAGTGATGTTGAGCATGAGGAACTACACAAGGCTACTCAATTTTGGATAAGAGTACTGATAGAGTTTATAGAAGGAGCCAAGGAGGCTCATGATAAGGTAATTGATATATTATATGATATTAATGGCATGATGAATTTAATGTCATGTCAACCATTAGATGATGCCAACAATCTCCTTCAAGTAGAGCAAGTTTAGAATAATTTCAAAGTATTAGTTGAGGAGTCTACAAAGGACACAGTATTTGTCCTACATTCCATCCATAGGTTCATCAAGTATGAGAAAGCAATTTATCAGATGAGGATTGAAATGTAGGGCATAATAACCTTCAAAAGATAATTGTTTGATGTCCAAGCAGATTATGTAGCCTTTAACATTTGTTCTTATGGGTCGGATGCAGATCAAATTTAAGAGATTTTCAACTCCTTTGATGCATATACAAAGAAGTTTTAGGTCAAGAATGATAATAAAGATGAAGAAGTTCTGAAAATTAATTAATGTTCACTCTCTTTTGAATGTTTTCAAATGTTATCATTTTTTATTTCATTTCAAGACATTACACATTGTAATTGCAAAGGTATGGCTATATTTTTATAACTCTTTTTAAGAAAGACATATTTTTACAATTTATATTTTTTGATAATGTGAAAGTTAAAAAAATCACAAGTGCAAATTGTGCTTTGCATTTTAATAAATGTGAATTATTAAAAAGGTGTTAAATCATGAAGTGTAAATTGCATGGTTCATTTTGGCAAAAGTGATAAATACTTAGAAAGTTGTAAAAGTCTCATTTAAAGTTTTGCACACTAAAGTTTTCATGAAAATAAACTTGGAATTATTTTCAATGTTATATTTTATTTTGAAAGGACAAGTTCTATTATGGGCACCTCTTTTTTCATGAGGGAGCTATTTTTAGCCATTATCAAATAAAGAAGCATTACATAAGGATCTTTAATTCTAGCCATTCCATATCATGTCATGCTACACCCAGGATCACTCCCATCTTGTGCATGCCATGTTCCATCAATTCCACAAGTTCAAAAACACCATAAATATAATAAATCGCCTCTCTTGCATGAGGGTTTTAGATTTGCTTGACTTTCTTCACTGGGTATTTGAGTTTCAACAACTACATGTCTTCTATGACATATTTTGTATAAAAATGGGTAGATCCCATGGCCCAATTGATATTTTTTTTAGTTATATTTTTTGAATTTTAAATATATTTACTACAAGCTGTAACCTTTGGAGAGAAATAAAGTTGAAGATTTGTCTTTCTTGTCTTGAGAGATCTTTGTGTGTGCGCAAGTTATTCGATTATTTGTGGAATCTTTATCTCTTTATTTCACTTTTAATAAATTAATCTATGGTATTTTACCCTCTTAAAAATATTGTTTGAAATAAATATCTCTTTCCCTTTTTTGAAAAATATATAAAATACTACCTTTGATTTCTATTTGTATAAGTTTGTGCTGAAACAAATTCAACATAATTTCTTCTCTATTGTGTTCATAAATCAAGCAATAAAACACACTATAAAATATTTGGTGAAATCACCATATTTTCAATTTTCTATAAATTTCAATTCTTCAACCCTTTTCCCCATAAAAACCCTAGTTTAGGATTCAAAAGCACTAAAGAGTGAGATTTCCATAAAACTAGTATTTTATCAGTTTACATTAGATTTAATGAAAGGAAATCAACCTTCTCCAGAGATTAACCTCAAATTGTAAGGTCCCATGGCTTTTGAGGTTTTTCCATTGTGTCATAAGGAAATTGCACAATAATCTACAAGATCAAGATAGGTGCAATCGTATGTGATAATAGCATTTTACACCCCAACTTCCAAAAATAGACTTTTGGAATGATGACTATGCAGGATTTTGTGTGTGGACTATAGGCTATTATGTTAGAACCCCTCAATTCTATATTCTCCATGCCATGGGAATATCCTAAGATTATTACTAATACTATGGGGGTCCTCTTATGCATGTCAAAACTAAACCTTCTTTTCTAACTCCTCATATATCTCTAAACTTAAGTATAACTTGTAGATAGTGTATTGTATATTGATTTTGACTGCATGTCTTTGAGCTTTCTTGTAGGTATCTTCTAAGTTAAAACTTATATATCACACTCCAATATCTTTATAAAGTCTTCAATTCCACTTTAAATTCATTTAGACTTGTTTAAGTCATGCCCATGCTAGGCCAAACTCTTCAACCATCATACTTTAGTGCATGGTCACTTTACCACCAGGTTGTAGATGGTCATTCTAAGATCAAAAGACACCTATAGGTTGCATTTAAATTATTAGAAACCTATGCTACATAGACTAGGGTATCTTTAAAATCTTAGAACCAACTCTAACCTATAGGTGTTTCATGTTTATAGGGTTTTATCTCTAGGTTTACACCATGGACTTGCAAGTACCTATAGTCAAATTATAGGTGACCTTTTTGGGAGTAAGAGTAAACCTATAGGTTATGGTACATGTCAAGACCCTATACTTTCACTCTTATCATTATTTTGGATCACTAGTGTCCTCCTCACACTAGTAAGATCATTTTCCATGAAGATATGCTCCTATTATATCCTTATAACATGAGATCATTTGAAATTTCAAATACTATAGTAAACATTGAAAACTTGTAGTGAAGAATTGCATGAGTTTGGGATCTCATCTACAACACTTATTGGGACCAAACATTCAATTTATTTGTTGAAGACATCACTCCTATGATATTAATTCATGATGGAGGCATTAAAATTCATATAGACTCCATGTTACCCTATTAGATGATAACACAAAATGTGGGAAAGGATCTATTTTAGACTTTTTAAGGTAACAAGTCCCTAAAACAAACTTCTTGACATGTGAACTTGATTCAAGTTTGGTTATCACTTAATGGATTCACTATTGATGTCCATGTAATTCTCCAACTTATCAATCCTCTATGAGCGTCTCAAAATATGTTTAAAATCTAACACTCCAAATGCTCAAACCTCTATGGAGACCTATAGGTGTACACACAATAGCAAATAAGGGTAGTGAAGGTATAACATGGATAATGTGCATAGTATATGGTTATCCAACTAGTTTTAAACCTTATAAAAGTCTTAAAATGAATCCTTTCCAACCTTGAAATACTTCAAACAATCCAGATGCTTCATCTCTATGTGATTATTCTAATGAAGGGCACATGTGGGTGTTCATTAATGGTGCAAGACTATGTATAGCATTTGAATTAGTAAAGAATGTATTCAAAAGGGACTATTTAGACATTATATAATGTTTATTTCCCTTGGAAGGGTTCTCATCACCTTGAAAGTTTCTCCTTAGATCACCATGAATGTTCTCAAAACCTTCCTATACTACATTCAGCTGACTATAAGTGGATATGTGTAAAGAATTGACTGTGTTATTTACTAGACTACAAATTCATTAATGTTGCCCTTTGAGACTAATCTTGTAAGGATAAGGTGATTTCCATGACATTAAAATCATAAAATACAATTTGTCACACTCATTTGAAAATACTATAAGAATAAGGACCTTTGCACTAGGTGAAATATGCCTCCAACTTAGTAATGGTGATCTCAACTTGCAACCTAAACTATTTGGTTCATCAAGTCACCTCCAAACATGAAAAAAAATATGGAAACCAATAAATAAGTACATTCATATCTCCTAGAAACAATTTCATCAAGTGGTTTGTATGGACCATCTCAGATAAGGATAAAACCTATAGGGTATGGCGATTAGCAAGCAAAAAAGAGTAGTCAACTTCTTAAGAATGGTTCATAAATAATATGCAACAAATATTTTAACTCCTATCATGAATATTAATTATACTAAGTTTAATAACACCCCATAAGAGCATTTGACTTAAAACCTCTCCTACTAGTCATACCATGAGAAAAATTGTTGACCAATTTTGTATGCCTAGTGGAGTGATGGAGAAGTGAAATAGTTTCTAATCCTTTTTTAGACTTAAAAATTAGATAAAACATTTAATTAAGCTTATGGAATCTGAAGAGTCATTTTAGGATCCTACCACATGTGCCACACTTTTGTAAAAGTCATCCAACCAACTTCAATTGTCCAAACTACCACTTTTCTTCTTGTTCTGATGTTACTCCTAGAATTTTCAGTTATAAACTGACATGTTTGATAATTTACTAACATGAAGGATGTTGAATAACACCTAGAACATTTTACTACAAAGGTAAACTATATAACTCTCATAAATGACTTAAAATATGACCCCTAACATGACATAGGACTAAAGCTTAATAAGACTAAGGTAGTGATAAATAAAATGACCTTAATATGACTAAGATACACCTTATATGACACTAAAAATCCCCTATACACTTTTTTAACTATAGGGGGTTGACCTATTTTGACTTGTGGTTAAAATAGTCAACATTCTTAGTGATTTCCTAGGGGTGGTATACTTATTATGCCAAAAACCAGTAACCTTCTCCTATCTATTAGGATATGGAGTCACTTATGCACAGATATGACACTAAATTTTCCTTTGAAAACAAACCAAAAAATAAGACATAATAGTAAAATAATAGAAAAAACAACACACCACACACTTGTGCCTCATGTACACCTACACACAACCCAAACTAACTAACTCAACCTGAACTAACCTAAAAGAAATTATTCCTCTTAGATAAAATGGAAGTTTGAAACCTTTCTTTCTTCATAAAATGAAGGAGTGAATAAGTCATGTTTATTTTTGAGCTTTGGTATTGATGCCCCTATTTCCTTCGTGATACTTGTCAACCTCATTAGCATGATGCTCAATAAAATCAATGTAGTTACAAGAAGTTCAATTATGAATATGAACTATTATGTTTCAATAGACTCAACCTTCTCACAAAACCCCTCAACTTCAACATTCAATGGTGTTTCAACAATTCATACCTCCTTGAATTTCATGGTGCTATTAATAAGGTCAGGGTTCTTTTCAGCTGCAAGTTCTTTAAGCTCATCAAGGAGCTCTGCATAGTCCACTGTGCTCTACGTAGTCCACCCAATCTTGGTCATTGTTCTCCATGGAAATATTTTTATCTATGCTATCATGTATTTGTCCCTCAACTTGAAAAAGTTCTTCAATCTCTTGAAAAAATTTCATTTTTTATTTCCAATCATCCTTACTCTCCTTGTCTTTAAGAAACACCACCTCTTCAACTTTGTCTTCTTGATGTATGAGGTCATCAAGATAGTCTTCCTTATGCTCTAATATATCTTCAAATGTTTTAACCTGAAGTTGAGGTGTTGAGTACTCTTTAAGGGCAATGTATTCTATTTTGTATTCATGATAGTCTTCTAAGATTGTAACATCTTTGATAGTAGATTGACTAAGTTCCTTCATGAATATAGCTTCTTGAATAGTGACTTGAAGCTCATCTTCATTCTTAACAAGACACTATTCTTTATTATTGATGACACACTCAACTTCATGCTTGTTAGGATAATCAACAACCTCATGATTAGATATGGAGTCTTTCTCAACACTTGTCCCTTCATGCATTGATCAAATTCCTTATGTGCAACTGCAAAGGCTCTTCAATGTCTTTCTCCTCACTCAAGGAGATGGATTGACACTTACTCCCACCAAGGGGGGTCCCTATGGTGATTTATTCTTCATTGTCACTTGAGGCATCATCTTGATGAGCTATGGCTTGAGCTTACTCCTCTTCACTTTCTTCCCTCAAAATGGGCTCTTTTTCAATAAGGGATGAGGTGGGAGGTTAGTGGATAAGCTCATGGGATGGAGAGAGAACATGAGGTCTAATAGAGGGCTTGTGAATAAATTTGGGGAAAAGGACTTCTTGAGTGAGCTCATAGGGTAATGATAAGTTGGGTTGTTAAATAGGAAAGACACTTCCTCCCACAATAATTTCACCTTGGTTATATCCTCCTTGAGGCTCTTCAATAGTTTTAGACACTTTTAAGCTATTTGTCCTCCCACATATTTAGTCTATCTAATAAGCATTGGAGACACTTTTTTTCTAAGTATATTTACTCCTTGATATCCCATCAAGTTTCTTCTTCAACCATCTCCCACACATACCTACACCCCTAGACCAAGCCTCTTAACCATTCCATGAGATGGTAATGGAGCACATCAAACTCAGCATCCCATGTTCTCATCATTTCTTATCTATCTAGTAAGCTTAGTATGAGTGCAAATAAGGATTTGATATAATATGGGGTTGAAGTAGGAGGAGGGTAATGATGGGGATTGAGGATAGATTTATGTTGTTAGATTTGAGTGTGTAATAATTCATATCTTTCCTTGTAATATCTTTATGTACAATACATCAAATCATTTTATTCTTCATGAAAATACTGAGAATCCTCTTGAGGTTGATGGGCATCATGGTATGCTTGGTAAGGTTCATATTAGGGTTGATAAGAAGGCATTTCTTGATAGGATTATTGATAGCCTCCCTCATAGGTTTGTCCAAAAATATGATATCCATATGGAGAAGGAAATGGATGACCATAGGGATGTTATGGATCATAGGATTAGTAGCCATTTTTATAGGTTTGTTGAGGGGTATAACATGGTTCATATCAATATTGATAGGGAGGTGCATAGTAGGCATATTTATCAAAGCTATTTATATCAACCTCATGGGTCAAATTAAATACAAAAAATTGATCAAAACTTTTAACAAGGGATAGTTGAGCTATTTAAAACAAGAATATTTCATTTGAAGTTTCCATTGGTTCTATCTTGCTTGCTTCTAAAAGTTGATTAGAGGAAAGACACACCAACAATATTTCCACTCTCTTGGCCCTTTGTCCCACTAGGTGTGCTAGAACTATTATCACCAAATCTTGCACCCTATAATACTTTTTTCAATCCTACTCTAATATTTTGGAAACATTATAATACCTTTAGGCTTGTGGGTTTCCTATAGTAGAGGTAGACCTCTAGGTTTAAGGGCTAGCTCCCTGAATTGATCTTGAAGTACTTATCACCTATACTGAATAATTTCTTATGTGAAAATTGTTATAAGTATGCATAAAATAAATATACTCTAAGGAGGTTATACACCATGAATATTTCCACAAGACCATCATACTTTATGCACTAAGAAACAAGACCTACAAAACTAGCTTCAAAGTCCTAAGATGTTCTAACATTAATATTTCAATATAGAGGTGATATGCATGAGACAACTTAAGGTAAGTGGACCAGAGGTTATATTATATACCTAGGAATCCAACACACTAGCCACACTCCATATGACCTATTATAGTGAGAACTTCTTGCACTAGACATGAAAAGATAAGGAGAAGTAAGGATAGAAGCTTCTCTCTAGACCTCACCATCCATCACTTTACACACTTAGACATGATTTTTATGAAATCAAAACCATATTTCTTATATAATTTTCATTGAAATTACAACATCAAACCAATAGGGATTCACCATACATGGTGTGGAATTCTTAAATAAGAGCCAAAATGGCTAGTACCTATAGAATATGAGAGAAAAGAGAGAAGAATGAAGTTTAATAGTCACACGAACAAGTGTCAAGCTAAGATAAGGAGTTAAATTTTTAGGGGAATCAAGTATGATATAGAACATGCAGGGCCTCTTTGGACAAATTTCCCTCTAAGGCGTTAAACACTTCAATTCTGGTGTAGAGGTCTCTTAACTACCTTCTTGAAATTGCCCTCATTATTGGCCTTCTTTGGGCATTCCATAGTAGACTAGGAATAGATGACATAATTTCACTATGAAGGGGGAATATAAATAGTCTCAAACATGCATTGGATGTGTCCCTGATCACCAATATTCTCTTGGATAAGTGTTCTCACTATCTGTAGTCATAATCACCCTTCTTTTACTTAGCCTTCACACTTGGCACCAAGATGGTCTTTAGTTTCTAAAACCAATCCATATAGGGGATGATGTAACACTTTTCAAGAGTCATCTTATCCTTAGATTCATTGTTTAGACCTTAAAAGGCCTCCCAATTGAAGTTATCACCTTCTCAGTTGATGATCACTCTCTATTCACTATGCCTTCTTGGACTTCCTAAAGTGAAGGTGCTTGTATAGGTAACTATGTGATTGACTAAGGAAATAAATGGATATGAGGAGTTACGTTAGGTTTCACTCTATCTCCCAAAGTGATTCACATCTTCTAACTCGCCTTTGAACCTATAAAACACACAAATTTGTCAATAAAACTAGTTTTTTACCCTATCCATATAAATAGGGTAGAAGCCAACTTGATGAGAAGGAACCTAGGGGAGTCTTATATAAGTTCCAATAACTTTCCTACCCAAACTATCCATCTTGAATGCATTTCTTTCAATTTATTCCCTATCAAGTCATTAACAAGGGTTTTGGAGGCTTTTGAGTAGTTTTATTCCTTAAGTATTATTCATAAAAGTGTGGCATCCAATACTTACACAAATTCCACAAAATACAAGTTGAGGACCCTTTCCAACATATCCTATCTCCTTAGACTCCCATGCTAAGAATTCATACTATTATGAACTTCTAAAGTTGCCTTCTCAAGATCCTCTTTACTTTATGTGCTCCCTATCATGTTCTTGATCCAATAAATGATCTCTCAAAGGCCTCTTCTACAAAACCAAAGGCTTTAACACACCTTATAACTCCCCATGGAGTTCCTCCAATTATTTTCAAAGATCATCTTACTTGATAATTTGTATTAAACCCCCTTTAGGTAGTAGGCCTAGTCTAAGCCAAGTGGACTTTGATTATGTTTAGCTCCTCACCACCACCTTTGAGTGGTTGTCCATTAGTGTGATACATTATGTATGTTTTTTCATGTCTAATATATCTTTCTACATCTCCTTTTAGTGATTTAAGTCTCTTTATCATCTTCCCTTATCATTCTTATGACAAACCTATAGGGTAAGTGCATTTGGGAGTGACCTCTATATGAGATAGGATAGAGGGCACTTCCCTTATTATCCCAAGAAAAAAAATGATATTAAAGGCTTGTGTAGGTGATAGATACAATCTATAAAAATTATCTTTGAAAGGCCTCTTATGCCCAAACTTCCCAAAATAGACTTTTAGAATGATGACTGTGCAGGATTTTATGTGTGGACAGTAGGTCGTTATGTTGGAACCCCTCCATGCTCTATTCTCCATGCCATAAGAATCTCTTGAGATGTTTAATACTACTATGGGGTCCTCTTATTCATTTCAACACTCAACCTTATTTTTTAACTCCTCATATATATCCAAACTTAGGCATAACTAGTAGACAATATATTGTATATTGGTTATGACTACATGTCTTCAATCTTTCCTATAGGTATCTTCTAAATTAAAACTTGTATCTCACACTCTAATATATTCCTTAAGTCTTAAATACCATTTTATATTCATTTATACTTCTTAAATTCATGTCCATGCTAGGCCAAACTTCAACCATCATACTCTAGTGCACAATCACTTTACCATCAGGCTATAGATGGTCATTCTAAGAGAAAAAGACACTTGTAGGTTACATTTAAATTATTAAAAACCTATGCTACACACTCTAGGGTATCTTTTAAATCTTGGAACCAACTCTAACCTATATGTGTTTAATGTTTTGATGGTTTCATCTCTAAGTTCACACCATGGACTTGCAGGTACCTATAGTTAGATTGTAGGTGACCTTTTAGGGAGCAAGAGTACACCTGTAGGTTATGGTACAAGTCAAGACCCTATACTTTCACTCTTCTAAATTTAATTTGGATCATTAGTGTACCCCTTACCCTAATATGATAATTTTCCATGAACATATTCTCTAGTTATATCCTTGTAGGATGAGATCATTTGAAAGTTTAAACACTATAATAAACATTGAAACCTGTAGTGAAGAAGTGCATGAGTTGGGGATCTCATATACAACACTTATTGGGACCAAACATTCACTTTATTTGGTCAAGGCATCATTCCTATGATATTAATTCATGATGGATGCATTAAAATTCATCTATACTCCATGTTAACCTATTACATGATAGCACTAAATGTGGGCAAGGCTCTATTTCAGAGTTTTTAAGGTAACAAGTCCATAAAACAAACTTTTTCACAAGTGAACCTAATTCATGTCTAATTATCACTCAATGGATTCACTATTTATGGCTATGGCATTCTCCAAATTTTTAATCCTTTATGAGGGTCTCAAAACATGTTTAAACTCTAACACTCCAAATGCTCAAACCTCTGTGGAGACATGTAGCTATACACATAGTAACAAACAAGGTTTGTGAACGTCAAACATAGATAATGTGTATAGTGTATGGTTATCCAACTAGTTTTTTACCTTCTCAAAGACTTAAAATTAATCATTTCTAACCTTTAAATACTTCAAATAATCTATATGCTTTATCTTCATGTGATTATTCTCTTATAGGGCACCTATGGGTGTTCATCAACGGTGCAGGATTGTGTATAGCATTTGAATTGGTAGATAATGCATTAAAAAGGGATTGTTTAGATGTTATAAAAAATTTATTTCCCTTGTAAGGGTTGTTACCACCTTTAAACTTTATCCTCACATCACCATGAATGTTCTCAAAACCTTCATACACTGCATTTAGTTGATTGTAAGTGGATATGTGCAGAAAGTTGTCTATGTTGTTTGTTAGACTGCAACTTCATTGATGTTGACCTTTGAGACTAAGATTTTAAGGAAAGGGTGATTTTAATGACATTGAAATCATAAAATACAATGTGTCACAATCATTTTAAACCATTATAATAACAAGGACCTTTGCATTTGGTGAAATATGCCTGCAACTTAGCAATGGTGATCTCAACTTGTAACTTGAACTATTTGGCCCATCAAGTCACCTCAAAACATATAATAAAATATGGATACCATTAAATAATGACAACCACATCTCCTAGAAATAATTTCATCAAGTGGTTTGTATGGATTAGCTCAAATAAGGAGAAAATGTGTAGGATATAGGGATTAGCAAGTAGAAAGGAGTAGTCAACTTATTAATAATGGTTCATAAAGGATAGGCAACCAATATTTGAAATCCTACCATTAATATGAAGTATACCAAGTTTAATAACACCCTATAAGAGAATTTTAACTTAAACCTATTCTACTAGTCATACCATGAGAAAACCTATTGACCAATTTTATATGCCTAGTGGAGAGATGGAGAAGTGAAATGGTTTTTAGTCCTTTATGAGACTTCCAAAGTAAATCAAACATGGAAGTGAACTCAAGGAAGCTAAAGAGTCATTTTAGTAGCTTTCCACATGTGCCATACTTATGTAGAAGTTGTATAACCAACTTAAAATACCCAAACTACCACTTTTCTTCTTGTTATGATATTACTCCTATAATTTTGAGTCATAAATTGACATGTCTAACAAGGTACTGACATGAAAGATGTTGAACAACACCAAGAATATTTTTTACCAAGGGAAATCATAAAACTCTCATAAATGACTTAAAATATGACCCCTAACATGACATAGGCCTAAAGGTGAATAAGACTAAGGTAGTGACACATCAAATAACCTTAATATGACTAAGATACACCTTATAGGACACTAATAATCCCTTATACAAGTTTTGAACTATAGAGGATTGACCTATTTTAACTTGTGGTCAAAATAATCAACAACTACTACTAGCATTCATTAACAGTCACATAAGTACACAAGTTGAAAACATGTGGGAGGGTAAGAATTAGCTTTATTCAACATTCAAATCCATAGTACAAGTGTTTAATTGAGCAATGTTTTTCCATACTTAGCTAAAGGATCCATAACAAGCCATTCAAGGCTATATATATAGAAGAAATGAAGAAAAGGGAGAAGAGAGGTGTAGCAATAACTTCAATGATGAGTGTCATCCACTTTAATTTAGTTACAAGACCAAATGAAAGAGTTTAAGATCAGTTTCATCCATCTCCTTGGCATTTTTTGTCTCGACTTGATGAGTAACTTTACCAAGTGGTGTACAAGCTCTTATTTGAAGAGTTGCAAGCACTTATTGAAGGGGAAATTAAATTTTGGCAACTTGGCACATGGCATCTTGGCTTCATGAAGCAACTTCCACACCATCCTAGGCTTCTAGAATCTTCCTTTATCTTTCATTTGTCTTTTCTTCACACCTAGCCATGGTAGAGATTCATCTTCATTAGCCATGTAGGCTTATTAGTCCATTAGGTCTGATTTGTTTGTATTAATGATTGGAATGGAATGAAGACCTCCATGAAAACTTATTGCAAGGTTTATAAGTCTATTTCATACCCATAAACCATATTATATCATGATCCATAGTTTTCAAGTATTCCAACCATGTTGTTTTGTCTTCCATAGGTGACTACATCACCTTCTCATAAGTATTTATACTATCTATCAATTTTGGACCTGTATGATCACTTTCAAGAGTAAGAGAGTGTATTTTAGGATATAATAAGGTGTAATACCCTTCAAGCCAACCTCTCTAATGGTTTTTATTAGCTCATATGTCAAAAAAACTCATTTTGAGCACAAAAACCTACAAAAACATAATATTAAATGCATTTATAATGTGAATATATAGGAAAAATGCATGGTTAGGACCCTATTAGAGTTATAAATTATGTTTAGATGCTTTTTAGGTCAAAATAATGCATTAGGAGTAATAAATCTTGTCTTCTCTCCCATCGACCTCCTATTAAAGTTTAAGTAGGGTTTAGAGATGCTTCTACTCTTAGAAATGGTTCATGAATATGGGGGACATAATCCCCAAAAAAATGCCATAATTTTTTATTATATAAGGGTATTAAACTATCCCTAGGATATTTTTATCCCATGCACCTTCTCTGTATAGTTTTTAGCAAGAGAAAATGACCATTTTTTATTATTAGGCTTGTTTGAGAGCTTGAAAAGGAAGATTTGTGCATAACAAGGTGAAAAAATGCTTTGTTTGAGTTAAATGTTAATCCTTTAGGTATATTACACTTTTTATGAAATTACCCAATGGTTATCTTCCCTATTATATTTCTCAAACCTCACTACCACCTCATAAGCTTGTAACCAGGATTTAAGGGCATTTTGGTGTTAGTGACCCTAACAGTCATTATTTTATTATTTTCTTTGCCGTGGAATGAACCCAAATGTATTATAATACTTAATAAATTTCTTAAAAACCTCTTTAATTCATCATCCTTAAATCTCATCTTCACCAATGAAACCTTTCTTCATCTTTCTACCTATAGGCCTATGTATGCAGATTTAGGTCTTCTAGGCCTAATTAGGCTTCCTGACCCCTATAATTATCTTCAATCCTCTCAAAACCTATTTCATATCATATTATCATCATAAAATTATATTTATGCATCAATTATACTCTTACCACCTTATAATCTCAAATAACTAATCGCGTTTATCTTATATTTCTCCTAAGCAAGCCTGTAGGTGGTGTTTTAGCCTTCATGATTACATGGGATATATTTTCATTATTTTTAGTGATATCAATTGTTTCCTTTATTTAAAAAGTTTTAAAAAAACAATATTCTCCCACTCTTGTAATTCTTTAAACTCAACACCAAAATTGCATATTATCTTCAAAGACTAAACACAAGCCTGTAGGTAGTATTTTTGTCTTCTTGGATACAAATTGTTGTTTCTTTATTCCTCCTTAGTATTTTTGTGGATTATAAATGGATGATATAATTTATAATTATTTATTTAAACTCTCTACAACCCTTAAACACCTTTTTTTCTTATCATAAAATGCAACCTTCCTCAATTCTGCCTTGACAAGCCTATAGGTCAACATTAGGCCTCTATGACTACAATTTGGAGATTTTCCTCCTTAATTTGTTAATCTATAATATATAAGTATTTATATATTATTGGATAGATAATATATTTCTTTATTAACCTTCTAAAAACTTATTCACTCCCTATATAAATTTTACTTTGATTGCATTGCCTACAAGTAGGTTGTAGGTGGTTATTTGGATTTGCTTGACTGTAAGTCAACAACTTTGAAGCCTCTCAAAGCTATAAAAAAATTAATAATATGTTTTAATAATATATTAAACTTAATTAATCCTTATCTCTAAACCTTAATTCCTCTTATATCCTCTAAGACCACTACAAGCATGCTTCTTTTGTTCCCTTCCTACTAATAAGCTTGTAGACTATCTTTTGCCCTAAAAACCCTCTTCCACTATGTTTGTTCCTTATTATGCCTCATTGACTCATTGGAAAAAATTGGATAATTTATTTAGTTTCCTTAATATCTCTTAGTTACTCTATTATAATGAGTATACATTTAATGTTCATGTAGAATCTTCATACTCCTTTTGGACTCCCACAGTCTTATCTAACCAACACAGTCCATTGAGGCATATAGTCCATTTAGCCAATGGTGAAAATAATTTTGATTTTTCATGGGTATTTTTATGTTTATACAACTTATATGAAGGTTTAATAAAATTTAATTTAATTTATTAATCCAAACACTTGGTGTTAATGATGACTTATAAGTCTGCAAACCTGTAGGCTCGCAGTCCTCCTTAGATCTTGGCTTGAAGAAAGACACTATGAACTCTGAATTCAAGGACCAAACATTGTAATATCTCCTAATAAAAATATCAAATTTTATTTTATTTCTTTTATTTCCTTCAAATATTTTAATATTGATCATACATCTGTATTTGATCATGGCACTTCACCAAGATAGCTAGTTTAAACATTCTAACTATAGATGCATAGTTGCTTGTCTATCATGAAGTTTATCACCCCATTTACTTCTTATAGTATTATGAGATAAATTTAATACAATGGATTCAATTTATAATATTAATTTCAACATTTCATGCACAATACAATCCATAACGTCTCTATAAAGAAAATTGTCATACCCCAACTAACCAAAACAAGGTTATATAACCCTGAACCAAACATGATCATGAAGAAACATGGAAGGAAATGATATTTTAGGGTTATAATAGTGATTAATATACCATACCCTATCATTTTAATCCATTCATCTAACCTTAGAACTCCATAGTTGAGGAAAAGTAACCTTGGTGGGGTTTGAAGATTCTTTTCTACCCCTTAAATTTTTAATGATTGTTCATAAAGTTAAGGGGCTTAACCAAGAAACCAAAGGAAAAAAGTGGAATTAAATTAGGTTCCCCTCTTATTTATAATATATTGGATTCAAACTCTCTCTCTCTCTCTTGAAAGTACCAAATTCAATTCGTGGCTTGTCTTAAGCTACCAAGAAGGTTGATGGAGAAATGGGATGAGTTTTTGCACTATTTGGCTCCATATCTCCACTTTCTACATGGATTTGGTCTTGATAATACCATGGGGACCTATATAATATTTTTAACCTTGTCAACCATCATAAATCCTCTACACAAAACCACCAAAAGCATGTTTTTCTCAAGATTCTAACTTTTTTGCATCTTGGAGTTACTGGAGATGATGAACTCAGTGGCTCTTCACCTTATTCTGACCTATACAAATGTGTAAAAGTCTTCCAAGATGTTTTATACTATTCTTTCCTTGTATTTATCTAAAAACTTTTCCTTTATGTATTGGATAAGGAGAAATGGTAGTTACAAATGAATTCCAACATTTAAACTTGGTTATAAAGGACCTTTAGAGAAAGTATATGGTCAATTATAATCATAGTGTCATCACCAAGGTGTTAGATGGATTTAAAAAACCCTTTTTCCAAGGACCAAACATTTATGCATGTTCTTGACTAACAAGTGTCATTTTCACATTGAGATGCACAATAAGACTAAAGTAATATAATACCTTAATCTTGTCAAAATTACCTTAAATTCTCCAAAATATTCTTAGATACAATGTGATCCACTTATTAGTTCTACTTCTTTGACCATTTTTACCAACTTTTGACCATGTTTTTTCTTTCCAATGATAGCATCTTATCTCCTTAGGCATGCCTCTACATTGACTTGATTTTTAAATTACCTTAACTTTTTCAAATTTACCTTAAATAATGACCACTTGATGACAAGTCAACATGACTTGACCTAACTACCAACTAGACCATCTTGATTGACCTTAAAAACTAACAAAAAAGACATATTACCTATCAACCTAGATCATAAATGACTTATGCAAAGCCTTCATAATGGCTATCAACAAAGTTGAGACCAATTAAGTTAAAGTTTTGAATGATCCTCATTTATGGTAGCCAAATTTTGGCTAACAGTGATAATGGAAACTATTTTTACTCATTACATTCAATAAAAATATTCTTGGTAGAATGTTAAATCATAGTTTAGATGTTTATTTATGTGATGTATATAATCACTCTTGGATAATATTCTAGATAAAATTAAAGGAGTAAGACATCAAAGTTAGATATATTGATTTTAGATCAATATAAAAAGCCTCAGTAGTTTGGTGAGTCTAGCTAAACTCTTAGGCCTTGGAAGATATACCAACATACACAATGATGAGAAATTTATGAAGTTGGATGCATTCTCCAATGAAATGTTTGTCAAGTATCTTGTAAATAGTAGGCATACTTAAATTATTTTCTTGAAGATGAAGAGGAAACTTTTTCATATCCTTCAATACATAAATGTATCTATGGTATTTTTGATGCCTAAATATGTATCACAGGTGCCCAGAGTGTTTAAGAAAACTTCTCATTTTATAATTATAATAATTTAGTGCATGATTTTTAGGTTTTGATAATCCTATTATTTGTTGATGGAATAGAGGTATAACAAGTGATCTATTTCACAATTTTATATTCATTTGGTGGTTAGGAGCCACCATGGACAAATAGTTAATCTATGAAAAATATGAAATATGTTATGATAATCATGGTGAATTATGATCAACAATTAATCTAAAGAATAATATAAGATGGATTTTTATAATGAGAATTAAGTTGGAGTTGGTTTTAAAAGGATCAAAAGGAAAGGTAAGGTAGAGAAGGGATGTTGCTGATGTTTATTCCAAACATCATGATAAAGTTCAAATATCATCTAGGCATGCACTTAACCAATGTATGACATGAAGTAGTGTAGGCTCAAATCCTATCATACATCAGACAAACATATAAGGAATGTGATAAATAATGAAAATTAGGAACTAAGTTCACATTAAATATTTACCCCTATATGCAAGAAGAGTAAGAAAATGAAATGAACTTAAGAAATTTTAATTAAACTAGTATTCGCATAGGTTAATATATTTGCATTTAAATATACACACCAAGAATTCATGAGAACCATTCAAATCTAAAAGTCAAAAAAATAAGCGAGAGAGAAGCCAGGATAACAAAAGACACAAGCAAATTTGGACAAACTTTACAAAATTCTTTACTTGTATTAATTACTCAAAATTTATAATTGATTTTGGCTTAGAAAACTCCCTCCGTTTTTACAATTGACAATGCTCCTTTTATAGGATACAAGGATGCATGTTGGTCAGTCCTATCTAATTATAAAAGTACAAGTGTTAGTGTAGTAGAATTTTGAGCTCTATATGAATTAAACAAACTAATTTAACCCAAAACTCAAACTACCTATTAGGAAGGATTCTAAAAACAAATCAAAATGATATAAAACTTACCAAATTCCTTGTTTCATCTCACCTCCTTTTAGGATGTTCAAATGGATGAATGATTGCATGTAGACTCAGATTTTTGGCAATATGATGGCATGATGTTGGATCTTGATAATGGATGCAAGTATTATTTTGACATGGATTGGTTATGGAATTTGGAGATTATTTTGACATGGCTTTGATATGAGCTTTCAAGTTGGCCTTCCATAGAGGAGGAGTATTGGTTAAATAGATTGTGGAGAGAAGATATATGGCTAAGATTTAAACTTAAGAGGGAGGAGATCAATGGATGGGGATTATCCAAGGAACTTAAAATTCCTTGGAAGCCTCTAGATATAGAGGCTTCTAGAGGAGAGGGAGAGGTTTAGAGAAGGTTCTAGATTTGGAGGAATTTATAAACCTTCTTGGGGACTAATGATGATTAGAGAGAGGTTCAATGGGGACTAGGGGTGTAAGAGAGCCTAGGAGTAGGCCAAGTAGGTGGTTAGGTGGGGTCATGGGAATTTAAAATTCCTAAATAATAGATAAATAGGATTAAGATGGGATAATGGGGATTTAGGATAGATTAATTAAGGAGTAGGATATAATAAGGTTAGTAGATGAAGAATACTAAAGGGGTATGTTAGATAAATTATTATAAATGGGGGATAAATTAGAGAGATAAATTAGAATAAATGAGATAAGCAGAATTAATGTAGACTAATAGTAATGTTAGTGATGATAATGTCTGTGAGAAAACTTATGTACATACATTTTTCCCCTCTTTTAAAGGGCATTATAAGTGAAGTAAAGTGAAAGGAGTAATAGTCTTTCAAAGAAAAACCATGTCAAGATGAATGTTAGTAGATGATGTTAGGGGATATGATTCCCCCTCAAGGGGACATGTGAGGAAGAATGATATGGATGGCCACTTGAAAGAAGAGAAATGAGGGGTGGGATGTGATGGATAGATAAGGTATGTGATGCTAGATGTAAGATATAAGATGAAGAAGATGAGTTTGACTTGAGTAGTGAACTACAAAGTGATGATTCCCCTAGAAAAAACACATACACATGGAGGAACAATGATGGGTGTCATGGTTATCGACACATGCCAAAGGGGAATCAACCATAACATGATGATGATAATATTAAAAGGCCATAATATTTATATGTACCCTAAGCAATGTTGCATGTAAGGGAGAGCTATAGGATAGGATAGATAAGAATTTGATTAATGATGGGTGTAGCTCAAAGCTAAATCGATCAATATGAGGTATGTGATAATACAGAAGAAATGATATGATTGAGTGATAAAAAAAAACTACATTAGATCAACTCAATGAGATATAATTATGATTCCCTAGAAAATACACATGTAAGGGAGTGATAATTTATTGACCAATCAATGATTAATGAAATAAAAGATGGAAGTTATGATTTTTTGGGCTCAATCGACAATTATAGGTGATTAATGAAAATATTAAGGAGATGATTGTGAGGATGGTGATTGATAAATAGATTGATTAATGAATGATTGATATTATAGATCAATGATTAGACTATTGTAGGATTGGAGGATGATGAGTAAATAAGAGATAATGCTTGAGTTATCCTTGGGCACTAAAAAGTGCCCAAGTGTTGCCTACATATTCTGAAAAGACCTCAAGCTAATGTAGATTTGACTAGATGATGGATGATAATGATTGATTAGAGGATGAAGATGATTAATATGATTAGTGATTAGAGGATATTATAATGATGGGGATGATTAAACTTGTTAGTGATTGAAGGGTATGATTCATATGATGAGATGAAGATGATAAGGATAAAAGGTGGGATGTTAGTTGGATGAGTTGAGAGGATTAGATTAGTGATGGGAATAAAGATGATTAAATGAATGATGAGGGTGTATGTGATTGAGCCATCATAAATGTCATAAGGATCATCATAGTCTAATTAATCTATTAAACATAGAACATGGCAGTGTGTCTCATGATATAGACATGACCAAGAAGATGTTATGCCAAAGTGCATGGGCAAGTAGTGAATTCTGCATCCTTGAGGGCATTTTTGGTGTCCTCATAGAATCCTCATTCATTTCCCAATAAAAAAAAGAGATATTATTGCAAAAAAAACATAATAAAAACAATATATATACATGATAATCAAATAAGACAAACAAGAAACACACAAATATCTACATGTAGTCTCATAATGTCTTGTCTAATTATGGGTGAGTGACAGGGACTAAATTAGTTATGATGATGATTGGGGACTTGGACGAGGATATGGATTAGATCTTTCCCCTATATTGGCATATAAGGATGGATGATGTGATAAGGTCTTTGAATATTGATTTGGTCTTGAAATCAAATCAAAAAATGTCCAAGCAAGGTGGCTTAGAAAAGTGATGATCAAGGATTACCAATAGACAAGGCCTTGCAAGAGTCAAATCTAGAAATAAAAGGAGATAATGATGGGATAAAATACCCTTCATACTAGAAAATAAGTGATTTGATGGGTGCTAGGTATGAAGAGGTAATGATAAGGAAGGTGATGGGATCAATGACCTTTTATACTAGCAAAGATGTGATGTGATGGGTGCTAGGTGTTAATAGGTAATAATAGATAAGAGATGGGTGCCAAATTAAATTATTTGATAAGGTTATGTATGTCAATAATACTTGTGTCATAAAGGATGATTATGAAGACATATATGGGTGACCACTAAGAGTGGGTTTAAAGATAGAATAAGAGATAGATATTAGATAGTTGTTTGGGATGGTGATAAGGACAATGGGATTTATGGGATTGGTATTAGATGTAGTTTATGATGGTAAAGTTGATGGTATAGTGTGACTAGGGGTTTATGCATAATACAAGACATCATAGACTATTTTTGGATTTTTCAAATGTTATGATTTTTTAGGGTTTTTGATATATTTTAATTTTTAGGGATTTTTGGGATATGTATGTACAAATGAGGTTACTAAAAAAAGGAATACCAAGCATATCAACTAGGAAGAGGATAGATGGATCGATGGATGGGGTGATAAAAGGATGATAATGTTGCTAATAAAGGGGATGGGGATGAAGGAAGAATGGACTAGGGATCACCAATGACCATATCATGAAGGAACTAGATGTTTGATTACCTAAGTATCCATGGGAAGATATACCAAGGTGGTCTAAAAAAATGTCTCAATAGACCTTTTAATTCCTTACAAAGTTTAAGACAAGAAGGAAGGACATAATGGGATGCATGATATGATGATGGATGATGGGTAAGAACAATGGATGGAGGGGATGGACAAGGGATGGTTTGACAAGGGATATGAAATGGATGGATTTTTCCCCCAAGTATTGAGGTACAATGTAGATAATTAATTATTCTACCATGACACTAAAAACTATTTTTCATCATGGTACTTTCCCAAGGCACCAGAAGATCAGTTTTCACCATTAAATGAGTGATTTTTTTAACTTTTTTATGGCATTTCTAATTATTAGATATGGGTACAAGATGCAAGATGCAATTATTATTGTGATCTTCAACCAAAACATATTATATGGATATGTGATGTTAAGACCATGGTGTCATTATTGGATGTATTGGGGTTCATGTGATCTTTGATGATTATTGAATGTGAAACCTTTAGATATCTAGACCAGGTATCATTTTTATCCCTAAGAGAGACAATGTTTCTTGAGGAGGTGATGTGAGGTATGGATTAGATTAGAGATTTATTTTTATGGGTGATAGGATCAAGATAGGATGTTATGATGGGTGATGGAGGATTAGGACTAGCAGTCACATACATCATTGGAGATGTGGGATATGCTTCATTTGATTGGTATTAATTGATAAAAGAGTGTAGGAGATCTAAGATAATTTGATTTTGTGATTCATCCTTGATATGATCACTTGATGGATGATCAACCATGATTTTGACATTATTTAGATTTTGAATACCCTTTAGTGCCTGATTTTGGGCTTCACTAGGGGATATTGATTTTTGAATTGATATACAATGATTATTTTGACTTTGATAGTCCCCTAGCACTAGATATTGGGATTCACTAAGAAAAGATATTTTTTGATAAGGATAATGATTTGACTCTTCTTGATTTTGATTAATAGGATCAAGGATTAATTGATTACAATTTATGAACTTTAGAATGTGGTTTTAGAACTTTATACTTGTGGCACATGTTATATTACTTAAGGAAGGCTCCAATGATATGTGTTCCTATTTATCCTTATGGATGGAGGCGATTAAGTGATCATTGATGAGAAGGAAAGGATATATGGTGGAGGAAGGTAGGGGAGATGATATGATGAGGTCAATGAGTAGTGATGGGGTAGCATGGTCTTCATAGGGGTTCTTTGGAAACTCAGTTTTGACATTGGAGAAAATCTCCTCAAGATCAACAAAAGGATCACGAGTACTATCTATAATAGATGTATCCAAAAGAGGATCAAATTCACTCTAACAATATTAGATAAATAAAGCTTGTAGTAACTCATTTATGATGTCATCATCCTAATTAGGATCAAAGGATATTCTTAGTGATGGAGTGGAGGTATCTGGATTAGAGGTACCCTTCAAAAGGTAGGCATTATCAGCATCACAAAGGGATTACATTGATGATGAATCTGATGTAGATGCTAGTGTTAAACATGATCCTATTGAAGATAATAATTTTGATGTTGACTTTGATGTAGACTCCAATGTATAAGATGAAGTGCTACTAGTGTAAGATTAATTATCCATAATTGACCTCTTAACATGGGGTGTTTAATGTGATGGGTGAGAGGGTTCATGAGAGATGGGAGGACTACACTCAAGGGTAATAAAATTGGTTGTGATGGGGGATTTTCAAAGGATAAAGGGATCATGGGAGATGGTTGTGGTGTCTTGACCTTAGCTTGAAAGGGGAAGGGCTTGGTCATGATTGGGAAGGAAATATTGGCATTCCTTTTCTTGTTCACCTAGGGATGTGGATGCATCTGGTTCATCCTTAATTACTATATCACCATGGTTAATTACATCTTGGACATAATCTTGGAAAGGTAGACATATATTGATGGTATTCCCAAAATTTTGGTGATATGCACAATATTGATTATCTTTATACCAAGAGGGCTTGGGCTTGGTGGGATCAAGATGTCAGATAGATGGATAAACCATCATGTTAGCAGTGACTAGTTATTTGAAAAGGGATTCTTATGACATAATAAGGGGAGTTTAAGACCCATTTCATATTGTGACTTAGTTTTGGAAGTATTTGACTTATGGTCAAATAGTTTTTGGCATGGTTGGGTGGATGGACTGGTAGTAGTTGAGGTGGCCAAGATCGGATTCCCTTTGCTAGTATGGGAATGGGTAATGGATGGCTTATGGATAGTGGGTAGAAGATTAGTACCAAACTCACAAGAATGGGCTTGGATGAGAGGTGAAATGATTTGAAGGGGTTAAAAACCTTCAAGAAGTGGTACACCCATCATAAGGAACTTCAAGAGGATCTCATCCTTATGGGTAGCTATATATTGGTCTATGAATGCAAGGTCTAGCTCCATGGTGATGGTTAAAGAGTGATGGATGATGGAGGTAAGATAAGGATTGGATAGGAATCTTGAATAAAATAGGTCAAAAGGAACAAGATAGTATGATTAATTGATGATGATGATGATGATGATGAAGTGGGATAAATGTGATTAGGATAATATAAGACTAAGAACAAATTTCAGATGGATAGTTCAATAGGCACTAACATCCTATCAATGATGCCTAGTTTTGAAGATAGAAAAAGGATTAGGGATTTGATGAGTGCCTAGGTTATAATACTAATAATATGATCATTGGATGGGTGCTAGCTAGGATTTGTCAAAGATGATTATAATAAATTGATGATGAATTTTCTAGATTGAAATTTGACAAAGTGATAAGATGCTAGCAGAATATTGAATAGAGATCTAACCAATGGGATAAGTGATAATGGATTAAGATGATTAGGATGATATGAATGATAGAAAGACTAGATCAAGACATAAAACCAATTTTTCCAACATGGATATGTGATGAAAGTGATTAGGATGATAAGATAAGGACAAGTAGGTGATGATGAGGATAAGATAGGATGAGGTTAAATTAGATAGGTGATGAAGGAAAGGTCAAGACAAGTGATGGGGTATGGACTTAGGATAAG
Organism: Torreya grandis; assembly: GCA_037957365.1. Classification (NCBI taxonomy): domain Eukaryota; kingdom Viridiplantae; phylum Streptophyta; class Pinopsida; order Cupressales; family Taxaceae; genus Torreya; species Torreya grandis. The sequence goes on along the minus strand of JARHVA010003315.1, from coordinate 2,027,453 downwards.
AGATAGATAATATATGATGTGATTAGGATATGTAGGTTATGGGAGGATGTCCAATGATGGGTGGGTTAGGATAGGATAAAAGGATGTATAAGAGAATAAAATATCTATACAAGTGACGAGATAAGAATGTACAAGATAAGATGTAGGTGATGGGGATGTGGATTAATATGAGGGTGGATAATGGGATGATGACAAGGATGACCAAATGATATAATTATGTGCCAAAGGTATAAAAGACAAAGGATTGATCATATATGTAAGACAAGAAGTGGTTGAGATTAGGATATATGGATGATGGGAGTTTGACCAATGGGTAGATATAACTAAACTAAGATGGGATGAAAATAAGATGAGATGGTATGGGTCAAAGACCACATATACAAATGGATGATGACAAGGATGTAAAGGCAAGATAGGGGTATGACTTATGATGAGTGGTTATGACTAGATATGATGGGATGAAGGCAAGATGGGAGAGATGATAATGACAAGGATATATAAGGATAATATGTATAATGGGATGATGACAAAGATGATATGTACAAAAAGATGATGATGAGGTAACAATATAAAAGATAGGTTGTGAAAATACCTAGATAGATATATAGGTTTAAGTTAAAATGATAACTTAGTTCACAAATAGCATGGGTTTAACACAACACACACCAAAGCAAGCAATCCACAACCCTATCATTATTAAACACAAGGGTGTGTAACCTGATGCTCACACCATCTAATGACTTCATGAGTGAGGTTGTAGGATGGTGACCCATTATGGTATCAATCAAATCCTCTCAACCCTACTTTCATATGATGGCTACTTCATAGTTGATATTGACTCCTACAATGGTACACCTATTATGAGTAAAAGGTCCTATGATAGGTATACACAAGGCCTCTAGGTGTGTATCCATTATACATAAAGGTACATTGGGGCCCAAGTCCATGTAGGGTGTTGTCTAATGCCTAGTTTAGAGATTTAACTCTTCTCATTCATGGGTGACCTATGGGATCAACTGCTTAGCCTAATGATAGTTACTCCTAATTTTTATACTGTACTAGAACACAGAGTTTAGATTAGTGCATGGTGGTGAAATCCATAGTCACTATCCCCCTAAGATTATGGAAAGTGTGTGGGTATCAATTCCATATGATGTTTCCCTTAAAAAATAAAATAGGATGGTTTATAAGTGGTTTTTGATCCCCCAAGAATGACTACAAGGATGCAAGGGGGAGAGCATACACCAACTATAGCCCTCAGGATATAAATAGGCAAATAAAAGATTAATTAACTGATTATGATTAAAATCTATGATTTATATACAAGAAGTAAAGACAATAATATACAAGTAAATGATATATTCATAACAAGATGATATATACAAGACAAAAATGATTTAAATGATTTAAAAGTGCCAAAATGGATCTTTGATAAGTGGCCTGCAAGCACACAGATAGATTATTAATTTTAGTGCACTCAAAAGAGGTAACTTGTAAGACAAGGATTAGTAGTTTTGATAAATCACTCTTGAGGAGTAACCTATAAAAAAATGTTAGACTCAAAATATGACCTATAAAATATGATGTTAATTAAAATATTTCACTAAATTTACCCCTATAAAAAATAGTGTTAGTCCCACTAGCCTTAATAGAACATCATAAGAAAATCTGTGAGTCAAGATGAGATGGAGATGAGTCAAGATAGGTTGAGTCAAGTTGGGACAGGATGGGTCAGGTTGGGCTAGGATGAGTCAAGCTAGGCTAGAGAGTCAAGTCAAGATGAGTCAGGTTGGCCCAAGATGAGTTAGGCTAAGTTAGGTTGGGCTAACCAAGATAGATTGGGATGAGTTGGGTCAAGCTGAGATGACTCAAGTTGAGCTAAGGTGAGTCAAGTCAAGCCAAGATGAGTTAGGTTGGGATAGGCAAGTCAGGTTGGGATGAGTGAGGTCTAGCCAAGATGAGTCAAGTTGAGATGAGCAAGTCAAGCTAGGATGAGTTGGGTCAGGCTAGGTGAGTCAAGTCAAGATAACTCAGGTCAAGCTGGGGTGGTCAAGTTAGGCTGAGGTGTTGCAATATCATGACTCTTAAGACAAAATTGTAACTACATAATATAGAGTCATAAATACCAATTCAAATATGTAACTCAAAGGGCTAAACTTCCATTAGCTATAATTCAATAGTTATAGTTTTATTATAAATGACAAAACCTTAAAATTTGGATGAAATATTAAAATAGATGTTTATGCATATCAAGACTAGTTTTCCTAAATGCCAAAAATGTCTATTTATAGATAACCAAGATAGATTTGAGACTGATCATGATAAAGTAGTAGTATAAGCAAATACCTAGATTTTTACCAAAAATGTCTAAAAATTTTGACAAATCTAAAAAATAGAGGATGTATTAATTATATATTAATCTAGGTCTATACTATGGATCTAAATATGATAACCCAATAGATAGATAAAATTCAAAAAATGTTAGAGCTGTAAAATGGCTACTTAGGACTCAATATCACAAGTAAACAGCACAAAATCATGATTCTATAATTTTTTTAATCTGTAATTTTATCTTATAATGAGAAAAAAAGGGCTAAAAGGGTTGTGTTTGTGTTGGTTTGTAGATGATCTTCTATTCTGGCCTCCCTCTTTCCATCCTACCAATCACATAGATAAAAATTAGATAGTATAGGGTTATCGACTATATATATTATGAGATTAAAAACCCTTAGGATGTAGAAACAAAATAGGTTGTGAGAAATGAAATGTCACACTATGTGATGATTAAACCCCTACAAGAAAAATAATTTTTTTAAAAAAATTAGATTAGAAGACCAAGATTAATCATTAGGAATTTATAAAAAATCTACAATATCACAATTTTTAGCCACAATATCATGAGTGAGTTGGGTCAGGATAGGCGAATTAGGTTAAAAAAAGTCAAGTTAGGATGAGTGAGTCAAGCTAGGATGAGTTTTGTTGGGATGAGTGAGTCAGGTCAAGATGAATCAAGTCAGGCTAGGCAAATTGGGTTAGGCCAAGATGAGTTGGGTCAAGATGAGCGAGTCAGGCTAGAACAAGTTAGGTCAAGATGAGTGAGTTAAGTCAAAATGAGTCAGGTTGGATTAGGTGAGTCAGGTTGGGATGAGTTGGGTCAAGTTAGGTGATTCAAGATAGGATGAGTTAGGTTTGGCTAGGATGAGTCAGGTAGGGCTAGGATGAGTTAGGTTGGGACAAGCGAGTCAAGTCGAGGTGAGTCAGGATAGGATGGTTGAGTCAGGTTGAAAACCTATAAAACCATGAGTCAAAGGGGTAAAATCATAACTACCTTTACAAAATCATGATTTTTGGGTTGCAGTATTATTGAAAATCTAGAAACTGTCATGGTCAAGAAAAATAGTTAGTAGTTAAGTCTGGTAGTTAAGACAAAATCATGACTTATGAGACAAAGTTTTGATTGCATAGTATAATGTCATAAATACTAGTGCAAAACCATGACTTACACCTGTATACACAAAATTTTCAAAAATCTAAGATTTTACTATTACAATTGACCCTATAAGTTGCCAAAAAGATTTCTAACAACCAAAATGATTAAATTGAGAGCAAAATCCTATTATGGTCACCAAAATATAGTAAAATTTTGAGCTTTATATGAATTAAAAAAACTAATTCAACCCAAAACTCAAGCTATCTATCAAGAAGGATTCTAGAAACAAATTAGAATGATATAAAACTTACCATATTCCTTGTTTCATCTCACCTCCTTCCAGGATGTTCGAAGGGATGATTGATTGCATGTAGACTCAGATTTTTGGCATTATGTTGGATATTGATAGCAGATGCAAGGATTATTTTGACATGGATTGGTTATGGAATTTGGAGATTATTTTGACATGGCTTTGATATGAGCTTTCAATTTCACCCTCTATGTAGGAGGAGTCTTGGTTAAATATATTATGGAGGGAATATCTATGGATGAGGTTCAAACTTAGAGGGAGGAGATCAATGGATGGGGATTATCCAAGGAATTTAAAATTCCTTAGAATCCTCTAGATATAAAGGCTTATAGAGGAGAGGGAGAGGTTTAGAGAAGGTTCTAGATTTGGAGGAATCTAGAAACCTTCTTGTGGACTAATGATGATTAGAGAGAGGTTAGATGGGATTATGTGGATAACTAGGAACTAGGGGTGTAGGAGAGCCTAGGAGTAGGCTTAGTAGGTGGTTAGGTAGGGTCATGGGAATTTAAAATTCCAAAATAATAGATAAATAGGATTAACATGGGATAATGGGGATTTAGGATAGATTAATGATAGAGTGGGATATAATAAGGTTAGTAAATGAAGAAGATTGAAGGGGTATGTTAGATAAATGATTAGAAAGGGGGAATAAATTAGAATAAATGAGATAAGTGGAATTAGTGTCGACTAATAGTAATATTAGTGATGATAATGTAGGTGAGAGAATTTAGGTGCATACAGTTATGATAGTTATCCTTTATATAAATGTTCTAGAATACACTAGACTTTCCCCAATGGACTAATCTATAGGCAATGTGTTTTACAAGCTTCACATACTTTTACAAATAGAATATTCCATTTTCAAAATGTATAATGCTTAGCTACAAGAAAAATATTCTTAATTCAACTAATCTTTGGGACCCTTATGCTACTCCAGTCCCATGTTACTATTGTAGGGTCTTCATTTCTCTCTGATATTACTCTTTAATTAACACAAGGTCAAAAACTGGTTTCATGAAGAGCTCCTTCATTTGTCCTGCTAAGCTCTTGTGGTATTTATCTACCCTTCTTAATGTATTTTGATGTTTCTATCTTTATTTAGTATTTTCCTTTGAAGTTAGGATCATGTCCATGACCCTACTATTTTCCATCTTAGATTTCCCTTGGTTTTTGCTCCTCACTTCCTACATGACCATGGGTAGCTCTATGCTTAAACTCCTCATCATTGATTAGGCCTATGGATCTAAATGTAGTTGGCTTGGTGATCATGTTCCCAATTAAGTGTTTTATTATATATTACATCTGCCTCTCATTCTCAAGGAGACTTTCCAAGTTTTTATACCATGTGTTCAGGATTTTAATTTTGTCTACAAGTAGTCCCATGACTGTGTTTAGATGAGCCAGGCTAATTATTTTAAAACTATGAATTTGATAATTAATATTTGATCAAATCTTTTATTTTATCCCTTGAATTCTACCATTGGTCATGGGCTTGTTCAAATTATTCACTAGTGGTCTGTAGTTTAATTATAGACCAAATTACCTTTACACAGATGACCATTCAGCTTCTTTAGCTTAATTATGGTGAATACAAGGCCAAACTAGGGATCTTCTATATGCTTGGGGATTTTTAAAGGTTTTTACAATTCTCTAATGGTGGTAGATATGTAAAATTGTATGAGCTTCATCATTTAGATCCCAATTGGATTGTGTGCCCTTGTATTTCATAGGTCTATAATATCTTTCACTTGGCACATTTATACTTACGTGGCTCTGATGTGGCATCACCATGGCATCAATGTGGCATTTTCATGTCATTTTGCTTATTAATATTTTAAAATTATTGTTGCCTTTTTTTAAATTCCTACTTGATTTCACATTATTGGATCATCCTTGCATAGATCAATATAGGCTATCGATCTTGATCTAAGAACATGAATGCCATTGGTTACCTGATACATTCCCTATGGTTAGACACTTGTCACTTTTGCATTTGTCTTGAATTTCCAATGTTTTATACATACCATTGATCTCTATTACACAGATCAATTATGCCTTATTGATCTTGATCTACTTAATTATACCTCCTACTCCATAGATCATTGATTTGAATGTATACACTCATCTTAATACCATCAATCTTTAAAATATGCTTGAGTTTTAATTTGTGACACACAACTATACCACTTGTAATTTTTGCATTTGTCTTGAATTTTCAATGTTCATCTTGCACCATCCAATCATTCTCATTTGATAAAATTCACTCCATTGGATCATGATCTGCAAGGTCAAATTCCATTCATTGTTGAGCTTTCTTTGGTTGAGATTGTGGCACTTGTCATGTTCTCAATCATCCCAGGGCTTCATTAAATTTTTGATTCAATACACATTATTAGATCAAATTAGTCTGAGCAAATGCATTCCATTGATCTCATGAAGATACTGAACCTTTAACTTAGGGTCAGGGTCTTTAACTTTTCAATTTTAATCCTACACCGTTGATCTCATTCATCAAGGAAAATATAGATCATTGATCCTACAAATAAAAATGACATTTAAGTCAATGTTCATGGAAAATAAAAGACTTATCATAATGTTTTGGACTATGGTTTTATTTCATGTTGATAAACATGGGCAAGACATTAGAAAAAATGTTTTAAGCTAAGTTTTGAGATATAATAAAAGGGAACCCACAGATAATCAAAGGCATAGCATATAGTCTTAGGATAAGGATTTTAAGCTAAGTCTATAGATATAACAAAAGTCCTAGTGGTTAGACCGTGTAAAAATAAAGGGGACCAAGGGGCTTCATAAAACAAAGAGACCAAGCATAAAAAAAGTTACACTAAGGTTTGGTCATGTTAATAAACATGATTAAGCCTTAGGATAAAAATAGAACTAAGCCCATGGCATGATAAATTATTCTCATGTAAAATTTTCCCACCAAATTTGAATTTAATTCAAAGGGCATGAGCTAGGGTAATTGGAGCTAGGGTTTTAAGTTGATAAGACATGAATTCAACTTGATTTCAATAGACCAAAGGTTGGTAAAAGATTAAATCATTATTAAAGGGGCTCAAGAAAATAAAGAGACCAAACATAAAAAAAAATAGACTAAGGTTTGGTCATGTTAATAAACATGATTAATCCTTAGGATAAAAATAAAACTAAGCCCATGGCATGATAAATTATTCTCATGTAAAATTTTCCCATCAAATTTGAATTCAAGTCAATGGGCATGAGCTAGGGTAATTAGAGATAGGGTTTTAAGTTGATAATACATGAATACAACTTGATTTAAATAGACCAAAGGTTGTTAAAAGATCAAATCATTATTAAATCATAAAACCTAGACATTGTTCATTCCAAATAGAATCCATTGGAGCTATGACCTGAAACACAAAGATCAAAAGTTAGCAAATTTAGGCAAGATTAAATTAGAATTATGAACAAATATGCCAATCAAATTAGGTTTGGATGACCCTAAAATAAAGATAATTAAAAAACACTCTAATGTTACTTTGAGGAGATGAATTTTTAAATTTAGGGTAAAAATCTACACAATTTAAGACAAGGGTCCCCATTTTTTAGAAATGGGGGTATGTTAACCTCAACAAATGGTGACTTCTGAGGGGAACATAACAATACATTAGAATTCAAAGGCTCTGGTTTAGACTAATAATTAAGCTACTTATTTGACCCAAAACTCAAAAGTTTTGATTGACAGATATTTCAAGGACATGAAAATAACATAGTAACAATGAATTCTCTGAGAAGAGATGTTTTATTACTCAAGATTACAATACAACCATATGCTTAGCTCTGGGAAGAGATGTCCAATTTCCATTTTAGGTTACATCTTCATTTATACACATTTTTAAAGTAGGATGAGGATGTGTAAGGTCACAAATCTCAAGGGAGATTAAGTGGTTCGATTCCATGATTTAAAACAATACAAAATTTGAGGAATTACTATTTTTAGACTGTATTACCAAAATTAAAATTTGGGGCACTTCCATTGGGTTTTCATGGGTAAAAAAGCATTGAGAAATATTTGTGCCATCTCACTGCATTATCCTCATTCTTATCTTTCCAATGATTTAGATGGGGAGTCAATTAGAGCTACGGTACAAAAGTTGTCTCCCAAAAGTTATGTCATTAATTGGGGTAGAACCGTCACCCGAATTATCACCTAAATTATTGCCTAGATCATTATTCCATTGGAATAGGCACCATTATTAAGATTAGTTTAGGGTTGGAAAAAATATTGCACATGTAGAATTATGATCAAACATCAAGACATAGCCATGTTATGTGTGTGTTTTGATTCCACTTACTGATTGCCATAGTATTTATAGAATAAATTCTAGGTTCATGACTTTAATCATTAACATTGACTTTATTCATGTTTGGATATTTATTAAGAGTCATACTTTAGCTCAGATAAGGCTTGGGCATTGCTCTGCTACTAGCCAAGCATCCATATCCCTAATAGACATGCCTTTGGCTTCACTAAAGGCCTTGTTTTATTGCCATCCAGGTATCCATAGCCCCAATGGACATCATCAAAATCATCTTTGCTTAGAAAGATCTTGAATTTTACAATAAGGTTATTATTTTTTATATTTTTTAAGTCATTTTGACTTTCTAAAAAATATTTGGAACTAGGTTAGCCAGGTTTTAGGATTTTTTCAAGTGTTTTATCTTCAGACAATCATCTTTGGTTATAAACTTTATCCCAAGCAATTAATGTTTTTTAAGTGCAAGCATGATTTTATCCCAACAATCTAGTATTTTACCCTACATGTCCAATCCTTCTTAAAACAAAGCTTAGATTAGAACAATGCTTGAGAACTCAAGGAATAATTAACCTATCCATTAGTCTTAACTAGTTTCTCTAAACTATAATATTAAGCTCACATCTCAATAATCTATGATCAACCAATGCTAAGAAAATATACCTGTATTCCTAAATAGTGAGGTTTCTTTTGAGAAGTCATGTAGATCTTAAGCTAAGGACTATCCAAAAGGACTTATTGAATGCAATGAATAAATTAGAGAAATTAAACACACCAATTAGTGTAGACACCTAAATCTAGCCATCGATAACCTCCAACTAGGCTTTTGACCAATTTCTACTTAAAATGCACAATTTGGCCTAAAATTACTAAAACATGATAAATGATGTGAAACTGATATATTTAAGTGCTGATTTTGGCTAGGGTATCCCTAAATGGGGTAATTCAATTTATGGGCTAGCTGACTTTGATTAGATCATTCTAAGTCAAAATGCCAATTTTACATCTAGGCATTCTGGATTGCTCTTTCCTATTAAATCTCTTGCATAAGACATATGCCTTTGTTATTTATTATTGGTAACATCCTAAATGGGATAGTAGATCCAACACATCTGACATCACCTTCCAATTCCAATCTAGTTAAATTTTGGACCAATAATAAGGCATTCTCATCAATTTGAGTAATTTGTGCACAAAGTGCTTAAGCATGCTTAAGAGCTAATTAATCCAAATCAAGGCCTAATTAAGAATTCCATGGAAAATTGTTAAAATTTTATTTTTAGAAATGGATATTGAATATCTACATCATCCGGTGACCTCATTTTTGGGGAAGACATCCATAGGCCAGAAATGCCACAAATATCTAGATTCATGCCTCCCATGCCTCATCAATGCCTTCCATGATGTCCTCCATGCCTCTTAATTGCCCCTTCCTCCAATTTCATGATAAGGATAATTATAAACTTAATTCCAAAAATTTAATTAATTCTTAACCACACATCTCATTCTCAGGATGGATCGTTCAGGTTGATTCTACACATTCTCAAAAATTTATAAATAAGAGGCCTCACCACATGAATTTTAAGACATGATTATGTAAAATTATAATGTAGAATTGATTATAAAGCTTCAATAAATTGGTGTTACCATGCCAAATTGATTCCAAGCCAAGCCATAAGCTAAAGGTTCCAAGAAGAGATGGATGTAGCCAAGCTTCCATTGCCAAGGACTTCATGAACGCAAGCCGAGCAAGCCACTATAACAAGAATTTTGGAGCATCCAAGGAAGGTAAAAGAGAGTTTTTTTTGCATTTTAGTTATGTGTTTTATTAATTTTGTTAATTAAGCTCTCCCTAGTGTCTAGGCCTAAAGATGTTATGCTAGTTAGTGTGTTTCTTTCATCTTGTTTTCATTTTGAAACTAACACCATACTAACCATCCTCTCTTAAGTTAAATTCCTAGATTCACATATGGCATGCTCGGTGGGAATAGATGCATCCCACACATGAAGATCATTTTTCAACTTTAAAATATTCATTTAGATCATTAAAACTCTTGCAAATTGATTTTCTAACTTTATTTTACCATTTTTATTTGCCACAGGTTTACATAGTAACTGACGTTAGTTAGTAAAACTGACATCGTTGAGATAGATGTCATCAATCACATTGTTATAAGTGATTTTGGTTAGATAACCATCATCAATTAGCAAATGTAACCATCATTAGTTATATAACCAACATTGGTCATTGTGTTTTGCTTAAAACATATACCTGAGAGCTCTTTTTTTAAAGCTCATTGTTTCAAACCTAAAAGAGCTTCAAGGCTAAATGACATGCTAACATTTTTGTTGCAGGAAAAAGTTTGACATTTGCTAAAAACATGTTTTATATCACCTTTTTCATGCTTAAAAATCAATTAAGAATCTTGTTTTAGTGTTTAACAAAAAAATTAGATGTTTATGGTGAATGTTTTCAAAGTTTGCAACTAAGACAAAGGGGTTAAATGAACATCACCTCATTTTCTATTTGGGCTTAAAAATGAACTACCTTTTCAAGATTTTTGTATGCACTTAGTTGTTTAAATTAAATTTTTTTTAGGAAAAAAGAGGGATGTTGTGTGTATGCTCTTCCATTTGTCCCCTTTAGGGAACCCTTGGAATCAAAAGTACCATTCCTATTACAAGTAGCCTAGTCCAAGGCTTAGAAAGAAATTCATCTAAAGCACTCCCCAAAAACTTGTCAAATTTTGGGTGACCTTGAAAATGACCCTAAAGTCTTTCTACTTTCATGTTTTCTTTATTTTTATGCAAACTTGGCTTGTGAAGGGGACTTCATCACCTCCCATGAGTTCTTTAGGGAAACTTTGACCTGGGGTTTCACCTCCTAACATTAACTTCATTTGGCACCTAATTAGAGTTTCACATGGGATGTAGTGGCACTTTGGACATCACACTACACTGAGAGAATAGTAGGATGTAGTGGTTACAAAAAGGACTATACCTTTTTGTAAGAAGCCAAGTGATATGGACCCAAAATTCATGCTTTTATTTTACATTATTTGATGTGAAAGTCATTATGTAATCAATTCCCCTATAATGTTTGAAAACTTATTAGATCTTAGATAAATCCCAACCTACTGCAGAAGTATTATTAGTTCAAGGTGCACCTCAAGGTCCATGTCATAGTACTATCATTTGAGAGAATTGGGGGTGTAAATACCCTACTATATAATGTGCATTTACTTTTGGATGAATACTTAAAATCCTTTCAAATGACATACATTGATGGATTCTAATAATACCAAGCAACCTTATCAGTTTAGGATCTAAGAGTGATTAATTAGTTGGTCTTGTCCTAGATTAAAGTCTTGTTTGAAGTCAAAACGTGGTGTAAATAAATAATTCAAACCAAGCACATAGTCCTAATTTTTCTTTGAACAAAGAGGCATTATGTTGCCCATGTGAGATCATCAATTTGCCTTGTTTAAAATTTCATCAAAAGCTTGGGAGTCATATCTTCCACTTTGGCATAATTATGCTACCCATTTACACTAAACTTGAGGGAACTTAGTTTCAATTTCCAAATTGGGTTGAAGGATGTTTTAGACTCAAGATCATTATCACCACTTGATAGACTTAAGATATTTTGTGCTAAACACTTGCACTTTGAGTTTATGCACCACAATATTTTGAGTCAAGAAAAGTAGTGTTATGTTGTCAAAATTGTGGGAAATTATCTTTGCTTTAGAGATTTTTTGAAACAAACTTTTTTGTCATACCTTTTTGGTAGTGTAGCATCATTACACTACCCAAAACATTTTGAATATTGTTTCATAGACCCTCTTGAATAGAGTTCAAATTTTTTCGTACATTTTCAGACCAATCCAAGTGTAATTTGTGATCTTTTATCTAGCACAGTTATACTATTCACTTTTGTCTAGCTTATTTGTCAAAAAACCAAGTTTTATACCATTATTTTCAAGAAAATAAACTATCTCTAAAGTGAATTTTGTTTCATACCTTATACCTAGTTGATCAAGTTCATATCCAAGAATCAAATGGCTAGTGTTTGTTAGAAGTGTTTCAAATCCATTAAATTAAAACTTGCATCTATTTCAAAGTCTAGATTTTGATGTTGTTTAGCCAAGAGACCTAGTGCATGCCTTGTTTGAGTCTAGATTTTAATGTCATGTTTAGCCAAAAGACCTAGCAAATTTTAAATTTCTAGATTAGATTGATTTGAAACACTTAAACCTAAGAGTTTGGCATTTTTATTTTTGATCCATTTACTTGCTTATCTCTGTGTGAATAGTGAAATGTTAGATACTTCACACTAGCTTGTTTCCTCACAAATATTTGCATAAATATTTTGATTCTTTTGACAAATCTAGACCAAGTTGGAATAGCATCTATTTTAGATTTTGTCCTTTTTAGAGTTTTAAGAACTCTTTGACCTTTTATCACAAAGCATTTTCTATGGATCCCAACATATATTCCTACACTCGTAGTGGACTCATGTACAATCCATGGATTATTAATGTAGTTATGTAAGAAAAAATAGTGCAAGACCCCTACGCAAATAATATTTCTTATGAAATATATTCTTATCCCTCTTATAATACTTAATTGGGGTCACAAATCCAAGATCCATTGGATAACTATTTGGTTAACACACCATCCTATTCAGGACAAGACCAAAAATAAACCACACAATACCTAGCTACAATACCCATAGTGGATGAGCCATTTCTTCAATAGTCATATTCTACTAATACAGCTTCCACATATGATCCATTTTTATTTGAGTGATATTTATTAGAGAATAAGGATGAGATTTTGGTTAGAGCCATAGAGGTAGGGGCTAAATTTCTAGTAGATTTCTCCCATGAAAATTTACCAAGTCTAGTAAGAGTGCACCATAATATCATTTATGATCAACAGGCTTCTTCTAGCAATCCTATGGCTCTAGTCCAAATAACATATCAAGACCCTAATATATCTAATTGAGGCAAAAACATCATGGAATATCACTTTAATCAAATACAGATAAAATATCAAACCTACTTGAATTTAGCACATAATTTCAATCAGATGAATATGGTGAGTAAGCCTCTTATTAACCTAGTTCCTTCAATAGGGGTGTTGATAGAGTTAAATAGACTAGAAAATCTAAGTTTTGACCCATTTGTAAAAATCACTTCAATAGATAACTTGATGCATATGCCTATTATTGAAGAATTTTCTTCAACCTCTACATAGAATAGTGAGCCAAACATAGTGGATAATGTGCAAACAATGTCTAATCCCAATTGAAGTGGTATTAGTGCACAAACAACTAGCCAACAACATGTGTCTATAGTTAATTCCATGAGTAGATCATCATACCAGGGAATAAGAGTGTCTACATCCCAACCTCAAATAACTTCTTCCTCAAGTGTATAACCTATAGGATTAGGTAATCAAACAACGGCCAATGTCATGCCTCAATGACAGAATGTGATGAATCCTACTCCTCCTCAACATGTAATGAGTAGTATTCCACAATAGCAGACACAACCTAGTGTATCAACACAATAGAGGATAAATAAATTGCCACCTCAATTAGGGAAAACTAATGCTCCACCTCACTAGGTATTTCTAAACATACCTCCTCAGTTGTAGACTAATATGCCAATCCAAAACCAAGCAATGACTAGTCAACAATGTGAAAATATTGGTCAGCAATAGATGCCAAATCTGTAACCTATTTTCACTTCCTCATAGGGATTCATGCAAAAAAGAGGTCCCCATGTTTCTCAAGTACATATTATACAACCATTGGTCCAAAATGTGCCATAAATTTAGAGAAAGGGTCTTGGTCTATAAGTTCCCACTCAACAGCAAGGTTTGATTAGTTGGCAGCATGTCCTTTTTTAGCCACATCAAGCATATTATAGTTATATCCCTCCATCCCAACCATAAAATTCTCCAATTCAAAACTTTATCACCACCCAAACCATAATATCACACAACCAAATGTGTAATTTCAAGTACATCCTAATCTATGTACGCATATTCTTGGTCCATTCCCCAATCAAACCAATGTACCCCAACAAGTATCTCCATCATACCCTAGTTAAAGTGTCCCACTTGTGACCTCCCAACCATCTACCCAAATGAATATTCTCCCTCAAACCAATGTTCCTTCCAGTTTCCTATCCAAAGAATTACAACAAATGAAGGATGTAATTGCTACCATTCAGGCTAGCAAATAGACTAAAAAGTTCAAATTAGATGACATATGTTCCTATCCATTTAATATGGAGTATTTGTAGATACCATTTCCTCTAAGATATGAACCACAAAAATTTGAAAAATACAAAGGGAAAGGTGACCCTAAGGCCCACTTAACTAAATTCTTTGTCGCATGTCAACCAATAGAATATAGTGACATATACCTTTTACTATTGTTTCTAAGGAGCTTGGCTAGACAAGCCTTGGAGTGGTTTTTAAAGTTTCCCAAAAATTTAGTAATAGATTTTGATGATCTTTCTGATAAGTCTATGGAACACTTTTCCTATAATCTCTAGCATGATATTTCATTAATGGACTTAACGCAAGCAAAGCAAAAAGCTGGTGAGATTTTTACAAGTTATTTATAGTGATGGAGAGCCCTTGCAAGCCATTTCACCCACATTTTATTAGATAAATAATTAGTTGATATGTTTACCAAAAATTTGCATAGTGAGATAGCTTATCATCTAAAATTATAATGTACACATACTTTCAAAGAGATCATTGATAAAGGTTTGTTGATCAAGTGAGTGGTCATCAATAAAGGAGTCATCAAGCTTAATTAAACTAATAAAAATCAATGTACCAATCAAATAAATGGCCAACATCAACATCTCATTCAAGCGTAAGCATCATAACCGACATAGGCCAATAACTAAGAAAGACCAAAGTGATTCAACTGCAATAAGAATGTTGTGGGAAATAGAGTAACCAAATCCTATCATGTCCAAATAGTGAAAACATCATCTGCACCATATTTTAAGCATACTCTTACCTAGCAAACTCTCCAACCAATGTCACAAGCACAATAGCCAAGACCTACACAATAAATACAGTAGCTTTTACCATTGCAAACCCCTCCTCCTAGGAGAATTGTGCCTACATGTCATATCTTTAGTGACCTAGGAGAACTTATTAAGTCTATATTTTTCAAGCTTGCTACCACTAATCTAATTAGTTGGCCTATACCAAATCATTATCTACAAGGCATTCCTTATCCTGATTGGTACCATAAAAATGAATTATGTGACTATCATCAAGTGAATGGGCATAATCTATGAAGATGTGTCCAAATCAAGCATTTAATTGAAAATATGTTAGAGAATGGGGAGATAACATTGGATAATGGTGCTTTCACTTCTAATAAAACTCTTGAGATTTATCAAAACCCCTTTCCCTAACATAATAATCAATAGCAACAAAATGATTAGCAATAACAACAACAATGACTAGTGTAGTAGCAAAATTAATAGTATCAAAATCAAAGGCTAAACCAACAAAATCAATAAAATCAGTAGAAAAATCCATAATGATATAATAATGGACAAAACCAAGGTCATAATGGTAATAACCAACAAACCTACCATGTAATTTCACATGACTACAACTAGGTTGTAGGTCATATTGTAGGGGGTAGCATTAATACCATCTCTATTAATCCTAGACCAAGCACTAATCAACCTAGACCATTGCTAAATAACAACATTTAGCCAAATTACATGGATAATCCTTCTTTAACTTGGGAGTGCATACAAGCAAACTAGCAAACTAGGACTTCCCCATTTGGACCTTATATTAACAACCTATCCTTGTCATGTGACCACATACGAGTGCACTGGAAACTGAGACTTATCCTATTTGGTCCTATACCATTTCTAACATTGGTTAGCAATAATGGTCTAGTAATTAATCTTGATTCTACAATCATAACTTGAAGGTTGAATATTACTATCCTAGGCCCATAACCATCTACCACATTACCTATTATCCAATCGATCGTTCAGCCTCAAAATAAACCATTCACTCTTGACCAAGACAAGAAGTTTGATATTGTGGAATAATTATAGAAGACACAAGCACAAATTTTTATTATAGATTTGTTTTGAATGTCAATAATCCACAAGAACATCTTGAATGAGTTTTTGACCTAATCCATTGTTGCTAGTGACATATCCCCTGATAAATTTCAAACTTTGGTTGGACACCTAGCTCCAACCCAACAAGTCACATTCAACCAAAGTGATATGTCTTCCCTTGGCTCACTCCATAATAACCCATTATACATAGAAGTTTATATAAAGTGACATAAAGTGATATATTTCCTTATATACAATAGATTAGGACTCAATATTGTGTCTCTAAAGCTCATCAAGCTTCTTAGGTACACAATGGTAGATCTCTAACTAAAAATGATAACCATCAAATCCTATGATAATTAGGAAAGAGAATCACAAGGCACCATTAGTTTGTTAGTTATCATTGGGCCTTTGACCCATGATATACTTTTCCATTTTTTTATATTGATTTATCATATAGTATGCTTCTAGGTAGCCCTTGGTTGCATGAGATTCATGCAGTCCAATCAATGTTGCACCAATGTATCAAGTTTTCCCACTCAGGGATGGAAGTGAATATTCTAGGAGATTTACACCCATATGAACACTGTAAACATTTTGAGGCCAAATTTCAAAGCTATAATTATCAGTATGACATGAATCTAAGTTCCAAGTAGGATAAAGGAAAGGTTATACTTATTGATCTTTCACCAGATAATTACATAGATCCTAATACCTTGGATTCCCTTTCCCACATACCACCTCTTGAAGCTTCTAATCATTTCACTAGTTTAGATAATGGATCAAAAGAGTATGTGACCCATGATACATTTCATATTTATGATCTTCCTCAGAATCTAAAAAACTTTGGGTGATCTAAAGTCACTCGACATATGCATTGGCAACAAAAGAACAAAGATAAGGGACCTATCATATTTGTACCAACATCTGGCCTAGAACCCAACCCTCTTAAAGGGGATGAATCATGGTTATACAATGATAACCAAGCTAATTATTATAAAATTACAAAGTATCCTCTTCCCAATAAGATCATGGAGCATCACAATTATGAAGGAAGAGGCCTCAGATCGAATCAACAAGGAACCATCAAGCCAATTTATATGACTAAATATGAAAGACCTTATGGACTTGAATTTAAACTACCTAGAGGTAACCCCACATATCTTATTCAAACTCCATCACTAGTGACTAGTGATGATGATATTGATAGTGAAGTAAAGTCTGATCATAGCCTCACCTTTGATGACCTAGCTAAAACCAACCTATTTGATAGCAATATCATTTTTACCCTTACCCTAGGTATTCATTGCAACCCATTGCCATTATATCATCCTTGACTAATAGATTGGGACCAATAAGAATCTAGTCTATCGATTGATGAGTTTTAGAATGATGAGGCATTATATGACTTCTTAGGCCATAGAGATAATGTTCTGTTAGGAGATCACAAGTCAGGATTCTCAATTACATTGGATCCTATAGACTATTTTGGAGAGTGAGTGAACACCCTTAACCAAAAATAAATAAGTAAAACATTGAGGTCCCAAAGTGAAAACCTCTTTGAGGCATTTTTTGACCAGGGAAAAAGTAAAGATAAAGGACAATCTAGTGGTGAAAACTTGTTTCAAGTGTCATTAGATGGGGGTGTTCATTCTTCTTCAAATTTAGACCAGGAGACCACCAATGATGAACTTGTCTATGGATCTGAGTTTAGTTTTGAGAAATAATAAGTATTTGATCAAATTCTTTAAGAATTTTTGACTAGTTTTATCACATGGCCAAATCTCCCATTAGGGGAATCAGATTCATCATGTCTAGGAGAAGTTGAAGAGCAAGCCCTAACAGAGGAACCTGACATAATCCAACAATTCAAGTCATTGCCTACTATCTTAGAAGACAATTCAACCCTTCTAGTTGAATATATAATAGAGGTAAAGACTCCATCAGACCTAAAATGGATAAAATTAGGCACGTCCCTCATTGAAGAGGAACATGAAGTCTTTACTTCTCTATTGAGAGAATTTATAGATATCTTTTCATGGGCCTATTCTGACATGTCAGGTTTACACCCCACCTTGGTTATGCACCACCTTGTGGTTAATCATGATGCTAAATTGGTAAAACAAAAGCTACATAAGATGCATCTTCACATTTTTGTATTGGTAAAGAATGAGTTGGAAAAACTCTTAGAAGTAGGATGTATCTGATCCATTAACTACTCAGAATAGATCTCTAATGTGGTACCTGTTAGTAAAAAGCTTGAAGGGATTAAAATTTGTACTAATTTTTGAGACATCAACAAAGCTTATCCTAAATATGATTTTCCCTTACCTAATATGAACATGATCATCAACTCCATGGTAGGTTATTAAATGATTTCAATCATGGATGGATTTTTAGGATACAACTAGATCATAATATCACTTAGATCAGAATATCACTAGAAGACCAACATAAAATAGTGTTCACCACTCCATAGAGAAAATTTTATTATCAGGTAATGCCATTTGACCTTAAGAATGTTGGAGCTACATATCAAAGGGCCATGATTGTTATATTCCATGACATGATACATGATATTGTTGAAGACTATGTTGATGACATATTAAGAAAATTTCAAACCAAGGCCGACTATCTAGTAGTGTTGCATAAGATATTTGAAAGATTTGGGAGTACAAAGTCATACTCAATCTAAAAAAATGTGTGTTTAGTGTATCTTCAAGCAAATTTATTGGCTTTATCATGTCTCTTATAGGTAGTAAAGTCAATTTGTCTAAAGTCCATGCTATAACTAAGATATTGCTACCAACCAATTTAAAGTAACTCCATAGTTTGTAGGGTAAGATCCTGTCAATTTGATGCTTTATCTCTCAGTTATCAGACAAGTGCCATCCATTTACACACCTTTTAAATAAGGGATTTGCATTTCATTGAGATGATCACTGTCAAATAGCTTTTTAACAACTCAAAGACTATCTGATTAATTTGCCTATTTTATTACCTACTATACCAGGAAAGCCATTCTTGTTATACCTATTAGTTATCGGCCATGCTCTGGGGGCACTCTTGGCTTAACATGATGACAATGGAAAAGATCATGTTGTATACTACTTAATCCATACCTTGGTTACATATAAACATAACTATGTACCTATTAAAAAAGCTTGTTTGGCCATGGTCTTCACAGCTCAAAAACTATGCCATTACATGTTGAATAATAAGACCATGGTCATTTCGAAAGTAGATCCATTCAAGTATCTACTATCAAAAATAGCTTTTCAAGGTAGAATGGATAAATGGACCATGCTTCTCAGTGAGTTTGACATAGATTATGTCAATCAGAAGGCAATCAAGGGATAAGTTCTTGTAGATCGACTTACATAATAGCCATTCACATTTCAATTTCTTGATGAATCCATAATGACCATCATTGACACACCCCTTGAGGATCAGCCCTAGAAGATGTATTTTGATGGTTCATTTACTACACATGGATCACAAGTAGGCCTATTACTTATTACACCATAAGGGGATATAATCCATAAATCATTCAGAATCATTTTTTCTTATACAAAAAACATGGCTAAGTATGAAACACTTGTTGTAGGACTTTGACAAGTAGTGAATTAGAATATATCTCATCTCCAAATTTATGGTGATTCTCAATTAATCATCAATCAAGTCACAGATCATTTTTAGACCAATATGACAAGTTGGTTCTATATAAAGCCATGGTTGACACTCTTAAGCAACAAATTGCCAACATTTAATTTGAACACATACCAAGGGTTAGTAATAAAACTATAGATGCCATGGCTACTGTTAGCTCTTTGACTTGACAAATAGATAAAGCTAGAGAGTATCAATTCTTCATTGAGAATTTGTTAGCACTAGCTCATGAACCTTAAACCATTGTAATGATTTGTGATATTGTTGGTCCTAATTTTATCTGGTACTCA
This sequence comes from Torreya grandis, assembly GCA_037957365.1. NCBI lineage: Eukaryota > Viridiplantae > Streptophyta > Pinopsida > Cupressales > Taxaceae > Torreya > Torreya grandis. Next base: position 2,007,327 of record JARHVA010003315.1, on the reverse strand, counting down.
AACATTTACTACTACCTTCATGACCAAGTTCTACCACCTAACCTATCTCATAAATAAACCAAATCCTTCATTCATCATTCTACTCATTATACTCTACTTGGATCCACCCTTTATCATTGTAATTTTGATGGAACTCTACTTCATTATTTAATTTTGGTAGAGTCTGCACTAGCATTAAGAGAAGTTCATGAAGGAGTATGTGGCACTCATTCTAATAGGGTAGTCCTATCCAAAAATATCTTGCATATTGGTTGTTATTAGCCCATAATGGATGTAGATGTGGCTACATATGTAAAAGAGTGTGAAAAATGTCAACAACATGCTAATCTAATTCATGCCCTAGCAAAAAAACTGAAACCAATGTTGACACATTGACATTTTCTACATGGTGACTTAACCTCATTAGAAAGATCAACCCTACATCATCTGATGACCATAAACATATCCTTACCACCATTGAGAATTTCACTAAGTGGTTTGAAAATATACCCCTCACTTACATGACTGGAAAGTAAATTTCCAAATTCATCTTTAACTATCTAATTTTCCACTGTGGTATCCCCTCTGACATTATATCTAATAATAGAGAATCATTCAAGAACAAGGATGTAGATCAGCTATGTGCTGAATATAATATCATACAATATTTTTCTACACCATATTACCCTCAAGGTGATGGCCAAGCTGAGGCATCCAACAAAACTATTGTCAATGTTCTCAAAAATATTATCAATGATGTTGGTCATGATATGCACTTATAGATATTCCCTACTCTTTGGGCACACCATACCAATCACCATACCCCCATAGGAGCCACTCCATACTCACTTGTTTATGGTACTAAAGCCATCCTTCCCATTGAGGTCAAATTACCTTCATTGTGCATCTTTTTCAAGCATGTCTTGGATGATCACGACTATCAAGTAGCTCATCTTCAAGAGCTAGACCTACTTCATGAGAAACACACAGCCACACTCAATAATCTTCAAGCATATCATAACTAACTCAAGACCCCTATAATTGATGTGTTACGTATAAAAAATTTGTAGTGATCTTGTTCTTTAAAAAAACCAAAAGAATACCATGGTTGAGAAGAAGCATAAAGGAAAATTCAAACTAAATTGGATAGGACCTTTCATCATTATTATAGATTATAGATTAGGAGCATACAATTTTGCCATATTAGATAGAGATTAACTTCCTGAGCTAATGAATATTATTCATTTTAAATAGTACTATGCTTGAGCGCTATAGTGTATTGTCTATAAAGACCATTTCAATTGTGCCATTTTATCGCTATTCTTCTTTGTACAAATATCATCCTTATCCATCCTCTTAGTCATGTCCACTTTCCACTTCTAACCTATCAGCCCAATGTGTTCTAAAGCCTAGCCCATTTGACCTTGGTTTTTTCCACTTGTTATGCATTGTTAGCATCAAGATATTTGATTAATTTCATTAGTTGGTTTAAGTACTTCAGATAGAGATCATATTTTGGAACAGTGTGATAGAAGTTTTAGCAATTACATCCTTCATTTGTTATTCCTTTCTTACCACTGGTCTTGCTACTAATTATAATCACCTTTGGAAAATTAGTAACATTGAACTATTCATTGTGTCCTAGTTATAACCACCTATGGGAAAACTAGGGGAAACATTAAGCCTTGATGTACCAACTTACCACTTCTTATGTTGTACTATGCCTTTTTACCAACTATGCCTATTTTATTTTAATTGACGGCTACACTAGTTGAATTCCTTCACTATAAAGGTAGAACTATAGTGACTTGAGGTCTTAACCTAGGACTATGTGGGTAGCACTCGATACTTATTGAGGTTAGCTTAGTCACCCTCTAGCCACGCTCTCACCATTTTGTGAGCAACTTAAGTTTGAACACTCTCACCATTTTGTGAGCAACCTAAGCCACTTTCTCACTATTTTACGAGCAACCTAAGCCACACTCTCATCATTTTTCAAGATTGAACCATTTAGTGTCTCATCATTCTCAATTGAGTTAAGACACTCCAAAATAATTCTAAAAACATTTGAAAATTTGTTAGAAAAAAACAAAAACATCAACCACTTCTTTGCCTTATGGATTCTGGGAACCCTTACTAAGTTACAATAAAATCACTTGTCACTTAGTTTCCCCATCCTTTTTGGCCTTTTTTCTCACTCACTTTCTATTTTTAAGACCATCCTATTCTTCTACCATATCCATTATATTTGTTTTCATCAGTTATCGCATTCTTCCCATTCTCTGGGAGAACTACATTTGGCCTAAAGTTTTTTATTGGGTATTACATCTATGGAACTATGTAGGTAGCATCCACTTTCCTAGTGCATATAGAGATAACTCATCCACCCCCTTCTTTTTCTATTTCCCTCATTTTGTTCATTTGTTAAAGTTATCACCTATTTTCTAGGGGCACTATTCATATGGTTTCTTTTGAATGTTTCTTTATTATTTTGTTTGTGTGCTTATTTATTTTCTTTCAACACTATTTCCTTGATTCAATTTATGTGTGTTCATTGGGTGATTCCTTTCCCACACTTATACTTGAATCCATCCATATTCATATGTTTACATTGTCATCATGGTTTCTATCATTGGTGCATTATTTTCTATTGAGTATTGGATTAGGAGAGTCAGTCCTTATGCATATTTTGGCTAAGTCATCATGATGGTATACCATGATGGCTATTGATAAGTGTTAAAACAAACCTCAGCTTTAAGAAATCTATTCAGCAATGACAGCATCTCTTTGGAACTGACATCCCGATTCAATACCAATCATATCTCAAATAGAGTAATTAACCACAAAATAATTTTAACCTTTATTAGTTTAGATGAGCATCTCCCTACTAGTAGGTTGTTCCAATTCATCATTACACTCTGTGTTAAGTTATCATCATCCTCAGCCAAGTTTATCATGTTTGCCATAATTTGGGTCCAATGATTATAACCACTTATGGGCAAATCATTGCACACCATCCCACCTACATTTATCAATGATTATAACCATCCTTGGGCAAATCATTGTGTTGTCACCACCTTAATTTTTCTTCACATATAGAGGCATGTTATTCTCTTGGTGTCTGTCCTAACTACAACAACTCCATCTTCTCAATGATTATAACCACCTTTGGACAAATCATTGTGTTATCATACCACATTGCCACTATCGGGGTACAATATTTATAGTAAACCATTATACACTATCCCACTTGCATTCCCAATGACTTTGACTACTTTTTCAATATCATTGTGTTTTCACCCCATCATCACTCCTTTCTTTGGTCCCCTCATTTCACTTCTTTCTTTTTGAGGGACTATTTTCCGACCTACTTGTGCCAACCATTCCCTTGAGGAGGCATCATAGAGTTAGTTTATCATTGTTGTAATTGTAGGCATACAAGACCTTTTCATTCTTTGAGAAGATGTTATTATGCTTATATCTTGCAATGCCTTACCAAATAGGGGTAAATTATAGACACCTAAATCTAGCCACCGATAACCTCCAACTAGGATTTTGACCAATTTCTATCTAAAATGCACAATTTGGCCTAAAAATACTAAAACATGCTAAATGATGTGAAACTGATATATTCAAGTGCCAATTTTGGCTAGGGTATCCCTAAATGGGGCAATGCAATTTATGGGCTAGCTAACTTTGATCATACCATTTTGAGTCAAAATACCAATTTTACACCTAGGTGTTTTGGATTGCTATTTCTGATCAAATCTCTTGCATAATATGTATGCCTTTGTTATTTGTTGTTGGTAACATCTTAAATGGGATAATATATCCAATACATCTGACATCACCTTTTAATTCTAATTTAGTCAAATTTTGGACCAATAACAAGGCATTCTCATTAATTTGAGTAATTTGTGCATAAAGTGCTTAAGCATGCTTAAGAGCTAATTAATCCAAATCAAGGCCTTATTAATAATTACATGGAAACTTATTGAAAATTTATTTTTAGAAATGGATATTGAATATTTGCATCACTAAGTGACCTCATTTCTTGGGAAGACACCCCTAGGCCATAAATGCCACAAATATCAGGATTCATGCCTCCCATGCCTCATCAATGCCTTCCATGATTCCCTCCATGCCTCTTAATTTCCCCTTTTTCCAATTTCATGATGAGGATAATTATAAACTTAATTCCAAAAATTTAATTAATCCTCAACCACATATCTCAATCTCAGGATGGATGGTTTAGGTTGATTCTAGACATTCTCAAAAATCTATAAATAGGAAGCCTCACCACATGAATACTAAGACATGATTATGCAAATTTATAATGTAGAATTGATTAAAAAGCTTTAATCAATTAGTGTTACCATGCCAAATTGATTCCAAGCCAAGCCACAATCTAAAGGTGCCAAGGAGAGATGGAGGTAGCCAAGATTCCATTGCTAAGGACTTCATGAGCACAAGCTAAGCAAGCCACTACAAGCATTTTGGATCATCCAAGGAAGATAAAAGATAGGTTCTTTTGCATTTTAGTTGTGTGTTTTATTCATGTTTGTTAACTAAGCTCTCCCTAGTATCTAGGCCTAGAGATGTTATGTTAGTTAGTGTGTTTCTTTCATCTTATTTTCATTTTGAAACTAACACCATACTAACCATCCTCTTTTGAGTGAAACTCCTAGATTCATAAATAGAAATCAAAGAAAACAAGCAAAAAAATATATACAAACACTATGTACAAGTAAGGGACAAAATGGAAAGAAATAGGAAAGAAACTAATTTAGCCTACCTATACTAACTCTAACTAGTCTTACAGTTCATTCCATGAAGACTCTAGGTGGGACAACAGAGAAGTAATGCTTAAGATACTACCCATTGGTGGGTAGTGTGAACTCTACTCTTTATAAATATTTTAGTTTGAAGGTGTTATCTCCAAGTATCTTAGCAATCTAATAGGGACCTATCCATAAAGGTGTTGACTTCCCATGTTTACCCTTAGACTCAAATGCCTTGTAACAAATAAGAACTAAGTCTCCTTGCCTAAACACCTTTATTTTTGAATATTTATCAAACCACCTCTTAACTATGGTTTGGTACCTACTTAAATTGGAAAAAGCCTCTTCTCTTGCATCTTCCATCTGTATGATGTCCAGTAACCTTAAACTTGTAAATCATTGATCCTTCTCCATTACCTTTGCATGAACTTGTATGTTGGAAGATTAAGGGTGATGGGGAAGATGTGTTCTTGACCATAAACATGCATGAATGGAGATGTTTTGAGAGCTTATTTGATTCATGTTCTATCTTCCCAAAGGGCATACTTAAGTAGCTTGTACCATCTACTAGGTTTATCAGCTACAAACTTATTTATAGCCTTCATCAAGTTCTTATTCATTGATTTAGATACTCCATCACCTTGAGGATAATGGTTTGATGAGAACTTGAGAATAATAGTGTTATCATATGCCCACTCAATCATCTCAATGGATACAAAGGTAGATCCATTATCACGGACTATAGATGTAGGTGTCCCAAATCTTGTGCATATGTTTTCTTCTAAAAAATAGATCACCTCTTTAGTCCCACATTGTTTAGTTGCCATTTCTTTAGTCCATCTATTGTAGTAGTCAGTAGCAGTTAAAACATACTTGTGACCATCAAAAGAATTGAGTTTAATGACCCTCATAAAATATAGTCCCCATTAGGCAAAGGGTTGATCAATCATTACTAGCCTTAGTATCATGGTTGCCTTGGGCTCTTTGGTGTTGAATATTTGACATGAGTGGCACTCTCTCACAAGCTTGTGAGCATCTTTAAAGACAGTAAGCTAGTAATAACCAGCCCTTAATATTTTGTGTGTCGTTATCCTTCTAGATGGATGTCTACTTCCCAATTTTTCATGGAAGGTGCTTATGATCATTGATGCTTCACTCTTAGAAACATATCTCAATTAAATGCCTTCAAATTTATTCCTATACAATACTGCATCCTTCATCAGAAAATGAGTTGCCTTAAGCCTTAGATCCCTTCGTTGTTCTTTACTTAACCTTGCAGGACAATAACCATTGATTAGTAAGTGGATAATGGGATCATGCCAATCATTGGGTCTAAAACTTTGTTGTTTTACTTGCATAACACTTAACTTGGGATTAGTATTGAAATTCAATTGAATTAAAGCTTAGTACCTTACCAATTTGGTAGTCTTCATTTCAATATCATATTCTTGGAGCACAGACATCCACTTACCTCTCCTTTCTCCTAGTTAATTTTGACTTAGCATGAGCTTAGTGGCAGGGTCTAGTAGGATTTTATGCACCTTATTCCTAAAAATATAATGCCTAAAATTTTTCACTACCTTGACCAAATCACATGCTTGTTTTTCAATCAAAGAGTAGTTCAACTCAGCATTGTTAAGGTTAGTGCTCATAAAATCTACTAGATGGTCACATCCATCTATCTCCTAAGTTAGAATTGTAACTATTATATGATCTAAAGCAAAAGAGTAAAGATAAAAATATTTAGTAAAGTCTAGACTTATCAGGAATGGGGCTTGTCCAATTGCCTCTTCAATTTCCTTGAAGGCCTTCTTTGTCTCTTCATTTCAAGTGATCTTAGCATCTTTATTCAACATGTCATTCAGAGGTCTCACTATTTTTACAAAACCAAAAATCAACTTGCTTATAAAGTTTTTTTTACCAAAGAATGACTTTAATTCCTTCCTACTATTAGGGAGATCTATATTAAATTTTGCATCTATTCTATCAGGGTCTATAGAGATTCCCTCCTTAGTGATAACATGTTCTAATAGTTTTCCCTTAGAAACATAGAAAATACTTTTCTTTTGGTTGAGATAAATCTCATTCCTTCTACATCATTCAAGTACATGTTATAGTTGCATAATATGATCCTCATTATTTTTAGAAAAGACAGTCAAATCATCCATGTATATGATAATGCATTTACCTACAAGACCTTATAAATCATGATCCATATCCCTTTGAAAAGTGGCTCCTACATTTACAAGTCCAAATGGCATTTTGTTGTAGGCAAAGGTGTCCCACTTAGTAGTAAATGTAGTTTTCATCCTATCTTCTTGGTTCACCAGTACCTGATTATACCCTAAAAATCCATCAAGAAAAGACATCATGGAAGAACTAAAAATAATTTGTATTACTTGGTTAAGGGAAGAAAAAGGATAGTTATCCTTTTCAGATGCTCTATTCAGATTTATAAAATCAATGCATAGTTTGATTTCACCATTTTTCTTCATGTCTGGTACTAAATTAGCTACTTAAGTGGAGTGCCTAATGGGAAATAGAATTTTGATAGCTAAGAGCTTCTTGACCTCTCTATATATTAGTGTTTCTAAGATCAGGTTGATAGGCCTTTGATTTTGTCTAAAAGGTTTGTAGCTTTCCTTTAAAATTATGGTATGTGTTAAGACATTTGGATCAAATATCTTTAGGTCATCATAAGACCATGCTATGACATCTTTATAATTGGTTAGTAATTATTTGGTTCTTTTGGACTCAATGCTTGTATAAGGTGTACCAATATTAACCAACTAAGGTTGACCATGAAGTCCAAGATTAGTTACATTATAATCTTTCCCACTTACTTTGAAAATATTGACAGTCTCAGCTCGTCTATCTGTGTCAAATAATATTTTTTAGGTTATCATTCCTTTGGGTTTATTATTATAATTCATTTAAATGACCTTTCATCAAGTTTACCTTCAATTTTGTCATTTTCAAGGGTATTGGCCTCATCAATGATGTGACCCTCAGACACTCCTAAGCTAGTCATGAAATCTATGATCTACTGATCATCACTGGATACCTGTAAGTGGTTGACATTATCTATTACTGAGGGACATGAGACTAATTCAATGGTAAGGCTTTATAACTTGGAACTTTGATTAGGCATAAGTTTGGTTTTAGTTGAAGCAATTTCATCAATAGCCTTGTTTCCTTCCCTAGGGATTGACATAATGTTTAAATCATCAAAACATTCAATTAAGTCCCACACTCTAAATTTATATTTCTTAATATAGGACAACTTGCATTGATATTTACTCTTGACCTAATTAACTACTAGATCAGAATCACCAAAAATTAATATTTCATTGGCCTCATATTTGATTGCAAATTGTAATCCAAGAATAAGTACTTCATACTCAACCAAATTAATGGTGAATGAGAAATAAAGTTTGTAAGATGCATTGTATTCTTTCTCAATGGAATTGATAAATACCACTCCTACTCTAGACCCTTATTTGTATCTAGCACCATCAAAATAAAGCTTCCATAATCCAGGCATAGCATGAAAACTTTTAGAGTTACATACCTTTGTAGTGTCAAGGGTGTAAACACCAAGATCTGAGTTAACCATGTTCACACTCTCATTGATTGCATTATACTCAGTGATCATATGCTTCATTTTAGGTTCTCTTTCTATCTTGATTTGGTTGGGGATTCTATTCCAAGGTAACCACATATTTAAACAATCTGTTGACATATAACTAATTAAGTTTCTAGTCTAATCTCTATTCAACAACATCCCATAAACATCAAAGATGTCCACCACTTGGATATCATTGAACTTTCAAATCCTTGGTTCATAATCAATCTACATGTGAGCATTTAATAATTCACCAATCACCTTGACTCTTGATTTATCTAATTGAGTTACAACTCTATCAGATTTAATAGGAGTCAAACCTAATTAATCACAAATTCCTTTAGGAATAATATTTGTATAAGCACCAAAATCTAACAAATAATTATGCAAATTATTACCAAAGATCTTGACTATAAGTAGGAAAGGAAGAACATCTACCTTGATTTTGTGTATTGCAGGCATTAGCATGTGTAGACTTTTGAGACTTACTAGGCTTCTTAGATAAACATTCCAACAATAGACCCCTTTGTTTAGTAATATATGTCAGCTCTTTTTCATGTCCTCTGCTATATTATATCCATACCTATTAGAAGAATTATATGCATCAGAATTGGGTTTAGATTTACTTCCCTTAAGAGGCTCTAGATTGTTATCTGATGTAGTAGCCAGAGGAGTGTCACAGTTATTTGGAGGAGTTGAAGTGGTCAATGGTTGCTTTTATTCCCTATTTATCATAGGATAAGTCTTTTTCAAAAAAATTGAAAATGATGAATCTCTTTAGGAATATCTTCAAGCTCATTATCTTCTTGGAAAGGGAACTAATATGTCTCCACCATGAGAGTTATTTCAGATGATCTAGATGGCCTTGAAGAGATAGATGTACCTAGATCATAATCCTTATTAAGTACAACTTTAAAAGTATCTAACTCTTTTTGAAAGGCTTCAAAAATATTAAAGATTTCAACACAATCTATTTCCCCATGCTTAGAAGTGCAATGAACTCTACAATATTCAAGTAAAACAACATCGACAAGATTTATATCAGGTACATTCTTGGTATCAGATGACTCATTATTATTATTATTGTGGTAACTATCATTCTAAAATATATTAGTGAGCCTACTGAACCTTTGAAAGGATAAATTCCTACTAGAGCTCTCTCCAGTATTTCCTACTTACTTTTGTAACTGAATGAAGTCAATGCTAAGATTTTGAACCATTTTGAGGATAGAGTCACTCTCATTCTTTGGTGCCTTAGAATTATGAATTTGAATATTGGCATTAACTATAGGCATTAAATCTTTCTAATCTTATGGATGAGATCTATTGGTATTATTATTTAGGGATCCCAAGTTTTGAGTAGGGTGTGCATGGCTCAAAGGTAATTAATTCAAGACTGGAAGTTAGTTCAATGCAAGCATATTTTGGTTGGAATTGGGAATGACATTCATAATAGGTAAATATATATTAACATTAGGAATGGAGTATACCAATTGTCCTTGGGGTTACATCTAGTCATTAATGATCACAACCTTGGTATAAGCTAAAGCTAATGTATTCATGGGCTCAATATCTCTCTTTATAAACATAGAAGTCATGGGATCCAAGGCATCCTTATAGATTTCTAAAGTTAAGGCCTCATCAAGTCTGTAGGGAGATATGATCCTACTAAAAATATTTTAAAATCTAGAATTAAAGGTTTTTATGGGTTCATTTGCATCTCTTTTCACTATGGTGATTTGTTAGTGCAAGACACAAGGACTAATGATTTTACCAAATTGATCAATGAAAACATTGTTAAAATCAACCCAACTGGTAATGTGTTATGATCCAAACTTATAATATTTAGAAATAATGTAGATTAAATGTAGATCAATTCAACACAATAGATATTGGTAGACCAAGATGTCCAAATATTCAATATATGCATAATACCCTTAAGGTAAGGAAACACCAACAATACTCCTTTAGGAAGGAATAACTTCACAATGTCTCTTTGAGGGGACAACCTCCAATATCCTATTAAAATATAAGACTCAATGCTTACTTGATACTTTTAAAATGATATTCACCTCCTTTATATAGACCTCTAATGGATGGGTAACCTCTTAATCCCAATGTAGGCTGATCATTACCCAATGCACTAATTCCACAAGTTACTCCATTATCCCAATATATTAGACCCATATAACTAACTAAGGGGGGTGTGTACCACATGTCAGCATCTCCATTAACCCATATACATTAATATATCATATCCCTAGGTACATAGCATTACCTCCCTCTTTGATATGTTTCATCCTCAAAATATAGGAATAAACTAAATAATGAGTGTGCTTCAAATCATTACACACTTGTTGCCAATCTCAATCATCTAGCCATCCATATGTGATCTATGTAGGTGATAGCTCTCCAAGCTTATTGCTAAAAGTCATTGTGCTCTTCTGATTCTATTCATGATCATAGTTATACTACTTTGGTGTCCATGCATAATTCTTTTGCTTTTGATTCCATGTACCATATTTTGTTGCGCTACTTTGATTCTATATATGACCATAGTAATTATTTTTTGGCTTCCATGCATAGCCATATTGATTAAAAATCTGATTTCCTATATAACCAAAATGATTGTTGATGTGACAATTCCTTACTTGGTTCCATGGTTATTTCCTCTCATGATGATGTGGGTGTCTATATACCTCAACTTTTTCCACTTTTTCTTCTACCACTTCTACTTATTCCTTCTTTGTCTCTTGAGTAGATGAAGTGTTTATTTCTGATTATAGTGTGTCTTTATCTATGTCACCTGAATCTTCCTCATGTTCTTCATCACTTGTTTCAATCTCATCATCATGATCTGCCTTGACTGTTATTGGTGCCTTTCCCACTATGATATCATGTAAAGTGACCTTTTTTCTATACCAAAATTTCATGGACTTTTTTTTAACATTAATATTGATTATTCCCAAAGTCTCTAACCATAGATATCCAAGAACTATATCCATATCATCCATATCCAAAGCATAAAAATCTAAAAGCAAAACATATTTTTCCATAATGAGATTCAAATCTTTAAACATTTAAATATTATTACCATCTACTTGAACCTCTCAGATATTCTTTGCTTGAACATGTAGATGCTTGGCCACATTCATGTTGATGAAGTTATACTTGCTGGTGGCATTTATGGACACAACAACATTCTTCATTTGAATGCATCCATGAAATTGAAAAATTGACTCCAATTTATTTGGATCCAAATTATTTAAACCCTTATCATCCAATTCTTCTTCTTCTTCTTCTTCTTCTTCTTCTTCTTCTTCTTCTTCTTTCTTCATTTGAATGTTCTTCCTCATTGTCATTATTTTTTTTCACTATTTTTTATTTTTCAATAGCTTCATTCTCTTCTTCATTACTAGAATTATTTTCTTCCTCTTATGCATCCTCTTTTTCTTTTATATCCCAATGATCTAGGAAGATATGTTTCATTTATTTCCATGAAGAAAACCTTTGTACAAAGCTCAATTGATCAAACCAATGAAGTGCAGGTCCAGACAAAAAAGAGATAATTTTCTTTGCCTAAAATTTTTTTTAGTATGATCCTTAAAAAGGATCCACCATTCTCTAGTATCAATGTCATCCTCCCATGAACACTTTTGCAACTTCATGGTTCAAAAATAGAAACTAGGGTTTGTGAAACCCTAAAATGTCAATAAATCATTCAAAACATATCAAAATAGTCCCAACTTTTTATTATATCTTTCTCTTATAATATTATAACTTCAAAAAAAAATTGTGAAAACATTCCACAAATTTTGACGTATAGAGTGAATATACAAAAAATAATAAAATCATAATAAATCACTCAAAATAATTTGAAAAATTCTGACATTTTGACTGTAATTTTTGTGTATCTTCTTACAGCTCAATAAAAATTTTGAATAAAAATTCCTTATATTTCTAAAGATATTACAAAATTAGTAAAAACCCTAAAATAGCAATAACTCCCTCACAACTGATCAAAACAATCTTTATTTTTTTATTTTAACTTCTTTAAAATATTCTCTATATCCAAGAAAAAAATTATGCCAAAATTTAGAGCCAATCAAAATATATTGATGATTCCAAAAATCTAAGGTGTCACTCCACACAAATTGCCCAAATCGAAGCTCTAATACCACTTGTTATGATCCACACTTATAATATTCAAAAATAATGTAGAATAAATGTAGATAAATTCAACACAATAGATATTAGTGGACCAAGATGTCCAAATATTCAATATATGCAGAATACCCTTAAGGTAGAGTAACACCAACAATGCTCCTTTAGGAAGGAATAACTCCATAATGTCTCTTCGAGAGAATAACCTCCAATATCCACTTATAATAGAAGACTCAATGCTTACTTGATACCTTTAAAATGATATTCACATCCTTTATATATACCTCTAATGGATGGGTAAACTCCTAATGCCAATGTAGGCCAACCATTACCCAATGCACTAATTCCACAAGTTACTCCATTATCCTAGTATATTAGACCCATATAACTAACTAAGGGGGATGTGTGCCACATGTCTGCATCTCCATCAACCCAAATACATTAATATATCATATCCCTAGCTATATAGCATAATGTAGTCTTTAGAAAGCTTTAAAAACCATTCATATGCAACATCATTGAAATTAAATGGGAATAGTCTACATGTTACATCTTCATGAGTCATATTCAACAATCTTAAAGCATCTTTGAAACTCTTAATGTGTTCTTCAATGGTTATAATGCCATTAGGACTAAATGTTGGCAAATATTTTTTAGGATTATGAGGAAGTTCATGTACCAAACTTGGCACATTGATTGAAGAACCACCTAGCCAATCCATACATTGATAGGGATCAAACACAAGAGCACCTTGAATTGGTGAAGTTGGCAAAGATTTTGGAAATTTACGATTACCTTTGTCTCACCTAGATTTCTTATGAACTTCTAATGAAAGTAGAGGTTTTATAGTCTCTGAACATGACCTTGTCCTAATTCTTGGTAATTCTAGCTTGTTGGCTTTGAATCCTTTTTGAAATACGATGTGTCAATCTTATCTTTGTAGGGAATAACAATTAGACTTGCACATTAAGAAAATTATAAAATATTTATATAAAGGACAACAAAAGATAATAATATTTAACTAAGTTAGCTCAAAGATGTATCCAAACACATAAGTATGATTGATATTTACACATTTAAGCTCAAATAAACTCAAATTTACAAATGATCTATCAATCTTTGATCAAAACAACTATTACTAACCACAAACCTATTTAATTGATAAAGTTTAAGCTATCTTTAACACAATTAAGCATATACCTTCAAAGAACATCTATCTTTGTCTAAAGGAAGCACAAATATTGGTTAAAGACCATAAAGATCAATGATCTTTACATAATTGATCAAAGAATGACATAATTTTTTAAATATTACACCAATCTTTGAATAGAATTCACAAGAATGAGCAAAGATACTTCAAATCCACAAAGATATAACTAAGCCCTCCTTCTAGTACTAGTAAATCCCTCTTTTTTATGCTTGAATATGTATCACAGGTGCCCAGAGTGTTTAATAACACTTCTCATTTTAGAATTTTAAGAATTTGGTGCATGAGTTGTAGGTTGTCATAATCTTGTTATATTTTGATGGAATAGAGGTACAACAAGTGATCTGTTTCACAAATTTATATTACTTTGGTGGTTGGAAGACACCATGGCCATATAATTAATCTATGAAAAATATGAAGTATGTTATGCTAATAATGATTAATTATGATCAATAACTAATTTTAAGACCAACCTAAGATGGATATTTATAATGAAAATTAAGCTAGAGTGATCTGGTTAAAAAAAGGAGCAAAAGTAAAGGTAAGGTAGAGAAGGGATATTATTGATCTTCATTCCAAACATCATGACAAAGTTAAAAAATCATCTGGGCACTTAACCAATGTATGACATTAATTAACATAGGCTCAAATCCTATTATACATTAGGCAAATATCTAAGGAATGTGAGAAATAATGCAAATAAGAACTAAGTTCACTTTAAATATTTACCCCTGCAAGCAAATAACATTAGCTCAAATGCAAGAAGAGTAAGAAAATGAAATGAGGCTAAGAAATTTTAATTAACCTAGAATTGGCACAAGTTAATAGTTATGCATTCAAATGTACTCACCAAGAATTTATAAGAACCATTCAAATCTAGAAGTTAGAACAAATAAGTGAGAGAGAAGCCAGGATAACAAAAGACAAGCAAATTTGGATAAACTTTTCAAAATTCCTTACTTGTATTAATTGCTCAAAATTTACAATTGGTTTTAGCTCAGAAAACTTTGTCCTTATTTACAATTGATAATTCTCCTTTTATAGGATGCAAAGAAACATGTTGGTCAATCTTATCCAATTACAAAAGTACAAGTGTTAAGACAATTGTCATTTCTACAAATGTTCTAGAATACACTAGACTTTCCCCAATGGACTGATCTATATGCAATGTGTTTTACAAAATGCACATGTCTTTACAAAAAAATATTCCATTTTCAAAATGTACAATGCTTAAATACAAAAATAATATTCTTAATTCAACTAATCTTTGGGACTCTTGTGCTATTGAAGTCCCATATTACTGCTATAGGGTCTTTATTTCTCTATAATGTTGCTCCTTAATTAGCACAAGGCTGACAATTGGTTTCATGAAGAGATCCTTCATTTAACTTGCTAAGCTCTTGCGGTCTTTATTTTCCCTTCTTAATGCCTTTTAATGTTTCTAGATTTACTTAGTCTTTTCCTTTGTAGTTAGGATCATGTCCATGACCCTATTATTTTCCATCCCATATTTCCCTTGGTTCTTACTCCTCACTTATTACATGACCAAGGTAGCTCTATGCTTAAAATCCTCTTCACTAATGAGGTCTATGGATTTGAATGTAGTTGGCTTAGTGATCATAGTCCCAATCAAGTGTTCCATCATATTTTGTAGTTACCTATCATCCCCAAGGAAACTTTCCAAGTTCTCATACCATGTGTTTAGGCTTTTGATTTTATCTATAAGTAATCCCATGACTATGTTTAGATGATCCAAGATAATTTTTTTTTAATTATGAATTTGATAATCAAGATTTGATCAAATCCTTTGTTTTATCCCTTGAGTTCTACCATTGGCCATGGAATTTTTTAAATTGTTCACTAGTGGTTTGTAATTCAATTATGGACCAAATTACCTTTACACAGATAACCATTTAGCTTTTGTAGATTGATTATGGTGAATATAAGGCTGAACTAAGTCTCTTGTATGTGCTTGGGGATTTTTGAAGGCTTTTAAAGTGCTCTAATGGTGGTAATTATCTAAACTTTCATGAGCTTTGTTACTTAGATCCCAATTGGACTATGTGCTTATGCCTTTGTATTTCCTAGGTCTATAAGATCTTCCACTTGGCACATTTATACTTACGTGGATCCAATGTGGCATCATCATGGCATCCATATGGCATTTTTATTATTCATATTTTTAAAATTACCATTGTCTTTTAAAAAATTCTTGCTTGATTTCACATCATTGGATCATCCTTACACATATCAATACGAACCATCAATCTTGATCTGAGAACTTAAATGTCATTCAGTGCTTGTTACATTCTCCATGGTTATGACACTTGTCACTTCCACATTTGCCTTGACTTTTCAATGTTTTTTATGTACCATTGATCTCAATTGCATGGATCAATCATGGTCCATTGATTTTGATCTAATTAATTATACCTCCTACTCTATGGACCATTGATTTGAATGTGTATGTTCATCTGCATACTATCTATCTTTACAAGATGTTTGAGCTTTAGTTTGTGATATGCATCTATGCCACTTGTTAATTTCACATTCATCTTAACTTTTTAATGTTCATCTCACACCATATGATCATCATCATCTAATTAAACGTACTTTATTGGATCATGATTTATAAGGTCAAACACCATTAGTTATTAAGTGTTCTTCTATTAATATTGTGACACTTGTCACATTCTCACTCATCCTAGGGATCTATTAAAGTTTTGAGTTGATACACGTCATTGGATCAAACTGACCCAAGAAAATGCATGCCATTGATCTCATAAAGATACTTGAGCTTTAGCTTAGGGTCAGGTTCTTTAACTTTTTGTTTTTAATCCTCCAACATTGATCTCATTCATTTGGGTAAACACAGATCATTGATCCTGCAATAAAAATGACATTTAAGTTAATTCTCAAGGAAAATAAAAGACTTAACATAATGTTTTGGACTATGGTTTTATTTCATGTTAATAAACATGGGTAAGACCTTAGAAAAAATGTTTTAATCTAAGTTTTAAGACATAATAAAAGGTACCATATAGATAATCAAAAACATAGCATATAGTCTTAGGATAAGGCTTTTAATCTAAGTCCATAGACATAACAAAGGTCCCAGTGGTTAGACCATGTAGAAATAAAAGGGACCAAGGGGCTAGGGAAAAAAAAGAGCCCAAGCATAAAAAAAAATTAGACTAAGGTTTGGTCATGTTAATAAACATGACTAAGCCTTAGGATAAAAATAGAACCAAGCCCATGGCATGATAAATTGTTCTCACGTAAAATGTTCTCACCAACTTTGAATTCAATTGAAAGGGCATGAACTAGGGTAATTGGAGTTAGGGTTTTAAGCTTATTAGACATTAATTCAACTTGATTTTAATATACCAAAGGCTAGTAAAATATCAAATCATTAATAAACCATAAAACCCAGACATTTTTCATTCCAAATGGACTCCATTGTAGTTGTGAACTGAAACACAAAGATCAAAAGTTAACAACTTTAAGAAAGATTAAAGTATAATTATGAATAACTATGTCAATAAAATCAAGTGTGAATGACCTTCAAATAAATATAATGTGCAAAACTCTCTAATGGTACTCTGATCAGATGAATAATTAAATTTAGGGTACAAATCTGCACAATTTAAGATAAGGGTCCCCATTTTTAAGAAATGGGAGTATGTTAACCTCAATAGGTACTAAATCCATAAACCTTTCTGATGTAAATTTACACTACCAATATTAATTATAATCTCACAATCGTGTAGCTACTTTGGAATATGCCATTATTTTGATATCTTGCCTCCATAGAGGGGATAACTTGAGGTAAATAGATTTTCCTCATCCACGCTCATTCTAACATCTATTAAAATTACACTTTGTAAATTGTTTAAAAGACCTTTGTCTTTTTCTATCAACTTCTTTAAAATTGATCATGATTATTAAATCTCAAACACTATAAATTCATATAATTTTATGTTTTTTCAATGGTTCTAATGTAATACCTATCATTTCTTGGTCATTCCATTTTTCTAATCTCTATAATTAAAAAAAGAAACATTTTTCAATTCCTCCATGGATATGTTTACAACAAAGATTTAAAAATATTTTACAGGGTAGGAATGTAAGTTTTGAAAGCCTTTATAAATTTATATGTTGTCATTATCATAACTTATGGTGAATTCCAGTTAGAGGTGAAAAACAAACATTATTATTAAATCAAATGTTTTTTAGCATGATCTTTTTTCCAAAAATTTACATGGTGACTAACAGAACAAGTACCGTGAATGGTTTTAGTACCTACCATGTGTTAAATTTTGAGCCTACTTCGTAATGGATGCTAGTGTGAAACATGTTTTACCCAAGTGTCCTCTCTTCTAAAGTGACACTTGTCATTTATCTTCTACATGGTAAAAATAAACTCTTGAAGTCTTTTATCTATGTTTTAGGTTGAATTTTATGAATTGACACTGCATATGCAAATGCAAAGTATTGGGCAGCCCTCAATCTTAACTTTTAATGCCATTTATGATTTGAAGATTTTACATTGTAAATTCAAGCATGAATTGGGTAACTCTATATGTTTAACTCTTTAAAGTGTTGCAAGAACATATTAATGATCAAAGAGACATTAAGATAAGGATAAATTAAGAATAGTAATAAGCCATTTATGTTATAGTAATTTTTTTAAAAGAAAGGATGATTTAATGTTGAATAAAGAACATAACATCTCTACTTGTATAGTTATAAACTAATTAATTAGAATTTTCATATTTCAACTTGAATGATGACACCCAAACTAAAAAAACTACTCATCAAAATTAATGTTTTGAAAAATAATTATCAGTTAATATATCTACCAACCATTTTTAATCAGCCAAAAAACTTGAAACACAGGTCATCTATTTCCAGGGCTGAGTAAGATGGGCCCTTTCCAAAGAAAGAAACAAAAGCAAATAAAAAAGAGAGAGATTCAGCCTTGTGTAGAGCTTGGTGACTCATAATCTCCTTATGCAATGGATAATTTTTATTTTTATTATTATTATTTTTGGGAAGGATCTAACCAAACAAACAAAACAAAGCAACACTAGCCATATAACATTATTTATATCTCTTGAAAATGGGACCCAAGTGATCAATCGCATGATGAAAAGATGTAAACCCTTTTATTATAATTTTTTTAAGGTTGTATTGATAACCTGATTCCCTTATAGATGGACTATGCAATTCCCTGCCATGCTTATTTTTCTCCAATGATAACCCAATGTGAAGATCCCTGTGTGATGCCTTTTCACTCTTATAAAATTTCTTTTTATAATAACTGCTATAGACATGTGCATACCAAATATCCTCCAAAAATAAATTCATATATCTTAATTCAGACCCCACAACATATCTAAGAGATGGAGATGACAATCCTCGACATATGCTCATAATTTATACAACTCGTAGATGGTAAGGCAAAATTATTGCAAATAATGGTAATTTTAATGCCAATTGTTAATCATGTATGAAATCAAAAACACATCATTATAATACCACAACCATCTATAGTCATCTACATTTTAGCACCTCACAAACCCACATCAGATCATGTAAAAAGCATTATACATATTCTAGTTCTCACCTTTGATTACAGGGTCATTATAAAGGGCTATTTCTAGGATGGTCTTGCCACTGCCTCCCATTCCCTTCACTAAAAAAAGTGAAACATC
Source organism: Torreya grandis (assembly GCA_037957365.1). Classification (NCBI taxonomy): domain Eukaryota; kingdom Viridiplantae; phylum Streptophyta; class Pinopsida; order Cupressales; family Taxaceae; genus Torreya; species Torreya grandis. The sequence continues at coordinate 1,987,854 of JARHVA010003315.1, read as the reverse complement.
TTTGAGGAACAAATTCTTCCTTAGCTCATCAACTAAAATCTATAAACCCACTTGAAATTCTAGCAATTTAGGAAGTTGCAAGCTAAAATTGGGAATCTCTTCATCAATTCATAATTAACCCATCTAATATATCATAATCTATTGGATTTAAGGAGTCTATAACTCTTGGATTGCTCTATTTTATATTTATACCATAATTTTCCCTAAACCCTCATTCATATCTACTCTTAGATGTTGCATATCACATAAAGCATGTGCCCAACCTTGCCTCTAATTCCTCAACCTGATGACACTTGTGATGCAACGTTGTGTTTTTGTAAGATACAACTACACCTAATTAGCCCCCTGACATGCCCATAGGCCTTGAATGTCTTTGATAGATACCATTATGTAATTGCCTCTCTTGTTCATATTTTGTGTGTCATGCTACTACCTAGGACATAGTTGGCCTTTTCTTAGAATCCACGTCATGCACTACACTACTAAACTATGACTTAGGTAGAGATTTTTATTTTGATAAATAATTTCTTTCCATTGGATATGTCACTAGAAAAATTAATCACTAGTTAGTGATAACTAGATAAATTAATAAAAAACTAAAATTCATCAATAAAACATTAGGAAATAGCAAATATGCAATTCATATAGTGTTTTAATTGGTTGGTAGGGAAGAGTTAATCAAAGTAAATGTAGGAGGTAAATACAATAGTAACAGGTAGGTACTAATAAAGATTAAATTTACAAATTGAATAGTAAATTGTAATGGAGTGAACATTAAAAGTTTTACCTATATAAATGGCCCCATCTACCAAGTGTTTATATGTCCAAAATGTGCTAGCAAGATATAGTTTATCACCATTTATTATCATGTTTTCTTATCAAGTATGCATAAAAATAAAAACCCTTTATTTTTTTATTTTTTGGTTAAGTTAAAAAATGTTCAAATATTTAGTTTAATTTAATTTAGATATTAAAGTCCATTAGAGAACAAGAATGGCTTATGGGTTAAAAAATAAATTACATGAATCTAATATATAAAGGGAGTGTTAAATGTATCTCTAAACGATACAAAGAAAAATAACTAAATGTATGAGAAAAATTCAACTATAAAATAAATAATCTAATATTTGAAGGCAATATATCTTAAAACCAATAAAAATTACATTTCTTTACAAATCTAGACCATGTTTTAGGTATGTGGTTTCTTTCAGTTCCTAAATCCCTTTGTTTGGAAGTAAGGAATGATATTCATATATTTGTGTGTGAAAACATCAATTGAAGTGTTCTCTATCAAAGTTGATGTGTCTCATAGATTAAAAAAACTAAACATCTCTAGCCCTCATACTGAATGAATGTCCTCAGAGATCTATGGGAATCACTAAAATGACAATGATATCCTCTAAAAATATAGTAGTAGATATTGTACCAGAATATTCAGTTGCATACAAAAACATATAATCCAATATTTTTGCTAAATGTTATACATATGTGGGTTGGTAACAAAAATTTGTAAAAACAACATCCATTAATTGCCTAGAGGGCCCAAGATAGAGTCCCCTCCACTCTAAATGTGAAAATTTTGGTTTTTATGTAAGCTTTCCAAATTTAATTTTTATTATAAACTAGAAAAAAAATACCTATAGTCAATATTTTTTCCATAATGCTTACATACAAATACATTTTTTAAAAACTTTAAGTTTTTGAGAATCTAGATTTTTTTAGCATTCTATCAAAAATTTATTTATTACATTTCATGTGGTTAAATTGGTATATTTTAATGTTTTAAAACTTAAAGGAAATCCATATATTTTTTGGAAAGGGGTAAAAATTACCTAATATAAGACAACTTAAAAACGTCACAACTTTCTCAAACAATGGTCAAATTCATCAAATGAACACTTGTTATATAGGTTTAATAACTCAATCCAAAGAAGAACTGAATATATCCCTTCATTTGGCCTCATGAACTTCCATGTTACTTTTAAGATTTGGCTTTCTTGCCAAATTTGAGATTATTTTATGTTTTATAGGTGCCCTTATGGGTCTGTTTTATTTTTTTACTAATTTCTTTGTGTGTTTATTAATTTTTATAAGTTTTACATGCCTCATTTTAAAACTTTATTAAGTGGATCCATCATGGAATTTATAATTTTCATGCACCCATGGAGTTATTTTTCATTTTTGAGTATTCCCAATTCTAATTCCTAATCGATCACATAAACATGTATTAGATCTCTTTGTTTCATAAATATTTTGTTCACATGCTTTATTTATGTAACAATGTGCTCACAAGTTTGTCTAAGTGTGATGTACAGATGGCATGAGCATGATCATTATATATGTATGTGTGTATGTATGTATGTACATATACATATATACATATGCATATAAATGTGTGTGTGTGTGTGTGTGTGTGTGTGTGTCTGTGTGTCTGTGTGTGTGTGTGTGTGTATACATAATTATTTTGTTCACATGTTTTATTTATATAGCAATGTGTTCACAAGTTTATTTAAGTGTGATGTACAAGTGGCATGAGCATGATCATTATATATGTATATGTATATGTATATGTATATGTATATGTATATGTATATGTATATGTATATGTATATGTGTATATATATATATATATATATATATATATATATATATATATATATATATATATGTATGTATGTATATGTATATGTATATGTATATGTATATGTATGTGTATGTGTGTGTGTATAGACACATATACATATGTATACATGTATATACATATACACATATACATGTATATATATATACATATACATACATATATATATATATATATATATATATATATATATGTATGTATATACATATACACATATGTATGTATATGTATATATACATATACATATGCATATATATATATATATATATGTATGTATATATGTATATGTATGTATGTATGTATGCGCGTGTGTGTGTGTGAATTTTTAATCTCCACAGACTTTGTCTCACATAAACTATTTGATCCAAGACATATTTAGGAACTCTATAATTATATGGCTATTCAAAATATACCATGTTTATTTTGTGTTTGTTCTAATAATTTCTAGTTTTTTATTTGATTTAAAAGAATGACCATATCTATAAGTGAATTATATTCATATCTATAAGTTGATTATATCTTATTATTTATGCACAAGTAAATTCATGCGCTCATGTAGTTATATATTTAAAAATAATAAATATTGAACTTTGTGAAATCTGTAAACTTTGGGACCCCAAGGAAATCACAAGTCAAAACTTTTCACATCTTGATTGTTCATGTAAATCCTTTGGATCACATCAAAGTTAATAACTATGTGATTCCATATAGTCCAAAATTACATTCTAATCTGAGTACTCCATGTGGTCAATTCATATTGGTCACAGAACATGTTAAAATAATCAAAGGGTCATCACCTACTAACGTACATCACTAAATTATGCCAAGTTGTAGACATATGTCAAGATTGTAGTTGCTTGAACCTCAATTCTAATGACACGTCAATTTATAAAATCTACATATTCACATAGTACATAATGAACACTTGAGAAAAAAGAAGCTCATAGGAAATCTGTGACTATGAGCCCATAATATCCCACATGGACAACCAAGATATTTTGAAAATAAATTTGTAAATAATGCCAAAATTAAAATTAAAATTAAAATGGCAAGGATAATTAATAAAACTATGAAAGGCCACATTTTCATAATTAGTTTGCATGTAGTGATGTGACAAGGCCATCCTTGAGATTTAAATTTTCAAATATAAGGATTATGGATTTATATAGCAACTCATTTCAAAATTTATCACCATTACATTTCTCAAATAAGAAGCTCATAACATTAAATAACTCTTAGATCACTTAAAATAACTTTCCATTGGTGTGTCATCATTATCTTCTCTTTCATAGTTTCTCAAACACAAATCAATTGTAATGGCCATATATTCTTATTTTATACTTATGAGTACAAGGATATTGTTTTCACAACTAGGGTTACATATTGTAAGACTATAATTTTGAGTTTCACTAGGTAGATAAGGCTAGCGTGATATAAAATAATGAGTGTGCTTTGCCAATTTTGATAAATTATCATAAGGATATGATCTCCATTTAGAAGGCATGACTACATAAAGTAGCAACAAATCCTAAGGTATTTCACTACAAGGACCATTTTTATAATTTCGTCACTAATTCTTCCTAAAAATATGACATAATTTATTTTCCTAATTGGAAGAAAAAAATATATTTGATATTTGGGATGTCCTTTGAAAAATACTTCCAATTATTAAACCCTACAATTTCATATAATCAATTGGTATCCCAATAATGGCTTGATAACCATGACCTCATGAAAGTATTCATAAATTGGGTAGAAGACTATGAATGTTGGGTTAATATGGAATAAATAGACACCAAACTATAAAATTATTTAAATGAGTAAAATTTGGGATGTTTCTTCTTTCATGTAAATTTTCACTTTAAATTCTAGGGAAGAGAGAAAAGAAACTTGATATGAGTATGGTTGAAAAACTTGTTTGTTTGTGTGCACATTGGATTAGATGATTGTGAAGAGCTCCTCTTTATCTTGGGAGGAAGGCCTGTAGATAATAAATCACTAAAGCAAACTTATTTGTTAGACAGATAGTTGGGTGGATTGCCTAGCGATAGCTAGATCTCAGAAGCAAGAGCTTCCTTAGGGGCTATTAATCCACATGTTTTAAATAATTAAGTTTACAAAACTAGAAATAAGGTACTTGCATTAATAATAAAAGGGTACTAAAATTCAACACAAGAAGTGCTTGCTTGAAAAATAGACTAAAAATGATCAAATTAGTGATAAACTAATTAATACTAGTGCTAAGGGGTTGGGGTATGGTTTAGAAAATTAGGTAGGGGTTTGTGAAAAAATAGGGACATATAAAACTAGATTTGGTTGAGTGTAGGTAGGTGAAAGGAGATTTCTAGAAATTTTCCTGATAGTGAACCTTCGGCAGTCAAGGGAATCATCATCGATTGGATGAACTTTCATTGATCGTCTAACTGTCACTAGTTGAGACTAACCATCACCGGTCAAGCAACCATCACCAATTGCCTATCAGTGGAACTGGGTTGGTATTGTTAATTGATGGGATTCAGAATGTAAGTTCTAAGAGGTAGATAAGGGTTAGACTGATCTTAAAATAGAAACATGATAAGTAAATGCTAGAAATCAAATACTTGTCTTACTAGAAGTTGGTTAGGTGGATGGTTGAGACAAATTGCTTATTGGTAGAATTTGGCTTGATTTTGGTAGAGTAATGGTACCTAAAAGCTTAGTTTAGAGGTGATGGTGAGTCAGCTCCCAATAAGATGGCTAATTATGTTTGATAATGATAATGATGCTAATTGACCTGCAAAAAGAGATTTTGGATACACAAAGCTCTTGATAATAATTATAGATGGATTTAGCCTCTCAAGCCTCTCTCTCTCTTATAGGCACAAGTAAGAGGTGGAAGTGAAGGTGTAACTAGGCCATCTAAATATAAATTATCCATGCAAAGGCTCATAACAATATTTATACAATCTATTTTTAGAAAATCAAAGTGGTGGTTTGTATGTGGCTTGCATGCTAAAAGTTTAGGTGGTGCAACCTTACTGTCATCAATCAGGGTGACCATCATCGATTAGATTGACCATCGCTAGTCATGGTTGAGGAAAAAAAGGTCGCTTATGCTAGGTTAGTTAGGTTGAATTAAATTTGGGTTGGGTTTGATTATGGGTTGGAAGGTGTATACTCCTATGGGGGTCCTAAGATGGTAAAGAGGATTATAACCTTTAAAATCACAATATGTGGATTTTTGGTGTCTACATTTACCCCTTTTTATTATGTGGCTTGAATCAACAAGATGAAAAATAAAAAAAATTGATGTTGGTTAAAGGTCTCATTGCCTCAAGTATGGGAGGAAGGATTCCCCCTCAAACTAAAAGTTGATGAGGTAAATCAGAATCAGGTTAGGGTTTGATCATGGGTAGATGTTGGATCATAAGGTAGGTGAGAAAAGGAATGGTTGGTCATTTGAAATGCAAAGATGTGTACAAAATATAACTAAGTATGATAGTCATGATCATGTAAAGAATAAAATTTCCAATGTTATTAAATATAAGGGGCAGTGTCAATAAGACAAATGACCAGTGTATCACATGATTATGTTTAGGAATTGTGGATGAATATACCTATAAGTCTCTAAGGTAGGGTTAGTGTTTCCATGGGTATCCAAAGAAAGAAGTGATCCCAATGAAAACATCAATATTTCAAGTGTTGTGGGTATATTAGGTAGGAAGTGCTCTCAAAAAGACATAAATGATCTGGCTGTACACTAGGTGGTGCAAAAATGAATAGTCAATAAGGCAAGGTTGGTCTACATGATTAAAAAGTACCAATCATGGGTATCACAAAATATGGAATTAGGTTGGGTCAGAAATGACCAACATTGAGGTGGACATGGCCAAAGGGGATGGGTTGTTTGGAGGGGGTAGTTGAGCTAACTCCATGTGCACTAGGTAAGTAGACACTACCTATATACTTTCATGGATAAGATATCCAATAAAAACTTTAGTCCAAATGTAGTTCTTCCCATCTAGGTAGATAAAAGGTTGAGCACCTAGGTGGGATGCCTCAAAAGTTTAAAAAATGGGAAAGGGAGCCCTAACCAGCATTAGTTAGGGGTTACCCCAAGGGTTGACTAGCATCATTCACCCTGATTGGTGATAGTCAGGTGAAACCCTAAAAAATTGAAAGATTAAAAGTGAAAAGGTGAATTTTTTTCACCATTTGGCATTTTACTCTAGGTGAATAGTGTGTTTTATTCATTTATGTGTTGATGTTTCTAAGGTGGAAGGTTTGAATTGGTTCATTTTTCTAAGTGAGGATTGAGCTAATAAAGGGTGGTTGAAGATGTGGTAGAGTGGTAGGATGAGGCCTTTGACCATGCCAATAATCATAGAAGAGAGAGGTTGCATTTTGCATTGATCATTAGGTGAGTTTATGGGTGGAATTACATGTGTTGGTAGGAATTAGAGAGGAAAAAATGAGTTTTAAGTATTTTGGTTTGATTTCCCTAGGTTTAGGGTTTCTGTAAAGCAAGAAAATTGGTAGAGAAATTGGAAAAACATAGGTGTGTGAGGTAGGAATTGGGTAGAAAAGATTGTAAAAGGTGGAATTTAGGTAGATTGGTAGGGATTTATAGGTTTTATAGAGGTTAGGGGTTTGAGTTTTTCCATCACTAGGTGTAGATAGGGATTGACGATGGTCCACATCGACCAGCACCAATCGAGCCTAAGGAGGATAATCATTCTTAAGGGACTGATGATGGTTTTAGGAACCATTGGTGGTTGAAGGACTAGGTAAAAAGGGGTAGAATTTGTTTCAAAAGTGTTTTTTGAAGAGATTTTAAGATTGGAAATTATAGTTGATGAGATAAATTGTCAAGAATAGTTATTTATCGAGTCAATGAAAATATTAGCTTATGAGTGTGTGATAAGTGTTGGGAGTATAGGGGGATAAAATATGTATGGTTTTGACAAAGAAGGATATGAGGGGGGAGGTTTGAATAGAGGCATAAGGTTGTGTGGGAAAAATGTATATAGGGTAGATGTAATGGGCTGAATTGTAATAGGTTAAAAGAAAGGTATAAGTGAGTACTTAGCTTTATGTGGAAAACTAAGTATGAACTTTGGGCATATGTTGTAATTGCAAGCCCATGAGCATATTAAATTGAGAGATTGAGTTCCCATGATTTTTATAGAGGTTTGGGATGATATGACTATTAATGAGTGGAGGCATATGGAGGCTATTGGATTAGGTGCAATGTGACACTATCAGTACCTACCCCAAGATCCTATGATGATCATCATGTTCATCAAAAGATGGGATCTCATGATGAGCACTTTTTGGATATCAACTAGAGAGATCACCATACTCCCAAAGGATGTGTATAGGATTACACAATTATCGATTTGAGGAGATTTAGTCTACCACATACAGAGTGATGAGATAGACTATTTCACGGATCTGATATATGGTGTAGATTAGGTTCATGCATGTTTTCACATAGGTGGATTTAGTTATGGTCCATTATACCAGAGGGCTCATGAGGCTAGATGCTTGCTCACAATGATGATGATGACCTTGATGAGTTTTATGATGCCTGATTCAGTTGGATGGTGTTTTCTACATCTATTACATGGTGTTTTAGTTAAGATGTTATTGGAGAGGACCATATTTGGATGGGCCCCAATTTTACTAGTACAGATATACTAGGATCTATAGGGATTTTGAGCACATGGGTGGTATGGGATCAGTGTTGTATTTGTACTTCACTACTAGATATTCAAGCATATTTAGGTGTTGAGACCCTTGGGGATACTGATGGAGGATTATTTATTTATTGATTACATAGTGGGTTTCCTATGTTTGAGGAGAGGTGGTGCCATGATAGGGGTAGGTGGAGGAGCTAGAGATATCAAGTGGTTTTAGGATGCATTGGAGGGTTTGGTGGTTAGAGATGTTATATGGAGACCATATGTCAGGTGGCTTTAGTGGATAGGAGTCAGATATCATATCATAGGTCTTCAGAGCTAGCAATGGATATATAGCCATTGGGATGGCAAAGATAAGCTCATCCCTTTTGATCACATGCAAAGATAGTTTGGTCTAGTTTAGGGGATCCTACCTAACTTTCCCCACTATAAGAGAGAGAAGGTTGAATTTATGTTGCCTAAGCCACAACATCAAGATATTATGCTTGATTATGAGGAGCTATTAGTTAGATATCCCATTGATGATTTAGGGGTTATTAATGGATGCGTGGCCTAGTTCTAAGGTAGGTATGTGGTAGTTGACTTCGTATGGGGTGATGGGGGCTAATAAGACATATATGTAGACCCAATAGGGGCACAAGTTTAAGGGGATAACTAGGTGGTAGTAGCTCTCACCATAGCATAAGCCCAGGGATAGGTACTATAAGGATAGGTAGCCACACTATAGGGTTAAATTATTGTGATACAAAGTTAGGTGGCAACTATCATAGTAGAGCAAGATCAAGCATAGGCATCCCTTGGGGTAGTCATGTAGGAGAGAGATGATCTTAGACAAAGGTTCATAGCAAGAGAGTAAGTAACATCAGTTGTTGGAGGACCACCAAACATAGTTTTAAGGCTCTAATTATTAGCCACCATTGAGGATCTTAGGTATTATATGGCAATGATGGTAGGTCAACTTCCATAGGTGATGAGATATTGGGAGTATCGAGTTAGTTTGGTTAGTGGTCCATCTATAGCTACCCCAAGATAGTGGGCCTCCATAGTGGGTCATTAGGTAGGTATCTTAGGAGGACCACCACCAGATGGGGGTACAGGTATAGGTGGGGTTAGTAGCATTGGTGTAGGTGGAAGTGGTCCCAATGCTCTAGGATCTCGATATATTTATATGTGTTGATATGTAGATATAGATAGGTGTTTATTATTTTTGATATTAGCCTATGTGTCGATGCAGCAACATGTACATGTTTTGGGAGAGATTTTACACATTGTCACATGTATTTACGATGATATGATGTATACGATGATGATGCATGGTTTATGATGTGATATATGATGTACATTTATGGTTCATGGTTTATATGCTTAATGTGGTTATTCATGTTTATGCTAATGGTTGATGGTCTATGGTTTCCTGTATATGCTTTATGAGAGGTTTGACTTAGTAGCTTAGGCATGTGATGTTTAGAAGATAGTTATGATTTTTTGATCTTATTCATGGATATGATAGGATGTTTTATGGGTGGATATATGATATATGATGATGTAATCAATAATGACTTTGGTTATGGTTATGATGATGTGGTTTGCATGAGATGTATTATGGTAATGTTATGGATAAATTGGAAGATGACATATGATATTATTCATGATGTTTCAATTATTGATTTTGGTTATGCTAATGAGAATGAATTTAGGATATAATATATGTTGTCATGATGTTTTGATGGTAGATGGATAGGATTATGTTTCTGGCATGACATGATATGAAGGTGTTTTGATCATAGATATGTAAATGATGTGGTTCATAAATAAAGATAATAGTGTTATGCTTTTGATTTGATATTTGTTGCTTATGATGATGGAGATCTACTTTGGATATGGGCGAAGATGTAATGAGACTACATAAAGTAAGTAGGTAACAAACTAAATGTTTAATAAAGTGATAATAATCATAAGAGGTATGAACCAATAAAAGATAAGAAAATAAACATGATGCCTCTTCATTGGTAAGGGAAAAAAATGAAACCCGAAGTTGGAATGATTTAGTGAAAGTGAGCCTTTCAAATTTTTTACATTAGCATGTTTTGGTTGGTAAATAGGTATCTTGATCACATTGTGTTAATTAAGCTCATAGTCCTATGCATATGATATATGGAGGGATGATGGGTGGAACTGGAACCTTTTGTGAGACTTGCATGGCTTTTTTGTAAGTTTCCAAGAGGATAGTATAACCAAGTCTATGCTCATGTATAAAGTGTAGATTAATCAATGTGAAAAGTCTACTGAGGAGAGCCGATTGTAGCTTTCCAAGATTTATTGATTTTAAGAGAGGTGACTATGGCTTTCAAAACTCTTTTATTGTTGATTATGGGTTTTTGCTTATTTTGATTTTGCTTGTGGTTGGGAAAGCTGATCGATATGGGAAGCTTGTAGGAAATTGCTAGTTTTTGACAAATGTGTTACTTAGCCATCCTTCAATTGTGGTCTAATTTTATGTGCCTAGGCCAAATTCTTATGATAAATATCCTTTGAGGGAGCAATCCACCTTATGTTTTGAAATTTTAGATGAGTTTTCAATAGTTATCCTTGAAGGGAGCAGTCTATGAATGCTATGAATGACCCATGATTTGGTTTTTGACTTTCAATATGGATTTTTTTGTTGTTTGATTTTGCCTTATATATACTTGATTATACATGCTCAAGAGGTTACCTTTATGAAGGTAAAAACTAAGAGCACAAGAAGTTTTAGTAGGTGAAAAGAGGTGTAAGTGATAATGACCATGGGAACCGATCTCAAGGAAATGGGAAGTACCATGAGAATCATGCCATAGATAGAGTCATGGTACCCATAATTCAATATTAGGTTATGACTATGATGTATAATCATATGATTCATATGTAGTTAGTTTCCCTTAACAAGAGAGAAATGAATGTGGTTATTGGGGATGAGCTTAAGTTAAACCAATGATGATTATGACCCTTATTTAACAATAGAAAGGACACATGCAAATCATTAAGAGGATCAAGTTCTAGTTTGCCTTTGAGAGAGGACAAATGATAAGCTCTTGATCCATACTTATGGGCTACAATGTAGGGTCCAAGCCAATTAAAAGCAAATTTTTTCCTTTTGCTTTTCTCCATATTAGTTACATGTTGATTTTCCTTGAGGATGAGATCTCTACTATTGAATTCTCACACTTTTAGTGATTGTTATAAACACACTTGATTCATTCTTTATAGACACAAAGATGGGAAAGAGTGGCCAAATAATGCTCATCAAGTAACTCAAGTTGGACTAAACGTTCTTGATGGTAATCATCTTCTAAAATAAGGTCACACAAATATATGCAAAGAGAGGGTATTCAAACCTTGAGAGGCAACATAGCTTCAACTCCAAACATGAGGGAAAAAGGTGTAGCACCTATAGGGGTTTAGATGCTATTAAAATATGCCCATTAGGTGAAAGGGATGTATAAGTGCCAATCCTCAACCAAGGCATTGACCATTTTGGTAAGCATGTTGTTAAGGTTTTTGTTAGAGGCCTCTGCTTGTCCATTTGTTTATGGACAATAGGGTAATGAAAAACTAAGTTTTATACCAAATATGTCACAAAGTCCTTGAACTTTTTTTTTTAATGATTTTACATTGTCAGTGATGATCTTATGGGGAACACCAAAGTAGTAGATGATATGATAGGTGATAAATTCAATAATCTTTTCAGCCTTTATCGAGACAAAAGGAATAGTCTCCACCCATTTGGTGAAATATTCGATCGTAGTGATGATAGAGTGATGTCACTATGAAGAGTGAGGGTTAATTTTACTAATAAAGTCTAGATCCCATTGTGAAAAAGGCCAAAAGTTAGTAGAAACTTGAAGGCTATGGTTGGGTGCATGATGAAAATTAGCATGTTATTAACACTTGACACACTTTTTCACATAATCACAACAGTCTTGGTTAAGGGTAGGTCAGTAATAACCTAAATGAAGGATGCACTTATCCATAGTGAGTCCACTAAAGTGACCCCCATAGATACCATCATGTATTTCCTTGATAGTGTGAGAGGCTTCTGAGCCATGGAGGAAATAGAATAAGAGGCCATCAAAATTGAGTTTATAGAGGATGCCTCCCATAATGGTATAATAGGAGGTGCTCTAAATAAATTCTTAATGAACATTCCTAGAGAGGCCAGATGGAACTATGCCAAGGTTCAGGTAGTTGAAGGTTTGTTAATACTAGAGGTCAAGCTAGATCTCCTCCACATTAAATATGGTTGGAATGTCTGACTTGACATAGGAAGGTTTGGTGAGGTGATGGACAATGACTAATATCTTAGAATCCAAGGGTGTTGATGGGATCTATGAAGGAAGAGAAGTTATAGTATCGAAAAACTTGTTGGTAGATCATGGGGTGGTTTGAATATGTTAGTGTTCAAATGATTTCAAGAGTTTTATGACTAACTATCTATGTATTTGTAAAATCTCATTCTTGCACTGGTAGACACCACTAACTTGATTGACCACAAGTTGGGAGTCACCAAAGATGTTCATCATTCTGACTCCTAAGGCTAATGTAGTTTGGATACCTATTACTAGAGCTTCATATTTGGCCATATTGTTGGTACATTCAAAGTCAAGTGTAAAAGATAAAGGAAGTGGTTCACTAACAAGGGGGATAAGGATGATACTAAATCCCCCACTATGATAACATTTGGAACCATTGAAGAACATGGTTATGTGATAGGTGAAGTCTACTTGGGATAGGTTTGCAATGGACTCATCTAGAAATTTGAGAGGAGGAAGTTAGTTGCTTGGTATGGGTATGTCAGCTAATTGGTCAGTAATGACTTGCCCTTTAATTGACTTCTACTGTAAAAGTATGAGCCACTTGGCCATATGTTAGTTTTGATATGGCTTAGATTGCATGTACTTGAGTGGGTCAGTATTGGTTATGAAGAAATTTTTATGGTTAAGAAGGTAGTGGTGAAGCTTGGTGGCCATAAAGACTAAGGCTAGGCATAGTTTTTTGGTATGTGTATATTGATTTTTATAATCTACAAGGGTGTGGCTTATGTAATAGATGACTTGATCTTTGTGTTGTTCATCTCAATGGGAAAGCATTTCCCCTTGGGAATGTTCAGTGGTAGAGAATAAAGGTAGGAAGGTTGGTCATCCTTAGGAGGTATGAGGACAGGTGGAGTTAGAAGGTACTCTTTGAGTGATTCAAAGGCCTTTTGATAATCAACATTCCACTTAAAAGATATGTCCTTTTTCAAGAGGTGATGGAAGGGTTGGCATCTATCTTAGAGCTGAGAGATGAAGTGGTGAATGGATTAGATCTTACCTTGAAAACTATAAAGTTGCTTAAGATTAGTCAGGGGTAGCATCTCGAGGATGGCTTTGATCTTGGCCAAATCAACCTTGATTCCCCAAAGGGAAATGACTAAGCCAAGGATTTTACCTAATAAGACCCCAAAAATACATTTCTTAGGATTCAAGTAGACATGATAATAGATAAGTCTCTCAAAGATAATATTGAGAATAGCTAAGTGGTCCTTGAGAAGTTTGGATTTTTTGGGGAGGTCATCCACATAATCTTAGATGATTGTGTGGATAAGGTCATGGAAGATGTATGTCATAACACGTTGGTAGGTTGCACCAGTGTTCTTAAGACCGAAGGGCATGAACCTATAATAGAAAGTCCCCCATGGGGTGATAAATGTAGTTTTGTGTTGGTCTTCAAGGGCAATCAAAATTTGATTATAACCCAGGAATCCATGTATGAGAGACAACATCTCATGGCCTACCATAAGATCAACAAGTTGGTCAATGATAGGTAGAAGAAATTCATCTTTTGGGTAGGCGAGGTTGAGGTCATGAAAGTCCACACAAATATGTAGTCCCCCTATGGCTTTAGTGATAGGCATAATGATTGAAACCCATAGGGGAAAATCAATGGGTTAAATGAAGTTGACATAGAAGAGGTGTTAAATCTCTTCTTTGACAAGAAGGGCTATGTGAGGATGCATTCATCAAAGTTTCTATTTGATAGGCTTGGTTTCATGATTGGTTATAATGTTGAGGGTGGCAATGGTCAGGTCAATACCAGGCATGTCAGCATATGACCAGGTGTATGTAATGATGCAATCCTAAAGGAAGGTGGAGAAGTCCTGAAGGTCCTTAAGGGTGAGAGATTGGCCTACTTTGACATATATCAAGGTTATTTGAAGTGCCTATCTCAATATCTATATTGGATTCATTTAACATGATTGAGGTCTCTAGAGGTAAGTATTTGTGGATGGAAGAGTCAGGTACACCAAGGTAGGTGAGAATATAATCATCGCCCTAGTACTAGATAGTGTTAATGGTAGGAGAGTCTTCTCCCACCAGTTCAAGATGGATTAAAGGGATGGATACTAGTACCCCTTTATTTTGATTAGTTAGGGGACTGAGGGTAATCATGTTGACAAAAAAAAAGTTATGAAAGATAATTTCCTCATCCTCATACTTGGGTAGAGGGGGTGTTGTTGAGGAAGGGGTCTCTTCTTTAATAATGGGAGTGATGGGTTATTTGTCTTTCTTCTTATTGGGTAGAATGAATCCAAGGTCATGCTTTAAATAAGGCTTTTAGGTTTCAATCAAGATCAATCTGTGGTCTATGCTCATATCATCCTAAGCTAAATCCTTTTCAAGTGCACCTATGAAGGTATATTTTTTAAAATTTTAGGTTGTCCAAGTAACAGAATGTAGAGGTGAATAGTTATGAGGGAGAGGGGGTTATGAAAACATCAAGTGCCTTGTCAATTCCTCCATAGATAAAATGGGTTTGATAGCTTGGAGGCCCCCTCAGAGTAATGGCTCCAATGTTGGGTTCATAATCTAGTTGATGGTTGAGTTTCTTGTATTCTTGGGGAGTAGGGAAAGCATCGAAGGTAAAGAGTAGATATTCTCCAAGGGTAAGGCATTGGGAGGTAGATTCCAAGGGAGCAGTGTTGGGTATTTGGTATGCAGGAATAGAGGAATTGGTAGATGTCTCTGTGGGAGGAGAAGTGATGGCTTCATTTTTTATGGTTAAGGGCTTGGTGATGGATGCTTGGGGTAATTTTGTCAGAGGTAGGAGGACATCATTAGGTTAGTAGGTCATGTTGCATTCTATAAAAGGGCTTGGGTCAGCTTGTATGGTAACAACTTGACCTTCATGCTCAATTTTGACACAATGGTGGAGGGTAGAAGGGATGTAACTCATTGCATGGATCCAAGGTCTCCCTAATAAAAAATTATACTAGAATTCACCTTTGGCCACATAGAAAAGTTCAGGGAGTGTGTGAGGTCCTAGATGAATGTGGAGGGTAATATTTCCTAAGGTAGTGGTCATAGTGTCATTAAAGGATTGAAGCATAGTTGAAGTTTGGGATATGACATTATCTGATAATTTGAGTTGGTCTTAGGCATGGGAAGAGATGATGTTGATGCTAGCTCCCCCATTGATCATAACCCATTTCATGTAGTTCTAGTTGATATGGGTAGTAATAAAGAGAGGAGGATTTGGATCCTTAGGGTGGATAGAGGGTATCTTCAAGTCTTTGAAATTAACAAGGGTGAAGAGTTGGAGAGCACCTATGAAGGCCTCTATAGGTGAGGAGTTGCCTTGTCTGACCTCAATAGCTTGCATAGCCTCTATCATGCCCTGACAATGGTGGGGTGAGGTAGAAATGAGCTTGTAAAGGCTCATCTTAGCTAGAGTTTGGTAAAGTTGCTTAAGAATGACCCTCTTAATAGATTCAAATGGGTTATAATTAGAGGTGTCTAAGATGATAACTTTGGGTTTAGCTGAGGATGTAGAGGTTTGGATCAGGTTTGGTCTAGGATGAGTTGGAGGGTATATCCATAGAATGGACACTTTAGCCTTCCCTTTATCCTTTTATTGTGATCATGTAACCACATTAATGGTATGGATAGAGGGGGAAGGTGTGATGGGAGGTTAGGTAGATTCTCCATCACTTTGAGGTGAAAGTGGAGGATTAGGAATGTGTTGGCAAATGACTATTGGGTGCATTGGTAGAGGAGTCGATGAAATTTCCTCTAGTAAAAGATCATCCTCATCATAGAGCTAATGGATAATGGCCTAAAGAGCTTTGTAATTATTGATGTCATGCCCAAGTGTCCTATGATAAGAATAGATTTGATGGTCATTATACCAAGCTAGCTTTGAACCAATAGGATTCAAAGGTTGGATAGGAGGTAATGTGAGATAGGAAGTCTACAATAATCTTTGAAGAATGATCATATAGGAAATTTTTAGAGGTGGGGAAGGTCTAGAGGTTGTGGTTTTAATTTTGAAGATGGATATATTGGTAACAATGAGTTTGGTGAGAGAAGGTTTGGGTAAGGTGGTGTTTCTAGTTGATGGTTTAGGTTTGGGTATGCTGGTTATTGGGGTATTCAAGGTCGATAGTCTAGCTACTAGTAATCTAAGAAGGATCAATGCATCAAATAGTAGGTGGGCTAGTGTAACCCATGGCAGTGGATGACATATGTTGAAAGGATCTTGTTTTTTAGGCAAAGTTAAGGGGTGAGGCCATAAGGTAGAGGGCAAGGTAGATGGAGGTGGAATCTTAGTCATGCATCTTTTCAATAGTTTTACCCCATTGGTTGGTTTGGGTTGAGGCTTGGTTATAGGCTTGGATGGGTTTAATTCCACTTTCAAGGATGGGTAAACCAAGCTTCATGTAGGGAAAGTACCAAGAGTTTTATAAGGTTTGGTTGGTGGTGCAGTTATTGGGGAGGTGGTTGTTTTGGTTAAATGAGAAGGTGAGGGGTTGGTAGAAGTTCTAATCAGTTTAAGAGGTGGTGGAAAAATGATGGGTTGGTTAGTTAAAGGCATGATAGAAGGTTCAGGTTTGTTGATGTAAGGAATCCCTAACTATTTCCATAAAGTATTTTGATCCATGTCCAATTTTGTGACCATACCTAACTTTTGAATGAGTTTGGAAAAAGGTTTGTATATTGGTCTAGCCTCCTAGGTAGTGGCTGTAAAGGATACACCTATGGGCTAAGGAGGAGGGTTGGTAGCCTTATCATTTCTTCAAACAAGGGATGTAAGTTTGGACTAGGTGGCTGCTCCATGAGGGGTGTTTGTAAAAATGTTGCTCCCTTGGGCACAATGTCCATAGTTGTGGTTTGTCCTATGATTAGAGGAGATGGTGGGTCAGGAATGGTTGTTTATTTAGATATGTTATTTAAAGGGGTGTTTGATGATTCCAAAGCCTCTATGAATGAAACTAAGGAAAAAGGAACCTCCTTAGTTTTAGCCTCTGAAGGAAGGGAAAGTGATTCCACCACCTCTATGGGTGAAGTGGGGGAAAAATAGGTAGATTGGATTGTAGGTTCCCCATTGATAAGCATATCAAGGACCATATTGACCATGTAGAAATCATGAGAACATCTAGCCTGTGTGTCCTCGATTTTGATAGGGGCATGGTTACGAAAAGGCTTCCTAAAGATATCAAGAGCTTAATTTTGAGGGGCATTGGGATTATCCAACATGAGTTCCCCCTCATCGATAAGGCTCTAAACAACATTATTGAAACTATTACATCGAATGACATCATGTCTAATTACCTAATAAAAATCACAAAGGTCATTCTCATTATACCAAGTAGGTGCTAGATGAGAAAATTAAATTGTTGAGGAGGTTTGATGGGGGAAAGTTGTATGAGTTTAGCTTTTAATAGTTTCTCTAGAACCAAGGCATAATATTCTCCAAGTGGAGTGAATTGTTTTTGGTTACTTTAGTTTGGGTTCTTTGTGTTTTGGTTAAAAGTAATGGGATAATTTTTTTGATTGACATTTGGTGGAGGGGCATTTTTAAGGACAACTGCATTCACATTTCCTTTGCTCTTGGTTCTAGTGTTGGCTTGGTTGCATGATTTAGAGAAGAGGTTCATTGGTCTTAAAGGTACAATTTTTGTTTTGTAACTTCAATTTTCCCTCATCTATGGCCTAGTTTTCTATCTTATGTTCCATGGTAAAAGCTTCACCAAAATTTCTAAAGCTTTGGACATGAAGTGTAGAAGATATATGTCTAGCACAAGATCAATCAAAAAGCTTTATAAGTTCAAGTTGAGGTAAAGAAAATTAAAGCTGCTTAATCAAGCTTCTCCAATAGGAAATGAAATCAGTAATAGACTCATCATTGAATTGTCTAATAAAATAGAGATTAGTGATAGAGACCTTCTTAGAAATGTTAATGGAAAAGTGATCCAAGAAGACTTGAGTTAATTGGGTGAAAGAAAAGATTAAATGCCTGGTGAGGGCAGTATACGAGTCAAGTACTGGGCTAGATAAAGACATGGGGAAGGTTTGGAGGACAGGGCATCATCATAAGTAATCATGTAACATGCATGTCTAAAATCCTTAAGGTGTTGTTGGGGATCCTCCTTGCTCTAAAATTTGGGAAATTTCATAAGTTCCCATTAAGGAGGGTAAGGTTTGATAGGGACAGAGGGATGAATAGGTTCATTACAAATCTAATCATAAAATAGGATGCTATGATCCCCTAAAATAGATGACTTGAGGTTTGTCATCTTGTCTATGAGCATCTTCATTAGGTCAGTTTGAGGTGTTGGACCAAGAGGGTTGTAAAGTGGATATTGTAGTTGAGATTGGGTAACATATTGGTAATTTTTTGACAGTTGAGAGGTTGTCACATTTCAGAATGTGGATGCTAAAATTTGGGTAGGTGGTATGTAAATATAGGTGGATGGTGGTGTTAGAGTAGTGGATACATACTTTTGTCAGTTAGGGATGTATCCTAGATTGGGTGTAATAGGTACATGATAAGGAGTCCCTAAGGATTGGGCATGAATGGTAGTTGGATTAGTAATGAAAGGAGAGGTAGTAACCTTCATGCTAGTAGGTGGTGAAGTAGAAGGGATAGATAACCCTAAGCTTGGTAAAGGGGTATTGACTAATGGGTTGGGGTTGATAGAGGGAAGGTTGGTAGTGTTGGTGGTAGGTGCTCTAGAAATAAGTGGAGCATGGTGGGTTAATGGGAGGGTTGTTCCTAAGGTAGAGGAGTCATTGGTAGGGGCAAAAGGTGTAAGGGTAGTAGTTGGTTAGATAGGTTGGATTTTAGTTGTGGAATCAATGGGGTTAGTAAACAAAGATGCCTAGGTATTCTAAGGTTGAGTGGTGACCATAGAAATAGGGATACCCCTCATAAGGCATGATGGCATACCATAAGGAGGATCTTAAGGTGGAGTTGGAACTAGGGAAGGTGTTAAGGTAGTGTTGAAGGGAAACTAGATTATTGTCTAAAAAAGTGGTAAAGTCCACGTCTCTTTGGGAAATACCCAAGGAAAAGTATGTCTTCCTAATGGATGAGGTGAATCTTCTACCTCAAATATGTACTCCATAGATGAAGAGGTGGAAGAGGTTGATTTGAGTGATAAGTTTTGTTCTACTAGGTCTCTTCGTTGTTGGCAAGTGAGAACCATATAATAAAGGGGGGGAGATAACAAGAATAAACTCACCACTCAAATAAGAAGAAGATTAAGTATGTTAAGCCACACACTATAAAGTATGTTAAGCTTAGAGGTTAGTTTTAATCTCACTTTTGGCTTATTCCTTAGTTTATGAGAATGTGTGATAGAATTTGGATTGTAGATTAGGTACTATATAAGTAGTCTATGGCTAGTTTTGGGTCATTTAGGTGATCAAAATAATCTATATTAAAATTAATACGTGGCTTGGTTATAATGAAATTACTTATATATTCACACAGAATGATTTTATATTACATAGAATAAGCAAATATGAGAGATCACACAATGATAATTGACATCAAAATAGAATGTTGGATAATATAGCAAAGCCACTTAGAGGGGGTAACCTCCACAACAATGCACTAATAGCAGAATACATAACATAATCCATAAAGACTAACCACTACCTCATATATATAGTCTACTCAGCCAAGGTTATTCTATAGGCCAATCTAACTAAGAACATAGATAAATGTAACAAGTAAATAAAAAAGGTATGTAAGCCCCAAGTCAACCACACATATCCCTAGACACACCAATGGTTAAGGGTGTAACAATCCCCTCCCCTTCAAAACAACATTGTCCTCAACATTATGACAACTCTAGATGTTGTTGCAAAAATGCTTCATCCTCCCAAGTGGCATCTTCACATGGAAGATTCTTCCATTTGATCAAGTACTCTATAATTACTCTAGAACGTAGTTTCTTGGTATGACTTTGAAGGATCACCTCAAGATCAAGAACAACTTTACCTTCCTCATCCAATTCTAGTAATTCTATTTGAATGTCAAGTCTATGTCTAATGACTTTCTTTAAGCATGATACATGAAATGCTAGATGTATGCAAGGGGATGAAGGAAATTCTAACTTGGAGGCCACATTGCCAATTTTTTGCAAAATCTGATAAGGCCCATAATACTTAAGAGACAGCTTGTTATCCTTTTGTGTTGCTTCAATGACATCTATTTTTATAGATGTAAGTTAATAAAGACCCAATCACCAATTTCAAAATGCCTCTCACTTCTATGTTGATCTACCTATTGCTTCATGCGATTTTGGGTCATAAATAAATTTTCACGCAAACTTACAAGGACCTCTTATTAATGGTGAATATGTTCTTTAACTACACAAACCTTAGGATGGACCTTCAAGGTTGAAGGGATGGATGGAGGGTGGTATCCATATAGTTCCACAAAAGGAGACATTTTGGAAGAAATATGAATAGAAGTATTATATCACCATTCAGCAAGTGGTAGCCATTGAACCCATTTATCTTGTTTATCAGAAACAAAACAATGGAGATATCCTTCTAGACATTTGTTGACTACCTTAGTTTGTCCATCAGATTGAGGATGATAGGATGAATTATAAGCCAATTAGGTGCCCAAACATGTAAATAACTTAGTCCAAACATTACTAGTAAAAATGGGATCTTTATCACTGACAATGATCTTAGGGGTCCCATGTAGTTTCTAAACTATATTGATAAAATCAACAACTATTGTACTAGTAACAAATGGTTGGGATAATGAACAAAAATGAGCATACTTATTAAGACAATATACAACAACCATGATAACATTTTGACCCTCAAATCTTGGTAACCCTATAATGAAATCCATAGATACCTCTTCCTAACACTGGCTAGGGATGGATAAAGGTTGTAAAAGACCTGGGGTTTTGATGGTTTCACCTTTATGTTGTTGATAGATCATACATTCAGCCACATATTTTTGGACATCCCCCTTGAGACCTTCCCAAAAAAATCTTGCTTGATTTTGTGATAGGTTTCCAAAAATCCTGAATGACACCCAATTGGAGTTGCATGAAGTTCTTGAAAGATTTTTTGTTTAAGAAGAGAATTCTTACATAGGTACAATCTATCTTTATACCATAATACATTACCTTTCCATGTGAATTTTTCAAATCCACCTAAAACTTACTGAAGATTTTGAATCAAATCATGGGTAATACAATCATTTTCCCTTTATAATCATGCTACCTCTAGCCAATCTACCTACAAAATGGTTATGGCACATAGTAATACCTCAACTGATTCATCTTTTTTAGATAGTACATCTATCACCACATTATCCTTACCTTTTTTATAGACTATTTAAAAATCATAGCCTAACATCTTAGTTACCCATTTTTGTTATTCTTTAGATGACAACCTTTGTTCTAAAAAATATTTGAGACTATCATGATTAGTCTTTACCTAAAAGTGATGACCCATCAAATAAGGTCTCCATTATTTGACTACATACAAAATGGCCATCATTTCCTTCTCATAGATGGGCTTGTGATGATTTTTACCTTTTAGTTTATGACTTTTAAATGCAATTGGTCTACCTTCTTGCATGAGTATAGCACCCATATCATACCTAGATGCATCACATTCAACCACAAAAGTTTTAGAAAAATCAGGAGTGGCCAATACTAGAATAGTTTACATAGCCAATTTCAATTGTTCAAATGCCCAAGTAGTTACATCAGTCCACTAAAAGGAGTCTTTCTTTAACAAAAAGGTGAGTGGGGCTGCAATAATACCATAATTTTTGACAAACCTACAGTAGTAACTAGTAAGCCCCAAAAATCCTCAGATTTGCTTGAGTGTCTTAGGAATTGGCCAGTCCACCATTGCTTGGATTTTTTTAGGATCCACTTTCACTCCTTTATTAGACACCAAATGACCCAAATATTCAACCTCACTAGGCCCAAAAGTACATTTGGAAGGTTTAGCATATAATTTATTTTGCTCCAAAATGGAGAGTACTTGTTTTACATGTTGTAAATGGTCTTCCTAATTTTTACTATAAATGAGGATATCATCAAAGAATACTAGAACAAATTTTCTCAAAAATGGCTTAAAAATAGTATTCATCAAACTCTAAAAAGTAGATGGTGCATTTGTTAAACCAAAAGGCATAACGAAAAACTCATAATGGCCTTCATGAGTCCTGAAAGCAATTTTGGGTATGTCTTCATCATGGATCTAGATTTGATGATACCTAGAATGTAGATCTAACCTAGTAAAATAAAGAGCACCATTCAATTCATCTATCAAATCATCAATGATAGGAATTAGAAACTTATCTTTGATAGTGTACTTATTGAGTTCTCTATAGTCAGAGCACATCCTCTAGGTGTCATCTTTATTTCTCACCATGACAAATAGTGAAGAGTATTCAGTTTGGCTATGGTGAATGATTCCTACATCTAACATCTCTTGTACCATCTTTTCAATTTCATTTTTTTGGGCATAGGGACACTTGTATAGCCTGATGTTGGGTGGTGTACTACCAAGAATAAGTGTGATAGCATGATCATGCATATGACTAGGTGGAAGTCCTTTTGGCATGTCTCCAAAAATAATAGAATGAGCATCAATTATTTGTTGCAGATCAAGAGGTGCAGATGGTTGAGTTGGCTATACTTCCATTAAAAAAAATCAAGCTACAAATCCCTCAGCACCTTTATGGAGAATCTATGTCATTTGATGGGAGCTAACAAGTTGTGGAGATTTAGCTTTTAATCCCCTTAGCTTAAATGTTCTTTCTTCAAAATAAAAATGCATGAATAATTCTTGAAAATTCATCTCAATAGTGCCCAAAGTGGTGAGCCACTAAACTCCTAGAACAATATCAGCTCCACCTATGGGAATAGTAAACATAGGAGAATCTAATAATCAGTCTCCCATGGCCAACTTAATACTATGACATTTTCCTGAATAGCTAATAATACCACCATTTGCAATCATAACCTAAAATTCTATTGATGGATAAATAAAATAGTTCAAACAAGCAGCTAACTTACTATGGATGAAGTTGTGTGTGCTCCTAGAATCAATCAATGTAGTGACCTTTTATTTCTTAAGGAAACCCATCACCTTAATATTTTGGGGGGTATTAATACCTAAAAGGGAATGAAAATAAATAGTAGGCTAAGATTATTCATATTCATCCTCAGGGAATTTTGCATCCTCATCATGTACTGAATCATCATTGGTACCTTCAATGTAAAATAACTTCTTTTCAGCACAATGATGGTCTTTGCTCCATTTTATATCACAACCATAACACAACCCTTTGGCTCACTTCTCCTATATTTTTCATTGTGTTAATTTGGTGGGTTGTGGAAATGATGGTGTGGGAAAGTTGTGATTACGACTAGTAGTGAAAGTTTTCCTTTTGACCATCTCTTTTTCTTCTAGCATGCATGCCTTAGGGATAGCTTTTGCTATAGATGTTAGGTTAAATATTTGAACCTTGAATTGGATGCTATCTTTGAGGCCACCCAAAAATAGATCTATCAAAATTTCCTTAGTGATATTTTCCACCCGTAATGAGAGACTCTAAAATTGATGAATATAATCCTTCACAATTCATGTTTGCCACAGCTTGGCTAATTGGCTGAAATAGTTGTTAGAGACATTATTTTGATAATGAGCTAATAATTCCTTGATGAAAATAGTCTAGGTAATAGGAGCACCATTCTTTTTCTTTTGAGCACATAACTAGTGATACCAAATGAATTGCTCAGGTTCTAGATATAGGGACACCACTATCACCCTCTAAGAATTAGGGGTTTGATGTAGCTCAAATAAGTTCTCAATTTTGGTAATCTAAGTTAAAAAAATCCTTATCATCAAACTTATGCATGTCCACTTTTAGCAACATCAATTTCATACCAGCATGGGAGTTATTAAGAGGAGGATTTAAATGTTAAAGTGGATAGTTGTTGGGCTAAAACTGAGATGTAAGGGTAGCCAATTACGTAGTGATATGTTGTAATTCATTTTTAACCCCATTAATCTCTCTATGCATCCTTGAAACATCATTTTGGACTGTAAAAAAGTCATCATGCCTCACCAAGTTCTTTATGTCTTCTTGAAGCTGAGACATCACTGGATCTAAAGTTCTAGAATCCATGTCATCGGCAGAAGGAGTCTTAGGAGTTTCTTGCCCCCCCTTTTCTTCCTCAAGTACCTAGACCTACCATATACCAACCCTAGGAGGTTTTTTACTTCAAAAAAAGTGTACCAAAAAATGGTACCATTATGATCACCTTATTAAGATGAATCCAATGACTACCTTTGTGCACTAGGGTAAAAATTTTGGTACCAAAAAAGTGTACCAATAGAATATATCATTGTGATCATCTCACTGAGATGAATCCAATGATGGAAATTGCACAAGAGGAATTTTTTTTCCCAAAATTTTTTTTGAATTAATTTTTTTAAAAGGTTTCGAGTAATACTGTGTTAATAGAAAAAATTAATTCTTCCCAGATTGTAAGTTATTTTTTTTTCTCTCACCACTCCTAGAAGCCACGCCTCACTAGATTTTTTTTAAAATGCCATAAGAAACTTACCCAAATTGAATCTTTGATACCACTTGTAATTAAATTACTTAGATATTCACATAGAATGATTTTATATTATGCAAAATAAGTAAATATGAGGGATCACAAAATGATAATTGACAGTAGAAAAGAATACTGGATAATATATCAAAGCCACTTTGAGGGGGCAACCTCCACAACAATGTAATAATAATAGAATACTTAACATAATCCATAAATAATAACCACTACCTCCAATATATAATCTAATTAGCTAAGGTTATTCCATAGGCTACCAAATTAATAACATAGAAAAATGTAACAAGTAAATAAAAGAGGTATGTAAGCCATAAGTCGGCCACACATATCCATAGACACACTAATGGTTAAGGGGGTAACATTATTATTGGGCCCTACCCCCTCACTTCATGGTCATACAATGATAAAAGTGTTGAGTGTTTAGCTAATATATATTGATATATAGAGTTTATAATCAACTAGAGAGCTGAGTTCATTCTCCCCTTGGTAATGACCTCCAAGTAAGATCATCAGGAAAGGGTAAGGTGACTACTAGGTGATGAAATCCTAGTTGAGCCTTATCTCAAATTATTTTGATGTTTGATTGATGAAAGTGGTTTAGCTAGTGTGTGCAATAAAAGTGGTGCTACGATAAGATTATGGTGCTTTAATTTAAAGTGAACTAATGTTAAAATTAAGCAACGGATGTAGTTAATTTGAAGCCAAAAAGAAATTTTAGTTTCATTTATGAGCATAGATAGATATAAGGGCATACAAATGCAAATAAAAATAGGAGTAAAAGACTCTAGGTCGCACCAAGCATATAAGTTATAGGGAAGAGAGAAAATAAAATTGATGTGGGTGTGGTTGAAAAATTTATTTGTTTATGCATGTTTTAGATCAGAAGATTGTGAAGAGTGCCTCTTTGTCTTGGGAGGAAGACCTATAGATAAGAAAGCACTAAATCAAATTTATTTGTTAGATATATATTTGGATGTATTGCCTAGTGATATCTAGATCCCAAAAGTGAGAGCTTCCTTAGGGGCTATCAATCGACATGTTTTAAACAATTAAGTTCACAAAACTAGAAAGAAGGTACTTGCATCAATAATAAAAGGGTACTAAAATTGAACACAAGAAGTGCTTACTCATAAAATAGAATATAAATGATCAAATTAGTGATAAATTAATTAATACTAGTGCTAAGGGGTTGGGGTATGGTTAAGAAATAGGTAGGGGTCTATGAATAGGTAGGGACGCAAAATACTAGATTTGGTTGGGTGTAGGTAGGTGAAAGGAGCTTATTAGAAATTTTCTTGATTGTAAACCATCAGTAGTCAAGGTGATCATCATTGGTTAGATGAATCATCATCAGTCATCTAACCATCACCGATTGAGACTAATCATCACTAGTCAAGCAACTATCACTGATTCCCTATCAGTGGAACTAGGAGTGGAACTGGGAGTGGAACTAGGTTGGTGTTATTAATTGATGAGATTTAGAAGGTAAGTTATAAGAGGTATATAAGGGCTATATTTATCTTAAAATGGAAAGATAATAATTAAATACCAAAAATCAAATACTTGTCTTACTAGAAGTTAGTTGGGTGGATGGTTGAGATGGATTACATGTTGGTGGAATATGGCTTGATTCTTGTAAAGTAACAATACTTGAAATCTTGGTTGGGAGGTGATGGTGAGTTGGCTCCCAATAAAATTTTTGATTATTCTTGATAATGTTGATGATGTTAATTGACCTATAAAAAGAGATTCTGGATACATAAAACTCTTGATAACAATTACAGATGGATTTGGCCTCCCAAGCCTCTCTCTCTCTTATAGTCACAAGCAAGAAGTGAAAGTAATGGTGTAACTAGGCCATATAAATATAAATTTTCCATTAAAAGGCTTGTAAAAATATTTAGACAAGATATTTTTAGAAAATCAAAGTGGTGGTTACATGTGGCTTGCATGCTAAAAGTCTAGGCAATGCAACCTGACCATCACCAGTCAAGGTGACCATCGTCGGTCAGCCTAACCATCATCGATCATGTTTGAGGGTAAAAAGGTGGCTTAGGCTGGGTTATTTATGTCAAGATAACTATGTATTGGGTTCGGTTAGGAGTTGGAAGGTGTATGCTCCCAAGGGGGTTCCTAAGACAGTAAAGAGGATTATAACCTTCAAAATCATAGTGTGCAGATTTTTGGTGTCTACACTTCTCATGAATATATTAAATGGGTAATTTGATATTGTGTATGTAAATAAGTTATGGGTCCCTTTGTTATCAATATTTATTTAATATAATCAGAAACTAGCCCTAGGAGAAATCATTTCTTATAATCTAAAATAAAAAATAATGGCAGTGCAAGAAGGTCATAATTTTTATTTGATGTCTTACTTAGTTTATACATGTTATCCTATGATCAATTTTTCACATCCAAACTTCCCTAGGTGGTCACCTTGTTTTCTTTCTCCAATTCATTTTAGTAATGTAATTTTTATGGGTATAAACATTAAGAATGTTTTAAAGATATTTGTAATTTTTTTATCCTCCAAACTACATGGAAGTTAATGAGACACAAATTCCCAAACTCTATAAATAAATGAGGTATATCATGGAGATAGGTGCATACTAATATTACTATGATTTCACTATGATTATAATTGAGGGTATTATAGTGATTCCCCTAAAATTTCCCCATTATATATGAGATAAACTAGTAGAATAAGAAATTGTTTAACAATTTTTTATTGGATTGGGAGTTCATTATAAGAGAAGGAAACATAATCCATGGCCAAATATACCTATCAATATATGATTATATGAATAAAATAATTGACCTTCAATTCAATCTCTATCTACACATATGTCTTCACTTAACCTCAATGATCATGATTTGATGCAATATGATCCACTAGGAAAGGTTAAGTGGCATGTGCAAATATTGAAGGAAAAGTTTAATATGAGATAAAATCACAACCCTTAACCTAATGATAATTATTATTTTAACCTTGAGAATGATTTTGAAGTAGTGGAAATTTTGAAGGCTGCATACCTATTAAAACCTTAAGTTCAAAAGGCACAATCCCAATAAGGAGGGCATGAAAGGCTTGATGCCTAGTTGCTTCTTGATGAGTCACCAAATACATCCTAATCTCAATATAAAACTATTAAAAGGTTTTTATCTAACATAACCATAAAATTTACCTAAATTAATAATGATTATTTGGGTAATGGGATCTGAAACTTCATCCCTTATTTATATTACATCTACTAGTTTAGTTCCTACTACTTCTAGTTCATCTTATATAAGTGTGAATTCACCTTTGGGTACCTATTTTCCCATTGTACCAAGATCATTTATTCTTATTATTTATTATCATGATTTAATTAGGCCCATAGGTTTCATTCATGTATATAGCAGACATACCACTATGACACAAACTAGTTGTAATACCCAAACTAGGTGTACATTTCTTTAATTGAATGACCACATATATAGGGTCCATGATATAACCATTTCCACTAAGATTATGTTTAGTAATCTAGTGAACATACCCATTTTAAAAGCTATGATGAGTTCTCCCCCTTCAGTTGTCTCAATTCCTTTTATGATTGGTATCAACATTGGGCTAGTATTGACATTTACTATGATACCTAAACTTTCATGTGTCATTAGGCCATATATTCATATCTATAGTGAAAAATATTTATGTTGGATATTATTTCATCGCTT
Source organism: Torreya grandis (assembly GCA_037957365.1). NCBI lineage: Eukaryota > Viridiplantae > Streptophyta > Pinopsida > Cupressales > Taxaceae > Torreya > Torreya grandis. The sequence continues at coordinate 1,958,885 of JARHVA010003315.1, read as the reverse complement.
CATTCATTTCATCCCCTATCCTCAATTAGCTATGAGATATTACTAAAAAATATCTAGTCTTATTATCTACATCTACCATGGTCACCTCACACTTTTTTATTTATTATTGCATTACCATCATTGGTCACCACCATTCCCATCATATCATAGTTCTTGCCTTCACATCCCCTCACCCAAAAAAACATGGTAGGGTGAATATTAGGATGAATAGAATAACATCTTACAAATGGCTAAAGATCAAAGACTAGAGATAATTATTCATGATGAACTATAAAATAGGTTAAATTTTGAGAAGGCCACTAAAAAACTCAAGAGAATAACTAAAAATTAAATCATGCATGATGGTACCCATACCTTAAGTAAAGGAGTATCTATTATTATAGGCTATTCAAATAGTGATAGTGAATATTTTGAGGATCTAGAGTCTGGGGTAAAACATTTATATGACATTGAAAATAAATTTGTCTAGGAAATGAATCAAAAGAAAGAAGAATTGAGACATATACTAGACAATTTTTACCTAAAAACATTGTTAACAAAGTTTAGACTTATTTATATTATTAACATAGGTCCATGAAGCTAAATTAAATAGTGATTCTTGTATCACAAAGTCAAAATTACCTATTGGAAATCACTCAGATGGATAACAAGTTAAATAATATTGATTTTATGGTAAAAGGAGAACCTCTTTATAGATATTAAAGTGATGAATATGGTTAATGTGAACTTATGTCATAATTATTCCATACATTTTAGATCTTATTTGGAAGAATAGTATTGAGATAGGGAAATTTTGATGACTCGAATAGGTGATTTCAAATATAAGATCTTGTAATTCTTAAAATAATCTCATATGCCCTCAATGTTCATGATAGACAACATGTTTGACTCAAATTTATCACAATATCTCATTAGTTTCATGGCAAGCTTCAGGGAAATGGTGGTCATAGTAAACAAGGTTGAAATTCAAGAAGTAATTGATTTAATCACATATTCCACCAATAAAACTAAGATGGCCTTTACAATAAGAATGTAGCTATGGAATCCCTTATTCAACCATACAACATTGATACTAAACTTGGGTAGAGCAGTTGTTTAGAAAAACTATCATAAATATTTCATAGAATGATCAAGACTATAAATATGTGCTCAAATACTTTAGCATTTTTGGTGAAATATTTTGTATAGGGTATAAAATATGGATTTTATGATCAAAAGTGTAAGGGAAAATAGGTCCTTGCTCTATTAATAGGAGAGGTTCCATTATTAAAACTTCAAAGGTGTAGAAAATGGAATATTTATAAATAAATACCATCAAAATTGTTCTTAGGGGGTCATTTTAGAATTGAAAATAAATTATATCAAAGGAGAGTTAACAAAAGATATCAAAAATAAATAAAAATAGGAGAGGAAGAAGGTCTGAATAATGAATAAATACATATTTCAACATGTTTCCTGAAGTGATGTTTCTTCCTACCGGTAAATCTGTAGGGCTTAGACTGTGTTGGGTGTGAATTGATAGAAGTTTAGGTACCTTTTTCACCCTGTGGGGAGATTTCCCCATTTATAAGGTTGGGTACTATTTTATTCCCTTTATGCTCTTGTTACGTGTTGGTTTTATCATAAGGGAGCTTCTTTCACATAGTCTAATGACTGTTAAGTTATCTCCTTCTACTATTGGGAAAGGGAGGAAGCTTAAAGGTTTTGTGCCTAATTGTCTATTTTTCAAATATCATTTTGGGAAGGAAAGTCTTAAGCTAACCATGTGCCTACCCTGCATAGAAACTTCTTTTTTTAGGTGGGTTTTGGTAGAAAACCCCATACAAAAAAAAATTAGTGGATATGTGGGGTTTATGTTGTGTTGGGTAAGATAAATCTCAATCTTATTTTTTGTTTGTGTAGAGGATAGAGGAATCCACACTATTTTTCTAAAAATAGGTGAGGAAAATAGAGGTTTTTCACCTATTTTCACTTTATGTGTGGGCTCAAGCACTATTTTAGATTAGTTCCTAGGTTTGGGTTCTTGTAGAAACCTTGAGGTAACCCTTGTCCATCCAGTTTTAGGACTTCAGGTTAATGAGATGATAGAGTAATCCCTACAATTTTATTTGGATTCTACTCAAATATTTTTGAGCCCTCTTTGTGGGTTGTGGCTTAATTGAGTGGGCATGTATGCTCACTTATTGCTTTTAGGTTCTGTGGAGATTATGTTGAAACTTTGTTGAAGACTAGATCTATGAGGGACTATATCTAGATATACTAGATGATTTATAGAGGATGCAGAAAGGGGTGTCTAGTGGCCAATTTAATTGAGCACCTTATGCCCACTTGGATAAAGAAGGCATGGTTTATTGGGGCTAGTTTTTGCAAGGCTTGTTTAGTTTTATTGGTCACTAACCAAAGCTTTTGATCAATTTTGATTGTGGTGGATAGAGAAAACCAAACCAAATCTTGTCTTATTAGAGTGGATAACAAAGGATTCCACCCTTGTTTCTTCTAATTTTTGGGGTTTATCCTTGAATCTATGTGTATTGATTATGTTTGGCTGAAAATCCCTATTTTTTTTCAAGTTACAGCTAGAGTGTTGAGGATGAGTTGTATAGTTCCTTATTGTGATTTAGTTGTTATTTGGCTCAGTGTGAGGACAAGACCACTTGTTATTTAGTTGCATAGAATATGTGTAGAGGTTTTTGAGAGGTAGAAGACAAGTAGAAGACATTCTACTCATGGCAGGCTCTTGTTCTATAGTGGAAGTTCTAGGGAATTTTTGCTAAAGTGCTTCTGTTATTTATGCTTCATTGAGAAATAACCTCTTTACATGCACTAAGTTTGTGAGAACCTTCAAACCCTCTTTGCCAAGGTTGTGAGATCCATCAAACCCTCTAGTTGTGCTTGGTATGGTTGTGAGACCCTTAAAGCCCTTTTGTTTAAGGTTGTGGGATCCTTTAAATCCTCTTGTAATGGTTATGGGATCCATCAAACCCTTTCTTCTATGGTCGGGGGACCCTTCAAACCCTCTTATTGTGTCAGTTATGAGAGCCATCAAACCCTCTAGTTGTGATATATTTGTGGGATCCATCAAACCTTCTTGTTGTGATCTTGTTCAGTTGTGGGATACTTTAAATCCTCATGGTTATGGGTATTTAAAACCCTCTTTTGGTTATGGGACCATCTATCAAAACCCTCACTTTTTCAGTTCATAACTCTAGCTTCAAAAACATTTTCAGGTTTTTGTAACCTAATTTTTACCTATCAAATAAAAAACTATTTCAACATGTTGGAAAACATTTAGAATAAAAAAATAAATTATAAACATGTGTGTGTGTGTGTGTGTGTGTGTGTGTGTGTGTGTGTGTGTGTGTGTGTGTGTGTGTGTGTGTGTGTGTGTGTGTGTGTGTGTGTGTGTGTGTGTGTGTAACACAGATTGAATGAATCAATAAACATAAGAAATAATTGAATGGTTATATTTTTGAGCTTATGGATTCAAACTAATAAAAATAACAATTTTAACCAAAATTTATAAAACATCAAAAGGGAGAGAAATATAGGAACAATCAACAATCAAAAATGAATTCTTAGCATTATCTTGATCCTAATGGTTTCCCTCCAAGATCTTTAAACTAGTTCCAATGATTCTTGACTTTGTTGTTGGATTATTATGGATAGACTCAAATTTTTGGCATGATGCTTGCTTGATTAAGAGACTAAGCTGATATGGATTTAGGATGGATTGTATTATGACTATGTGAGAGTTTGCATGTGATTCAAAATTTTATCTTGGCCATGGAGGATGGGTTGGTTTAAATAGGTTACGGAGGGAAAATCAATGGTCAATATTCAAAGTTGGGTTAGGATGATCCTTAGAAGCCTCTAGAATAGATGCTTCTAGAGAGAAAGGGGATAATATAGAGAGGATTCTAGAATTGGATAATTCTATAATCTATTAGGGGATAATAGGTGATTAGAGACTAGGGATGTATGAGATCATAGGAATACGCTAGGGTAGGTGTGTAGGTGGGTCATGTGAATTTTAAATCCTCAAATAATGGATAAGTGAGGTTAGATAGTAGATAATACATGATTAAAAGAATTAATAGATTGGTGGGGATAATATAAGGCTAGTGGATGAAGAAGAATGAAGGGGGATGTTAGATAAATGACTAGAAGGGGTGATATTGGGATGGAATTATATGAGATAAATTTGACTAAGTGAAATTAATGTCGACTATTGGTGTTGATAAATAAAGTGATCAAATTTAGATGCATACAATAATGATCATTCAACAAGAACATGAAAGGTACAAAGTCATGTCAATCTTCTTGTATTATCCTCAATAGAATATAAAGCTTTTTATTCTCTTTCTTTTCTCTCAAAAAATTGTTCATCTATCACAAAGTCCTTTTTAAAATGAGAGTCATCCATATTTATATTTTATAAGCTGAGTAACTAACTCATACCTACATAAAATTGATTTTTTAAAAAGAGTTTCTATTTCATTATTCATTTTTTCAAATTATCTCGTAAAGTGAAAATGCAATGATTTGGAGTTACAACTTATGAAAATTACAATGGATAAGTAGAAAAAGTAAGAGATAAAATATTTAAGAAGAGAAAAGAGAAAAATAAGATTTATCAATTTGAGCTGATGGTTGACCACATATCACTATTTATCATTAATCTTCAACTTATGATGACTTCAATCTTAATGTCTAAAAATTTTGAATCATAATAGCCATCCCTTTCTATTTTGTAATGTTCATGTTTGATAATCATGTTAGACAAGCGATCATTACTTCATTCATTTCTTAATTTTTCTTTAAAATTTTGGGGAGACTTATATTACATTCAATTATAATGTTATGAATGTCATTCAATTTATTTATAGCTTCCAAACTGAAGTTATCCACACCAAACAAATCTTATTTAATCATTATTTGAAATTGATCTTTGATTTTTGCAGTTGTGAATGGCTTAGTATCTCCATTTTTTATCAACTAAAAATGGATGTATCTAATACCATCATGTATATCTATCATGAGATCATCACCAAGTTTAGTGTATTTATAAAAATATTTCCAAGCTTCTTCTAGAACACTAATTTTCCATTCAACACTTTGAAATCATACAAATGATAAATTGTATTCTGCTTTGCTTTAAATATTTTTAGATACAAAGATGTTCCTATCAGAATGAGCCATATCCTTCAAGTGTCTTACTACATTTTTCAACAATCCACTCTATTTTATTACTATTTTTATTTATTCTTCAAACTTGGTTTGATATTATACAAGAAGTTTTTATATTCTTTGTATTTTATCAATGAATTTGAGTCCATCAACAACAAGTTGTTTGATCCAAATTATATGATTCTCCTATGGTTATGGTATTTGAAAATTATTGAAACTAAATTCTTGACAATATAATCAATGGGAATAAAATTAGGGATATAATACATGGTAACATTATCTTGACTCAAGAATGTTTTCATGTATGTTGAGAGTACATACACTAGATCATCAAGTTGTTCTTGAGTTTTTTCTTGTTTCTGTTATTTAAATTAATTTTATTATAGACACTTGGAATTTTTTAATATATCCCTCATAATTTGATCATCCAATGGGTATCAGGCTCATACTAAAATCTGTGAGATTCACGTCTTCTTTATTTTTATTAGATATAGGCTTGGCAATCTTTAAAAATTGCACACCTAAAGGCTCTAATATCAAACTTGAAGTAATATTTGCCTTTTTAGGTGGTGGGATTTACAAAAGATTATATACAACATCAAAGTCAAAGGAAACATATTTACCTATATTTTTCTTGTATTTATTTATCATTTGGTGCACTGAAGGAAAAGATGGATTACCTAAAGAAACAACTTGTGTGTGTTGAGCTTTATATGATCCAAAAAGAGAGATAACTTATTAAGAATCATTTTTAGGATTTATTGCAATAGTAAGTTGTTTTAGAGTATGTGAAATAGGTAGAGGTGGATGTGGGACATGAGATGGAGATAGAACACAAAGTGGGGATGCAATGGAAACATCGGGTGATGAAGGAGCTGATGTTGGAGTAATGGAAGATGTGAGAGGCACTTGTGTCAAACTTGAGTCTAAAGTAATAAATTTTTGTGTTGTGTTGTCAATTAACAAAAAAATATCTAACTTTTTTGAATCAGGGACTTCACCTAAAGAAATAAAATAAGGTATTAAAGGCCAATCTATGACTAGATTTGGAGGTATATTTGAGGGTTTCTATCCACAAGTTTTTTTCTCAAAATTTTATTTTTATTTGGATCCTATCATCATTTCTTACATTTTTTATTTTTTTTGGCCAATGACTCTTATCTTATACCTTGGTGATGGATGGTTTAATAACATGTTTTGATGATGGTTTTTACTGATGTTTGGAAGTTCCAATATTTTTTTAGCTTCTTACAACTATATACTCAATCAATTTATTTTTAGATCAAGCCTTTGATATTTAAAAAAATATATAGTACACTCTTTAAAATTTGATGACTCTCTATTTGACCAATCAATTAATGTCAAAGGTACAAGATGCACTTTTTCAAAAAGGAGACCAATCAAATGACCCATCATCTATTATTCTTTGAATGGCCATTTGAGTCTAAATGCCTTCATTTTTTCCAAGGTCATTATTGAATAATCTCTTTTCTTGGCTTCAAACTCATCTTCACAATCTTCCTCGTATTCTTCAATTTATGGTATATGCAAATAACTAGGACCAAGCTTAAAATTGTTTTTCATTAAATAATTGCTATCAAAATAAAATTTATTACTATGAAATTTCATAAGAAAGTCAGCCATGTATTTATCTAAATTAGATGCATCCAAAACTATAAATTATTTTACACATATAATAGCTCAAACCAATATAAAATTAAATTGCTCCCACATGATTTTCATTGCACTTTTTATGAACTTGACTTAATTTTCTAAAAAATTCATAAGTATGATCTTATTACTTGAATAACTCTAAATATTTTATGGAGTACCCATGAGTCTTCCAACCCTAATATATTTGAATCTTGAAAACTTTATGACATAGCTTACATATTTCTTGACCAAATAGGTAGCCTCAATTGAGATATGTGTTGTTGTATTACCTTATAGAATCCTTACTACTAGCATAGTGAAAGCATCATTCACTCTTATAAAGTGTTTATTTCCTTACTCAAAAGTGATTTGAGGTAGTTTATCATATATTAATTTATGTGGAAGTCTTATCCTATTAAATATAGTCCTAAATAAGCCTAAAATCAATAATAGGATAAACCAAATATGAATTCATATAGAAACACTTCAAGTGGATTCAAGGTTAGTCAATTGATCATACAAATTATCGTTGATCACTTCTACCCAAAAAATGAATTTTTTTTCCTACACAAACAATGTTGATATATATGCACATCCATTCAAATAAAAAGTGAGTATTAGAGTTACCCATAACCCTATTCAATAAAGTTATAACATTGGATAATTCTTCTTGGCATTCCCCCCTAGTTAGGACTTTAGGAATTTGTGAAGGTTCCTTCATTTTATTCTTGATCCAAGAGTGGTTACTCATGTTTAGGTATTTTTTATTATTCCAATTCCAGTAATTTAGTGCAACATCTTTTTTTAAGCCCACTATTACATCATTATTTGGTATGACAAATGTCCTATTGATTGAAAGAATGTCAAGATTAGCTATTAATATGTCATATGTAGATATGATCTCCATATTTTTTGGGTCATTATTTTATGCATACCATCACTAGGTATGTACACTAGATGTATGTGAGAAAACCAACAACATGTGTAAGTATATTATCAAAGATGCATTGTCCCAACACAATTCTTTTTCCATCTTCCATTATTTTCCAAAATTATTCAATATCTATATGACCTATTTCACTATTTGTGATTTCTAAAATATTTGTTTGCATGTATAAATAGGTTCATAATCCATGTATTTAACTTTCATTTCTTATGAGGTAGTTATGCAAAAGGTTGTGTCAGCAAGCAATCTCAATTTTTTATGGCAAGGTCAGAAGGTAGAAAATGTATATGTGAGCATGGAGGTTGGGCCACATTGGTCATAAAAATATTTAAAATTATCTTCAAGACTTATTTTATACATAGTTTGAGTAGACCAAAAATTTCTACTACTCACTACACCCCTAACATCCAAAATGCAAAATATTTCACAAAGGGTGATGAAAATCGAAGTAGATGATTTTTCAATTTCTTAGATTGTGTGGTTTTTCAGATTAATAGATAAATTAATGGTAAATTACAAGTTGTATATGAATAAAATTCAAGGAGAAGTAAATTCTTTCATATGACAGTGAATGTTGGATTGAAATGTTCAAAAAGCAAAAAAAATGAAAATGTATATAATTTAAAGACCAAAGTGAAAATAAAGAGGTGAACAAGGAAAACTAACCTTACAGAGAGGGAATAGTACAAATCTAAGCATTGGTAGGTTGTAGTATGAAAATACATATAGATCACTTTTGGAATGATCTTCATGAGATTTGGTATTAAAAAGAACTTCAATTTAACTCAAAAATCTTTTAAAAAAAATAATTTGCATTACAAAATACATTTCTAGTTATTTTTTGGTATTTGGTATGTCGAAAAAAAATTCAATGTTTTATTTTGTAAAATGTAGAGTTGTTTAGGTATTTTGAGCTTTTTGGGTACAAAGGGTACTCTGTTAGTGTAGGTAATTATTTTCCTAGATTTATATATTTGGGAATATTATATTTGCTCACATGGATTTTTCCTACATTTAGGGGATATGCTTTCTTAGGTGGAGATAGTGTGTCATATATGTCATAGATAACTCCCTTGACTAGTTATTCTAGGTATGGGAGTTACTTTTCTATTCCGGGTACCTATGACCACCATTTGTGGAGGAGTTAAATTTCTATTCTAGAGGTGCTTTAACCACCATTTGAGGAGGAGTTACTTTCTCTCCTATATGTATGCTCTACTTGAGCCTTATTCTTTTAATGAATAATCAGTTTTCTCCACTTTGTTTTGTCTCTTGGAATATTCTCTTTTTATGTGATTTCTTTTTACTTCAACAACATAGTGTTGTGCATAAGCTTCATCTCATGAGATCCTTTCAGCTTGTTTTCATGTTATCCAAGCCTGGCAACATCTCTAATATGGTATCAAAGCCTACCCATAGTAAACATTAGTCTGGTTTTATTTGTTGTTAAGCTTTCATTCGAAATCATAAGTTCTTTGTCAGATTATTTGGAACGTGTGTTCTTTTATCTTCCGATTTCGTAGATTGGTTCTACTAAATCTATTTGAAAGTCAAATATAAAGGTAGTATGCTTCCAAACTGTTCATCTGCATCGAGTTGGTTGTATGGTTCTATTTTTTAGCTCCATATATTTGCAAGAAGACATTGATTTTTGTGGTTGGTTTTTCATCTGACTATTCTTTTACACACTGTGCTCCAACCGTAAAGAATCGTGCTAAAAAAATTTTGGGTTTGGTGCACCTTTCTATTATATTTTTAGATCATTTTAAATTTTTGAATTTTGTTAAGAAATAAAGTTATGGTGTTTTTAATAACTGCTACTCAAAACAAAAATGAATTTGGTGATTGTTGCTAATGTTTTTCATTGTTTTTTAAAAATAATATATTGAAGAAGGATTGTAAGAGACTTGTAATTTACTTGAGAATGTTTAACATGAAATTCTAGTTCTGTTGACTAGTTGAAAGGCTATGTTCATTACCTTTTCATTAATGCATTTAAAATTTTATTGCAAAACTTTTTAAATAGGTTATTAATGATGAAAAATATAATGTGTTATAACTTTTGATAGGCAACTCAGAATTGATTGCCATATTTTTTAAAAGTGCATATTTTTTCACCCTCTCTCCATTTGTCTAATTTATTTTTGTAAATTCAATAAATTTATAAAGTGTCTTTTTTGGGGGTTCTCTACTTAACCCTTTTTTTTGCACTTATACACTCTTTGACGCATTATTGGCTGAGTCTGATGTCCTCACCTTGTTTTCATAAATTTATCTTTTTGACACATGCACTGATTGCTCTAGATGCACTATCAATCAAGTCTGGCATCTTTTGAGCATGCATTTGCAACATTTGGGGGTTTCACCATTTCATAGTTTAGGGGGAGTGTACTTTTTTTGGGTCACTCTTTCATTTTTACTTACACTGTCATTTCTACAAAAACTACAACTTGCATTACTACTACAATTAATTTATTCACTAATGGATTCAAGTTCAATCAACCCACTAACTCCTTTCAACTATTACAAATGAAAAATCAAGACGACAATTACTCTAAGGAGTAAAGGTTTGTATAGGATAACCATGGGTGATGAAACTAAACCTAGCATAGATGCAGAGATAGTTAAGTGGTATAACCATAGTGATGAAGCCTATGGGCTATTATGTCTTTTTGTATCATCTGATCTCTTATTTCACTTAGAGTCTACCAAATCACTTCATGATGTATGGACCATTTTGGGTAAACTATTTGGAGAGCCTAAGTCCTTATAACTTTGACACCTTTCAGGATTTCTTCACTAAGTTCAAGTCCTTGAGATTACAATTGAAATAATGTGGGATAAATAAATAAGATGACCAACTTATTATTTCTATACTCTCTAAGCTAGGTCCTAACTATTCAATATTTGTCTCTACTTTTTATGCCACTAAAAGTGCATTAGGCATTGCATGGAAAATACCCTCTTTAGATGCTTTCATTGTTGACTTAACTAGGGAGAAAGACAAGTTGATTCAGATGGGTACATTGAAGTCCATAAAATCGCAAGCCCTAATTGTTGGGAATAGAAAAGAAAGGAATTCAAATAAAGAGAAGAAGAAGAAGAATAAGGATCAAGAGAAGAAAGAATCATCCTCTACCAAAACTAACACTGAATCTTCTTCTTCCAATGACAAACTTAAGAAGAGAAGGTTAAGTGTGCATACTATAAGAAAAATAGGCATGATGAACATAAGTGCATGAAGAAGCAAATAAATTACCTAATTCATCTCCTAGAGAAGAACAACATAGGTGTTCTTGAGTCCATCAAGCAGAATTCATCTACCCAAGATTCTACTAAGGCAAAAAGCAAAGGGAAAGAAAAAGAAAAAGGCAAGGCCCTTGTAGCAGTTTTAGTTTCAACATCTTCATGGGTTATTGACTCGAGTGCTTCTCACCACATGGACTCTTCATTAGTTGAGTTTTCTTCTTTAGAGCCTTGTAGCATGTCTTTTATTAGTTTGAGTGATGACACTTCTGTACTAGTTGAAGGGAGAGGGTCTATTGAAATGGAAAAAGGAACATTCAATAATGTTCTAAGTGTTCTTTCTCTTTCAACCAATCTCCTATATGTGTATCAAATCACCCATATCGACAAAGGCATGAGGTTAAAATTTTACCAAATTTAGTTATCATCAGGGAGTTGCATAGTGATTATATAGTGGCAGTAGGGAGGGCAAATCACCAAGCTAGCTTATACACCTTCTCTCATTTTGTACCTAATTATTCTTTGACAACATTTTTGACTCATTCAAATGGAGTTAGAAAATTATGGCATGAGTAGTTTGGCCACCTTAGCTACTGCTATCTTGAACAACTTAGCAAAAATGACATGGTTATAGGCTTGCCTTGAGTCCAATTCTCTAAGGGACTTTGTGAGGGTTGCTCTCTTAGAAATCACCCCAAAGCAAAATTTGACAAAGGCAAATCTTGGAGGGATTCACAAGCACTAGAGTTAGTACATAGTGATGTATTTGGACCTTTTTCTAGTCTATCTTTTATAAGGGTTAAGTACATTCTCACTTTTATTGATGATTTCTTGAGATATACATGGGTCTACTTTCTCCAAAAGTCTGAAGTGTTTGAATATTTTCAAGACTTCAATTCTCTTATTGAGAAATAATCTAAGAAATCCATCAAGGTTCTTCAAACTAATATAGAGGTAAATATGTCAAAAATAGATGTGAGCAATTTTGCAACATAGAGGGGATTGATTTGCAGTGGATAGTTACTTACAGTCCTTCATAGAATGGAGTTGCATAATGTAAGAATAGGTTCTTGAAAGAGATGGCTAGTTATATGATTCACTTTAAGTCCTTAACACCTTATTATTGGGCCAAAGCTAATAATTGTGCTTGTTATATTCAAAATAGGGTTCCTCATAAAGCTTTGAAAGGTGTAACACCCTTTTCATCTTCGCATGGAAGAAAACTTGATGTTGAGCACTTTAAGGTTTTTGGATCTCCAACTATTACACGTATACCTAAGAATAAATGTAACGCTATGGAAGCTCAGTCTAAGCCTTGCATCTTTATAGGTTATCTAGATGGTGTCAAGAGGTATCACCTTCTACATCTAACCACACATGATTTGTTCATAAAGAGAAGTGTTCACTTTTAGGAGAGTCCAAAAGACTCAACACTTGACACTTCTTCTCTTGCATTAGATACACTTAGATTTGATGATTCTTCTTCTAGCTTGGATCATCCAAATTAGGTTCTTGAGCCAGGGTCTTCTTCTTATTTTAGTTATGATAGAGAGGACAATGATGAGGATTCTTCTACATCCACTTTTAGACATCAGCTGACCTACATCCAAGCCCTATTAGGCCAAGAAAACACTTCAAAGTGTAGGCACTTGGATAAGGGATCCAGTAGATGATAGACATACTCAAGCAGATTATCAAAGTGGTCCACTTGCCTTCTTTGATTTAGTTTCATATCCACACACATTTTGAGAGGCTTCAAGCATACCTAAGTGGGATAGTGTTATGAAAAAAGAATATTCTTCCTTGATCGTAAATCACACTTTGGATTTGACTTCACTTCTTAAAGGAAAGAAGATGGTTTGATGTAGGTGGATATATCAGACCAAGTTTATAGTAGATGGGTTGGTTGTTAAGTACAAGGCACGATTGGTCACCAAAGGTTTTTCATAGGTAACTAGCATTGACTACTTAGAGACATTTACATCCATTTCAATGGGACTTCAATCTGACTCACACTAGCTTTAACCACAATATATGGTTGGGATGTGCATCAAATGGATGTGAAGAGTGCCTTTCTTCATGGAGACCTTGAGGAGGAGATTTACATGGAGTAGCCACATGGGTTTGTTTAAGATTTATCCTTACTTTGTAGACTTAGAAAATCTATCTATGGCCTCAAATAGGCCCCTCAAGCTTGGTACACTAAGATGGATTCTTTCCTCCTTACTTCAGGTTTCACTAGGTGTCATTCAGACCCCAATGTATACTTCTTACAATAGGATGATTCTTTACTGATACTGGTCCTTTATGTTGATGATCTTTTGATCATCGAGAGTGCTTCATTGTCTATTATGACAGTGAAGATAACTCTACATGATAGGTTTGACATGATAAACTTGGGTTTTTTGTATTGCTTCTTTGGCATTGAGATTTCATAGTCTAATTCAAGGATTTCACTTACACAGCACAAATATGCTCTCGATATTTTGGTTTGGTTTCACATTGTTGATTGCAAGCCATCTCTGACTCCCTTTTTATTAGGAGTCAAACTTGAGGCTAACTGTTCTACTCTTTTGGTTGATACCACTCAGTATCAACAACTTGTTGGTAGACTTATTTATCTAACTCATGCTAGGTCTGACATTACATATGCAATAGGGATTTTTCATGATTCATGTAGGAGCCCCATGAGCTACACTAAAAAGTAGCAAAGAGGATCTTGCACTACATTCAGGGCTCTTATAAATTAAGGATTTAGTATAGATTTGGCATAAAGGTTATCTTTATTGAATTTTCAGATTTAGATTGGGTTGGTGATACCTAAAATCACAAGTTCACTTCAGGTTATAGTTTTTATTTAGGTTTTGACCCTATCAATTGGTCTAGTAAGAAGCAAAATGCTATTGCTTTATCATCCATAGAGGTAGAGTATAGGGGAGCTATTAATGCAACTACTGAGGCTATTTGGCTTCAAGGGATTCTACCTGAGTTTGGCATTCTTATTGGGTAGCCCACCATCATCTATTATGATAACTAGAGTACTATATAGATATGCAAGAATCTAGTTTAGCACCAATGGACCAAGCACATTGAGATTCACATGCATTTTATTTGAGAGCTTATTTATGGTTAGGTCATCTTCTTAAGATTTTGCCAATCTTTAGACCAGGTTGTAGATATCTTTACCAAACCTTTCACTAAGAGCAAGTTCATTCATCTACGAGCTCTTCTTGGGGTGTGGTCTACATCAACAGTAGTATCATCTTCGAATTGGGGCCTTCTAGCCTTTTTACTTATTTTATGTCTCTCTTTTGGAGGAGAGTTTTTTTCCTACAGGTTTTCTCCTTTTCTTTGTTTTATGAGAGATTACTTTATACATGGGTACCTGATCAGGCCTTGTTGTCGGGACCCATTTTTATTTCACACTACCTACCTAAGTTATGCTTATAGGGGGTGTTAATGTAGGTAATTATTTTCTCAAATTTATTTATTTGGGAATATTATATTTGATTATATGGAGTTTTCCTAAATTTGGGGGATATGCTTGATTAAGTAGAGATAGTGTGTCATATATGTCATAGGTAACTCCCTTGACCAGTTATTCAGGGTATGGGAGTTACTCTTCTATTTTGGACACCTGTGACCACCTTTTATGGAGGAGTTAGATTTTTATTCTGGGGGTGCTTTGACCACCATTTGAGGAGGATTTACTTTCTCTCCTATATGTATGCTCTACTTGAGCCTTATTCTCATAATGAATAATTAGTTTTTCCTACTTTGTTTTGTCTCTTGCAATATTCTCTTTTCATGTGATTTCTTCTTACTTCAACAACATAGTGGTGTGTATAAGCTTCATCTCATGAGATCCTTCCAGCTTGCTTTGATTTTATCCAGACCTAGAAACATCTTTGATATATGCATAGTGCTTCCTTGAATTCATTATGGATACAAAATATCTGGTAGTGTTTGATTTAAATTTGAACATGACTTTTGAACTTGAACTATTCAAGGGTTTTAGGGATTTTAAGAATAGGTAAAACTAAATTCAATCTAGGCATTTCAGTTATTTCTAGAACTCAAGGAACTTGCATTAATT
Source organism: Torreya grandis (assembly GCA_037957365.1). NCBI lineage: Eukaryota > Viridiplantae > Streptophyta > Pinopsida > Cupressales > Taxaceae > Torreya > Torreya grandis. Next base: position 1,943,757 of record JARHVA010003315.1, on the reverse strand, counting down.
GGACACTTTGGGACTTTGTGGAACTAACAAAAATATTCATTTTTATAAAATTTTGGAATTTATGCTGCCCAAAGAACTTAATTAACTTCTCAAGGAGCTTGAAAGTTTTGGAGTTTTGGAGAGAGATAAAAAAATTGAGTTATATTTTGAGTGTTTATAATGAAATTTTATCATTTCAATCTGGTCTACACATTAGTGCAAAAATTATGAAGTTTTAAGGAGTTCAATTTTTTACAATAATAACTAGCTCTGACTGGGGCCTTGAATTATAAGTATCATCAGATAACTTTAATTTTTTTTTTCACCGACTAATGTTTATCCATTAGGTTAGGATTCAAAACATTTCTCAAGGACTTGACAACATTATACAATAAATATTTGAAGAAAAACATAGAGACAAATATGAAATACAACAAAAAGAAATGAAAATATATTATGTGAAAGCAAAGCACAACCAAAATTATAATTCACTTATTTGCATTTAAGGGACAACTTGAATTCATTAAAAATTATATTGTAAGTATTATTTGATGTATGTAAATGGAAGATGCATACCATTTTGATAAGGAAATTAGTACGTATTATCTCCACAAAAGTGTCAAACATTGAATGTACTAGTCCACAAATAATAATAAATTCAATGAATTCCTTTTGGTTCCTTTCTTTTATCCCATAGCAGAACAAGGTCACCAATCCAAAAACTCTATGTTTGGATTTCTTGTCAAAAAAATTAACTTTATTTTGATGTTCAATAATATTTTAAACAACCATAACTCTTAATTTATCCGTCTTACTCAAATACATGATTTTTATATCAAGTGAACTTCTGAAGTTTCCATATTCAATTTAGTTGCATAATTATGGGGCAAAAAACTATATGGAAATAGGCATTTCAACATATATTATGTATAATAATTGAAAATGAGACATCCCAAAAACTCTATTTGATGTTATATAGTCAGCCCACAATGTATCATATAATGTTTTATACCATTTCCTCTTATTTTCATCCACCAAATTGTGAATGATAGTAACAATTTGTTTTTTACTTGACTAAGCTTCACCATTTCCTTGTAGATAGTCATTAGATGAGTGTGAAAAAGAAATGGCATATCTATAACAAAAATCTATGAGTTCAAAAGAAGAAAGTTTTGAAGCATTATTAGTCACAATCTTTTGTGATATGTATTAACTCACTAGAATGTTTTCTTTGATGAAGTTACATACTACTTTAGAGGTAGTAAGTTTGAATGGAATAACTTTAGCCTACATTTTTAAGTCACATGTGGCCATAATATAATGTATATTGCCTATGATTAAACTCAAATTCAAGGTTCTAATGAAGTATAACCCCCATTATTTGAATGGCTCTGCAATCACCAAAGGATTGAATGGGAGGTTTGCAATTTTTAGTGTGCCTACAAACTATTGACATCTTTTACATTTCATGAGCCATTCTTGAGCATATTTGAATAATATAGGCCAATAATTATATTATCTTATAATTATATGACCTATAACAAATGCTGAGAAGTGACCACCACATACCTAACTATGGAATGCTTCAATAAACCTTTTTTGTTGTTCTTTGTCAACACATCTTAATAAAAATCCACTAGTATTTTTCTTGAAGAGAGTGTTGTCCTAGATGATGTACCTAGCTACTAGCATTTTGGTTGTGAGGGCATTCCCCATAAGTTAATAAATAATAAATTTATAAATACAATTTGTTAACCGAGTTGATAAAAACTACTAATGACAAGTCTTCAGTTGCAAAGTTGTTTATTTCATTAGTTGTAGCATTCTTGATCATTATTTTATTCTATAATGAGTCATTAAATATCTTTAACTCACACTAGATTAGTGGGACTTATTTCTAAATCATATTATTTTACCTTTGGAAGACAACCTCCTATTTTATAGCCAAGTTATTGTTATTTTAGAATAGATCTCATAGCTATGTTAGGAACCATTAAAATAGAAGGAGAATTTAGGATGTAATACCTGAATTATTTTACCTTTTTGATAAAAATGTAAGCAAGTTTTTTCAATGGATGAATATTTGAGCTTATGATTATTTAGACCAAAAATCATGAAATCAATAGGAGATTCAACTCCATCATTCTTATGAAAAAAGATGACTGAAAGAGTATGTTCAAAAAAATAGTTATAAATGATGAAATATTTCTTGAAATATGGACACACAAGAGTAGGTTCTTGATAAATGGTATTATTTATTTCTTAAAAAACATTATTTCCTTATTTATTTCACTTTAACATAGCTTTAATTTTATCATATCAATAATATGTCTTATCAACTCAACAAATCTAGTACATTACCACCAGGTTTACTTATCAAAAAAGGATTGAACACCAGGTTTACTTATCAAAAGAGATCATTATGAATTTCCAAAATTATTTCCTAATCAATTTTTGTGCCTTAGATACCATGTGACCAAGAATTTTTCCTTCAGTTACTCTAAAAAAATAGTTTTTGAGATTCAATGAAATTGCATGAGTTCTAAATATTTAAAATACCCTTTATAAATATGCAAAATTATCTCACTTTTTCATAAAAAGGTAGTTCATAGAGATAAACCAATATTATATTTCTCTTTACCTAATGAAAATCCAAATTCATTGCACATTAGAAATTTTCACCTGCATTGATGAGAGCAAAAGTCATTCTTCAGTATGTGAAATTTCTTCATGGAGTTGTAAATGTTATTTTTTGTTGATCTTCTCTATATACTTCAATATGTTTATAACATGAAAAACTTTCAAGTATAGATAAAAAATTTAAATACTATGAATGCTTTTAGAATCTAGTCCATGACTGGAAAGGGGTAGTTATCTTTAAAGAATGTTTGATTCAAAATTTGAATGTCAACACAAATTCCTATTTCACCACTTTTCTTTTGAATAGGTAAAATGTTGGAAATCCAAGTATAATGATGGATAGGTAAGATGATGTGTGCATAAATCATTTATTGAATCTCACCAAAAAAGTCCTAGCCATCTTGGGATTATAATGCCTCTACTTTTATCCATGTAGATTAGCTTCAGATTTTAGGGGAATGTTGTGAATTATATTTTGGCTTGAAATTTTTTAGATCAGCATAAAACTAATAAAATATATCCTTATATGACTTAATTATATTGATAACCTATGTCTTTCTTCTTTCAAACAACTAATTTACCAATGTTGGCATATGTGGGTTCTTCAAAAGTACAAATATTCACTTTGTAAAAAGATGAATAATTGGTAGATTCTTCTTGAATTTTCCATTTTATGTATCTATCAGGTTTATCAAATAAATAATTTAAAAAAATAAAGCCTTGTAGAATATTATTACCCTTTAGTTAGATTACTCCATCGTGTTCTCTTTCATCTTAGATTTTGATTCCTTTTTCAACTTTAAAAAAAGAATCATATTCACTATTTATTTCCTTGATTTTGCACTATGATTATCTATAGGTAGAGTCACTACCTTTAAAATACATATTTTTTAAAACTTTTTTGAAGAAAGTAATGATTTGTTTATTATTCTTAAACACCTACCAATGATCAAATTTTTCAAGTACACTAGGTCAATGTTTTAGCTCAATAATGTACTTCTCTTTATCAATATTTTAGTGAGGGATTATTAAAGATGTAGATACAACCAATGCATCAAATTTTGTATTTTATTCTTTGGGTATTTACATTATGTATAATTCTTCAAACATTTCAATGCAATCCCATACTCTATTGTAGTAGAGTTTCAAATGATCATTTGGTAGACACCTAAAAATGGCCATAACTAGATTTCACTCAGACTTCAAACTGATTCCTACCAACCATTGCAAATTAAACCTAAGAATCATTAAACATCTCAAATTTGGCCATACATCATTAATCAATGCTCAGAATCATGTTGAGGCATCTCTATTTATGATACTAGCCCATATGCAATAATAACCTCTCACATATTCATCCCTAATCGCCTTGTGACATAATAACTATCAATTTGGCCTATGGACCTATTAAGTGGGGCACTTGATCAATTATCAAATATTGAAAGAGCTAAAATTCTAATCAAAATCAATTAATAAGTTAAATAGGATTAAATACCTAGTTGACTTATCGATTTGAATTTAATGAATATCTAAAAAAGGAAATTCAAAAATTCAAAATATCAAAGCCTTTCCTCATTATCTTTATGAGTTGTCAAGCTCTTTGAAAATATCCTAAAATATCTATTTAGAGAGCCATGCCTAGTAATTGAAAATCAAAATTACTTAACAACTATTAACTCAACTATAGTTTAGTTTTAACTCACCAAAGGTTAGTTTGAACCCATTACAAGCCTAAACTTAGCCTTGACTCACCTTGGGTGAGAGTTAATTCCTAAGGCTATAAATACAAGGCCATACCTATTCATTTCTAAGATTAGATATTGTAGAGTTATTATGCAAGATTTAATCCATGAGACTCATGCAAGTAGTGTTACCATGCCCAAATCTTAAGCCGAGCAACATAAAAGCCAAGCTTTAAAGGAGAGAAGGCGCTAAACAACCTCCATTATCAAAGACTTGTTGACACACAAGTTGAGCAATCTAGTCAACAAAACCATTTAGAGCTTCCAAGGAAGGTAAAAGAGTTATTGTCTTTTATGTTTTTGTTGTGTTTTCATTTAGTTTTTGTTAATAAGCTATCCCTAGTGTCTAAGCTAGGAGTGTAAGTGTTAGAGTGTTTATTTGAGTTTTATTGATTGAACTAACATCATACTAGCCTCCCTTATTGGATTCATTGATCACATGTTGGCATGCCCGGTGTGACTTAGAGCATCCAACATAAGCAAGGAGATTAATATGTTACTCTTAGTTTTTATAATGGATGCTGAAGAATCTTCAAATTTTGAGTTTTAACTTCATTTTTTACATAATTTTGTTTTTTTTTTAGCAACAAAAGTTTACACAGAGACTGATGTCAATTCTCTCAGACTGACGTTGATTCTCCTAGAACCAACATCAACCCTTGTGTGAATAATAGAGCATGGCAAAAATGTGACTAACAAGTTTTATTGAGTTTTTTAGTTTTTTATTTTGTGTTTAAAAACTTGCATATTATTTTTTTAACCATTTTCCTATAGGATGTAGAGAGGTATTCAGTTTTAAGCTCATTTTACTAACAATCCTTTTTATAAAAACCATATTATGTTTTTCTAAGTTTTTACAAGAATCAACATCAATCTCTATTGACCGATGTTGATCCTTATGTTGATTGATTGACATTGATCTCTATGGACCAACATCGATCCCTATGTGGATCAGCGTCGCTCTCTCTGAGACAGAAAATAGGAAACATGAGAGCTTATTTCAAAATGTTGTTTTCTCACTCACTTTTAGGCTTCCAAGTAGGAAAACCCTCTAAAAAATTGCAAGTCCTAAGGTTTAAAAAGACAAGTTTGAACATGATAAAATCTTGCACACTTTATCTTTGGTGTTTAAAATGAACTTTATTCTTTTCAATACCTTGGTTATTTTTTAAGTTTTACAAGTTTTTTGACAAGTGCCAAGGGGCTTAAAAATTTTACAACACATCTCATTTGGAGAAATAAAATGAACTTTCACACTTAGTTACATACTCCTAAGAGTTATTTGTTTCAGTAAAATGAGTGATGCATGTATGCTCTCTCTTATTCCCTTTAAGGAGCTCAAGTGAACAAAAGTGCTCATTCTTTGTCTTTTTTACTTTAGTCCAAAAGTATGAAAAGAAATTTGTTAAGGCCCTCCCCAAATCTGTATGGTTTGGGTGACCCCTAAAACCACCCTAAATTATTTTCACTTATCTTTACTTTTCATGCATTTTATCTTGTGAGCGGGAGTTCATCACCTCCTCATGGGTTCTTTAGGGAAGATTTGACCCAAGAATTCATCTCTTGACATCATTTCAACCCCAACCTATGGTGGGGTATATAAATTGAGTTGGTGAATCATTGGGATGATAGTTTGAGTTGTTAAACTACCTCTGTTAATGACTATTACCCTCAAAACATATGACCAACTTAGAAATTGCACTACACTGAGAAAGAGATGAATGTAGTGGTTTTAAAAAGGATAAGATCTTTTCACAACAAGCCAGTTGATGTGAGCATATCTTGTGTTAGCTACACTTGGGACCATCTATAAATGCAAAAAAAATGATAGTTTATAATAACCCTAATTGTTGTGGATAAATTATTGATGCAGTGAAAGTAGCCTGAAGCTTCTTGTCATAGTACAAACTCTTAAGAGAAGAAAAGGCCTAAAAACCCTACTTTTCATGCACTTTTACTTTTTGGATTAACAAATAAAATCCTCTCAAAAGTGAGTATATTGATATAATTTGACATTATTATGCAACCTTATCAATTTTAGGATTTAGGATGTTACACGTAGGTGTTTGAGTCATTTTATCCTTTCTTACATGGTCTTGAGTTGAACTATCTATTTTGTTTATTATACCATGTTAAAATGAGTCTTGTTTATACATCACTCCTTTGTTTGAGGAGGCACAACGCCATTCATTTGACACCATACCTTTGCCTTAGTATTTTGACAAAACTTGTTTGTATGTGTGTCATTTAATTGAAAACGGTATCATTATGCTGCCCAATTCACTTCAAGTTTTATGCCTTTGAGTCTTAATATAAACCATTGATCATATCTTTAGAGTATGATAACATCGTTATGTTTATCAAATAATTTCAAGTACTTATTTTCCTTGTGTCCAAATTCTCATTTTGAAACAAAATCCACATGTGCCTTTTGGATTTGTACCTTGTGTCATTATGCCATTTATTCTTGTTTAGCTTATTATTTGTTTAAAAAAGACTAGTTTTCTAAGTTGAGTTTGAAATTAACCTTAATAAGTTCAAATCCAAACATTTATTTATTTATGCCTATGCCTTGTGTAACATTGGCCTAGACATCAATATTTCTCTTTTGCATTGTGTAACTTAGGTTAATTATTTGTTCAAATTTGAAAAATATTGTTTGTGCCTAGATTTGGGGGAAATAGCCTATCTCCATTTACCTTTTATATCATGCCTTATACTAATTGACCAAGTTACTGTTTAAATTCAAAGGCCTAGTTTATGCCAAATTGTTTCAAATTTGTTAGATTGAATCACATACCTTGTTTTGTTTAAAGTTTAGCTTTTGTGCCTTTTCCAAAAGAAATAGCACATGCCTATTTTGAGCCTAGCTTTTGTGCCTTCTTTGAAAGACCTATCAATTTTTATTTTCTTTAGATTAGACTTGTTTGAAACACTTTATACCTAGAGTTCAGCATTCTAGTTTTTATTCATCCACTTGACCTTCTTGTGTATGACATTTGATGTTAGATATTTAACATTAGACTATTTTGTACCAAGTTTTAGCATAGACCTTTTGGAGATACAACTCCACTTCTCCAACAAGTTTGACCAAGTTCAAACCATTTGTATTTTAGACATTATTTTAAGATTTTTTATAAATCTAATCCTTTTCATGAAACATTCATCAGTGATTTGAATATGTCTCACTATACTCATAGTGGATCCATGTAAAATCCAAGATATAATAATGTGGTTACACAAGAAGAATTTATTCAAGACCCTTATGGTGATGATGTAGTTTGTGATACAGATCCCTATCCACCTTACAATACTCAATCAAGGGAATAAATTTAAGATCCTTTAGCTCACTATTTGGTCAACACACCTCCATACTTAGAGTAGGACTAAGAACAAATAGCATAGTACCTAGCTAGAGTACCACCAGTTGTAGACCCAGCTCAACAACAATCATACTATGTTACGATGCCATCATCATATGATCCCTATTTATTTAATTGTCACTTGATTTTAAATAAGGATGAAGTTTTAATTAAATCCATAGAGGTAGGGGCCAAGTTTCCAGTAGACTTCCCCCTAAAAAATTTGTCTAGTCTAATTATAGTGCCTTACAATATACCTTATAATCAAACCAAGGAACAACCATCTTCTATCAATCCTCAAGATCTAGTTTCGATGATGTACCAAGACCCATATATGATTTTCATAAGAAAGGGCCTCATAGAAGACTACTTTATACAGATGCAGATAGCATACTAGACCTATTTAAACTTAGCTTGCAATTTTAATAAAATGACTATGTCAAACGCTCCACTTATCGAATAGTTCCTTTAATAGGAGTTTTAATTAAATTGATAGGCCAAGAAAATTTGGGTATAGACCCATTCATGCAAAACACTTTAATTGGTGACATGTTTAAATCCTTAGCTATTGAAGAAGTGTCTACTACTACACAGATGAATGTGCCAAACATAGTGGATAACATGCAAGTATCATCCAATCCAGGCCAAGGTTATTTAACTACATAGAAAACTAGTCCATAACAAGTGCCTTTAGTTAAAAACATGAGTGGTTTGAAATAATATGGGGTAGGAACTTATACCTGCCAATCATAACAAGCTACCTTTAATCCTCAACCAGCTACTTCATCAAGTATGTAATCTCAAGGATTAACTAGCCAAGTAACAACCAATGCTTTGCCTCAACAAAACATGATGAATGTTACTCCACCACAATAGGTGATGACTAAAATTCCATAATAATAAGCATAGTCTAATATACCAACATAGTATAGGCAAAATGTTATGCCACCTCAATAGGGGGCAATCAATGTTCCACCTCGTCAAGTAGTGATAATTATACATCTTCAATTGCAAACTAACATGCCTTCACAAATATTATCTAATAAATAATGTATATATATTGGTGAGAAACAAATGTTGAATAACCAACAAGTGTTCATGCAACTAAGAGGTTCTACTATCCCACAAGTACTAATCAGGCAATAAATGTCTTTTATTGCAAGCATGCCATGATTTCAATGACAAGGCCTTGGTTCACAAACTCCCCTAATCCAACTAGGTTTGAATAGTTAGTAGCAAGTCCCTATTCAACCTTATTGTGCATAATATTTCACTAAAATCCATATCCTTCCATCTCAACCATAATTCACCCAAAACTAGGCCTATATACCAAATCCAAACCAAAATATCGCACCTCAATGCATGCAATTAAAATAATCACATTTTGATCTATGAATGCATATTCTTGGTCAAATCCCTAACCAAAATAACATTCCACATCAAACCATGCCTCAATTATCCCCATTCAAAGTAATCCACTTTTGAACACCCAGCCTTCACCTCAGGCCAATATTCCATCTAGTTTCTTAGCACTAGAACTGTAGCAAATGAAGGATACAATTACCACCATTCAGGCCAGGAAACAAACCAAGAAGTTTAAGTTGGATGATGTGTGTTCCTACCCATTCAATATGGAGTATCTATAGATATCATTTCCTCTAAGGTACAAAGCACCAAAGTTTGACAAATACAAGGGTAAAGGAGACCCTAAGTCCTATTTAACAGAATTTTTTGTTGCTTGTCATCCAGTGGCTTACATCGACATATACCTCCTAATTTTTTTTCTTTGGAGTCTAGCAAGATAGGCTTTGGAGTAGTTTATAAAATTGCTTAAGAACTCAATATCTGATTTTGATGATCTATCAAACAAGTTTGTGTAACATTTCTCCTACAATATTGAACATGATATTTCATCGGTAAATTTGACTCAAGCCAAGTAGAAGGCTAGTGAAAGTTTTACAAGTTAGTATAGTGATGGAGAACACTTGCTAGTCATTTCACCCTATTTTACTAAACAAACAACTAGTTGTTGTGTTTACCAAAAATTTGCACAATAATATATCTTACCATTTGGAACTATTATGTGCACACACTTTCTAAGAGATCATCAACAAAGTCTTGTTGATTGAAAAGGCCCTTATTAACAAAGAGATTATCAAGCTTACTTCATGAAATCAAAATTAGAACCAACACCAAGGTAATGGCCAAAATTAAAACCATAATCAATTCTAAGTGCAAGCATAATCACCAACCCATGCCATTAATTATGAAAAATCCAAGCATTTTAATTGCAATAAGAATGTTGTTAGGAATGGATTAATTGAGTCACAACATGTCCAAATGGTAAAAACACCATCTACTCAACCTTTACCACAAATACAAATTACTCTTCACCAATAACCTATTTAGAAAGTGTAGCCTTCACAATAGCCTAGACCTACTTAGAAGGCATAACAACCATGTTGGAAATATTGTCATTAATGTCAAAGGTCTAGCATTATTGGTGATAAAGACCCCATTTCATTTAATGTTGTTTGTAATAAATATATCTTGGCTAATATGAGTTAATATTTATTTAATATTAACGAATATATTTTTGGTTGGATATGAGATAAAAGAAGGGCCCATGGAGAAGTCAAAGAGCCATGGGGTAAATACAAAAAAAGGATGGGGTGCATTTTCCCATGAAGAGTCATCTTGGGGAATTCCAAGAGTCACCAAGTGAAGACAAAAGAGGAAGGGTGCAATTTCTCATGAAGGGACACTTTGAGGAATACAAAAAGTCACCAAGATAAGGACAAAAGAGGGAATGACATTTTTGCTCATGAAGGGTCACCACATGACTTTTCAAAGGCAAGGATATAAAGGGTCATACAAGTTTGGCACCATTTTCCATGACGATTGAAGGATCACAAAGGGGGAAGGCCAAAGGTCATTTGGAAAGATATAAATAAAGGATTGAGTAACCATTTGTAATATGAATGAAAGAGGTTGATTTGATATTATATTATCTAGCTTAGAAGAGCATTTGTGAGAGATGAATATGATTTGTATTTGTTATATCTAGCTTAGAAGAGCAAAGGTGAGAGAGAGGAAAGAGATGTTGTAATGAACTATCATTTGTTGAGATAGCAACATTGAGAGATAGTTGTGTGGTTTATACAAAGGGGTTAGTGCTCCTATGGGTTGGTGCTCACAAATTGTTGTTGTGTTGGTGCTCAGTGTTGATAGTTAAAATTGTGCTTGTTTCTAACGCCAACAATGGGAAGTTTCAAGATGTGGGACTTGCAACTTGAAACAACCTCCAAATTTTTAAGAAGTTGGTCTCTTCTTTATATCAAGTGTATACTGGGAAAAGGGATAGGAATTTTAACAGAAACACAAATGCAAGAAAGAAAATCTAACTATGTCAATGCACCTAAATGTAATTTGACCTTAATCTTGAGCACAGTGAGACTATATGTAAGATTCAATTACATTTAAGAGCAAACAAGTGCATGATCAATGTAAAAGATGGAAACAATAGAAAAAAAGGATCATAATATAGACTGCTTTTGTAGTGATATAGAAAATATCAACAAAGGCACAGGGTTCATTCTTCTTATTTGAATTCTCTAGTCACATAAGAGGCATAGAAACATGCACAGTTATATAAACTTTCCAACTCAAGAAAATGGAACAAAGGCAAATGACATTTCTAATCACATCTCTAGAAAGTCTAAAACTCTTGACAACATAGCCTAGACTACTTTTGTAATGACATAGAAAATATCAACAAAGACACAAGATTCAATCTTCTCATTAATTCTCCAGTCACATAAGAGGCACAAAAACATGCACAATTACATAAACTTTCCAACTTGAGAAAATAGAACAAAGGCAAATGATATTCCTAGTCACAGCTCTAGAAAGTCTAAACTCTTGAAAATAATTCTCTCAAAAAATTCTCTCTGGTATCTAATTCTGATTTTGGTGATCTCTACACCCTTATTTATAGCCTTAGATTCACTCCGAATCGTCTGCTTGTTCCCAATCTAATGGCCCAACTGAAATCTAACAGAACTAGAAGTGTCTAATAGAAGATATTTCTCAGATTTTAAAATGCTCTATCTTCTTGCAGTTCATTGGTTAAAATAGATCGCAGGATGCTTCCTTCTATTCAATGAAAGAGGACACTTAGCCAATTCCTTGAAAACCTTCTTATTACTTAGGAGACACTGGAGAATGACACTTGGTGTGTTTCGCAACACTTACCAAAGACACGTGGCACTTTCTGCTTTACTAATACTCTTACTATGTCTTTGCTCAGGAGCATTCCACCTTTGACACCTATCATAATCTGCTTCTTTGAAACCTTAATAACTTAACAAAAATAAGACCCACAGCATTTCTTACCTGAGTAACTTTAAAAGGGGCATAGGGACAGGTGGCAATCTCTATTGCTTCATCAAAGGACAAGTGACGATCTCTACTTTACTTAACTGGGAATATATGGTGATCTCTGCTACTTTTAATTACCTTTCTAGAAACCTACAAAAGGTGACACATGGTGGTCTCCATTTTACTCTATTTATATCATAGAAATAATCGGGTCTCACTTCATATTTACATGGACAGTGACACTTGGCGGCTTTCACTTGCTTTAAAAACAAAACTTGAGACCCACCATAGTTTTTGCTATATCGATGAAGCAAAATGAAGATAATTTGGATCTTGACACATGGTGGCTTCCACTCTCTTTAGCTGGGATACATGGCATCTTCTGTCACTTTTAGAAAAGCAAATTGAAACCTTCCACGACTACTACTTGGCACTTTCTGCCTGATCCTGATACTTAGCTTTTTGAAACCTTTCGTTGAAAAGAGATTTGAAATGTGGATGTCAATATGAAATGCTTGAATTGTAGATGCCGATATGAAACACAAATGCCAACACTTATCACCCTCCATTGAGTTACTATGAGGTACATGGCAATCTCTACATCTTTACTAAAATTATGAAAAGTTCCTCAGATGATGACACTTGGTAGCTTCCGCTTGATTTCGACACTTAGACAAAAATGAATCAAAAGGAGAATAGAGCTTGTGCTCTATTTCAAAACTTCACTATTTCAGACCAAAGTATGCGGGAACAAATTTTGTAGTGTGCAACTGAAAAATAGAATGAAATGTAGAGTAATTTTTTACTCTATATTTATTGGTGACCCCAAGGACTTTTGAGCCTGCTCAAAAAGAAACCACAACTCCCGCTAGATCAAAATTTCAAAATTATAGCTTCAACAATGTTGTTTAATAGGCAGGCCATTCATCATCAAATAACCCCTACTTATTATGCAATTCATTGAAGGCTAAATCAAGGTGAATAATATCCTTGTGTGAAAAATTTTACAAAATTTGAACTGTAGCCTTCAATTTGAATTCTAGCTAGGAAATAGGAACCAAGACAGCTTCTACTTCAGGGACTGATGAATCATCCCTTAAATTATAAAAAACTATTTGATCATTTTGTTTAGCCAACAGCAAAGGTTCAATTTCATCTACCATTAGTAGGTGTTATCATTAGAAAATGGAAAAGGAAGACTTAATTACACTAAATCTTCAATATGTTGTTTCATTTCTTTGATTCCTTCTTTCATGACATCTAGGAGCTCTCTACAACTGATGGCCATAGAATTGCAACTAAGAACCTCATTTACTCACTTAACAGTGATCATTCTATCATTGATTCTTGTTGCTGACAATGTTGCATCTATTACATCATAAAGCTTTTGTAGCAATGTTTCAGAGTCCATTATTATCCCAAAAATTATAGCCAGAGTGTTTGCAACTAAACTCTCCACCTTTTCACATAATTTCTATGCATTTAGCAGGAAGGTGAGAGAAGGCCTGAGCTAAATAATCTCTGAAGAGATTCTCTTCCACATGGATTCATATATCTCATTCACCAGAATTAGCACTCTGACATTCCTTGGCCTATTGGCCAGCTCCAGTGTCAGTTGTACTACTCTTTGTTACTCACTTGAAATTGGCCTTGTATAGCTACAATATTATTCTATTCACTTAGCAGCTTTTGTTGCAATTGGGTAACCTATAGCAGGTGTTCCTCATGTTTTTCTTGCAATGCTACTTTTTCTTGCCTTAGGGTTGCTACTACATCTTTTACTTGTGTCAGCCCTACTTTTAAAGAATCATTTTAGGCCTAGACTGCCTGGTGAGTCTGAAGAGAAATAGTATCTTACAACTATTTATTCAGATTCTCTATTTCATTTTTTTATTGATCTCTATGGTCAAACAATTACAATTTGCCTTCTCCTTAGCTAAATCGGCCTCCATCTTTTGTAACCTCCTTGATGTCTTCAAGTAGTCTTCAGTAACTATAGAAGTGGATTCAGTTAGCAGCTCAATTTTGTCATATGTCCTGAAGAGGGACATGTCGATGGCCATTGCATTCATCGTGTAGTCTTTTGACTACATCTGCTCACTTGGTTTGATTACATTTGGTGACAAATGAGTCACCATCAATTGCTAATAAATAGGGTCAAATTGTGACTACAGATGGGAGTAGCCAAGGCTTTATTTTCCTTGATCTTCTTTTTCTCTCTTCGAGCTTCCCTTGCCTTCTTAGCAGCATCCACTTGGGTATGGAAGGTAGAAGGAGAGGCAATGTGCCCACCCACAAAAGGATGTCCCTATGGTAAACCATATTGAATAGCCAATTGTTGGCTATGGAAAATTTAAGGGGGGAAGTTTCTTGGGAATAGAGGGGGAGAAATGAGGTAATGTTAAAGCTTGAGGTGGCACAAATAAGGCAAAGTGAGAAATGGGAATGGCAGAAGTGGCAGGGGATGTCATCTAGCTACATGAAATCATCATGCCAATAGGAGAAGAAATAGACTGAAAAAGAGGAGGAATAATACTTACCTAAGGAGCAATTACAGTAATCTGTAATTGGCATTGTGGGGTGTCCATCTCCTCTTTTGAATCAAACTAAAACTGCACCCTCTTTCGCTTCTTGGGTGTCTCTTCTTTTGGCTGCATTTCTTTTCCTTTCAATGATGCTTGTGGAGAATTGGGAATATCTATAATTGATGCCAATGGGGAAGCTTATGGTGGTGAAGGCACCACACTCTTTTGTTTTTCCATGACATTGAGAGATTGGGGCCAAAGTGATATAGTTACTACAGCTGCAGTTTGCCCTGAGGCCTATGGTTCTTGGCTTGGTCCCACTCTAGCCTCCAGCTCTACACTCAGTGTTACAAAATTACTTGTCTCTGGGCTAGATACAAGGGAGAGATGGCACTCATCCCATAGTTCTTCCCATCTCTCATATGTGTCTACATTCCTGAAAGAATGGGTTGTTTGACAAATTTCCTGCCTATATTTCCAATAGGCTTCTATTTTCTCAGCATCCCAATCTTTATTTCTTGGTGTCCTTCTTAAGCCAGAAGTCATTCTGACTTTAGGATCATAATCCCTCTGTTTAACATAGAATGTTTCCTAGGGTCTATTTTATGGAAGGGGCAAGTCTGTTAACTCAACATAAAATCCAAGAGCATCTTCTCTAGGATTTTTCCTAGTTTCCAAAAAGGGCGGCCTTCATGTGTAATTTTTGTTGTAACCCTGTTAGTCCTTATCTAGGAAGCTATGAAACCATTTGGGTCATAAACCCATTTGTCTTCTATTAGAAGGAAACCCAGAAAGGCTAGCTTTCTGAGCAACATAACTTCAGCGTCTCTGGTTTCCAAAACCATGTTGGTTGTCATCCATGGGAGGTCATACATTTTCCTTTTCCTCTTCCCAGAGCCATATTCATTATTGACTGTAGATACCTACCTGGTGGCCTCTAAGAATGCTAACCTAAGATTTAAAATCTTAGGTAGCAACATTGGTTCCCCAAAAAAACCATGGACTCTTATAATTGTATGGTGAGACCCAAAATAGAAATCACAAGGAATTGGGCAACTGGCTAGAAGGTTTGAAATGCTTGGAAATAATCTATTTATAACTGGTTTGGGGCTAAGGTGACAAAAAGTAGGGGTAACAAATAATTCCCAAAATTCATATGGGTCACTAGTCTTTGACCAAATATGTGTCCATGCAGACACAGGAATGGTCCTTTGGAGATCAAAACTTGGGTCATACATATCAAGATACATATGTTGGGCAAAGAGGTCAAAGTTCTAGAACAACATGAGGTGAAACAAATAAGAAGAGTACCTAAAAACCCCTTTTGATTTGAATTGGGCCAGTTGTTCCACCATTGAGAAAGCAATTTGTTCAAAAAAGTCAAGCCTATACTTCTGAGTTTTGTCAACAGTCTTCAGCCTAAAGAGGATAGCCATTTATTTTGCATAAACTACCATATCACCTTTCATGCCAAAGATGAAAGCCATCATAGACAGTGTGTCTTGGCTAGCTTATGCGAATTGGGCTCTTGTTATAGGGAGTGTAGGCACCGTAGTGTCATCATCGCCCATTTGTAATTTGGATCTCATGAACCTCAACTGAGTATTGATGTTTGCCCACATTCTTTGCATTTTAGAAATAGTGGGAAACATAGCTATACTATCATGATATAGGGTTGACATATCTATGATAGCCTGTGGTGTGATTTGCACCATGAATGGACCCTATTGAATGGTGCATGAGGGTGCATGGAACAAGTCTGCGCATAATTCAACCAAGTCAGGGCATGGATGTACAGCTAGGACAATGAATTGTGCCAATTGTGAAGTCCATATCCTCATTGTAAATGTTTCATATTGCCCTACTCTGGCCCTTTGTAGAGACCTTTGATGTGCCCCTTCTCTAAGGGTTTTTCTACTTGCTCTTTGAAGGATTGGATCCATGACTCCATCTGCATAATCTTTTATTTTTGTTGGGTCACTTGCTTGACCAACTTTAGGAATTTTGGTCCTTGAATAGGTTTTCAATGGTTACACGGGAGCTGAAGCATATGAGTTACAAGAAACTTATCAAGGGATTCATACATCCCAGCTCCTTGTTGTGAAGATTTTGCCCCCTCCATCTCTATATCTTTTCTATGATAACTTGTATGAACTTTTGCAAAATAGAAACACTTTCACTGAAGCAAATTTACTAGGCACTAAAAAATGCAAGTAACAGGATATTTTCTCACAGATGCAGGAATGTTTGAGAACTTGTAAGCTTTAATGCTTGCTAAGAGGTATTTATTGACCTATCAAGTCTTAAAATGGCATTAAACTTGGATAACCATTAGCAGATCCTACTCAATCTTTATGGAATAGTGAAATAGACACGTTATGCAAGTGGCAGCGCAAGGTACCTTTGGGATTTCTAAAGATTTGGGAGACATTCAATTTATTAGAGAATTTTATAAATTCTAAAAAATTTTGATCTGCCGACTACGTGTTCAAAGAACACTTATTTAAAAGAAAAGTGGGAAAACAAAGAAATACAAAAAGGGAAAACTATCTAACTACATTAACCAAGTATCTTTATCTCCCTCTTAGATCAAAGGAAGAATTTCTAAAGTCTCCTTCATGACAAGCCAGCTTATATTACTGGACAAGTGTTTGAATTGGATATAGCTCTGATGACTTGCTTTCTTTGTATGCCATGGTGTCTAGCATGCATTTGAGTGAGTCTGAGTCAAACTTGCTTCCAACATATATAGACTCTTCTTATTCTTGGAAGCTCATCGAATGCCAGCTCTTGATATTGGTATGTCTTATCAAGAAATTAATGACTATTTGCTCATCAACAAAAGCCCTTTGACATATATCATTTATTGACTTAACTCCTTCTGCCTCAAACTCAAGTTCCATTGCATGATCATCCTCTTTAATGACTTCAAAATTAACAACCTCTTGAAAGGATAATTCTAAAAGTTTGCAATAATTTTGCATATGTAATTAAGTCTCAATGCTATCTTGTTCATCTGCAACCGGCTCATAGCTTCCCTGAAAAATAGTATAACCTGATCCAATGATTTCAAACAAATCATTCAAATCATGATCAAGGAAATGTCCATGCTCCTCCACAGCATCTTTCAAAGTAAGAAGAAAGTCAAAAAATATTTCTTCTTCATCAGAGATTAAGGCATAAGATTGTGACTTCTCATTCGGAATCTAGAATTCATGTTGAGAGACCTAAGGATTAATAGAAGAGGTATCTTTTGACTTTTTTTCTTCCAAAACATTTGGGATTTTATGATCTTCATCAAGTATAACATAAGTGCCCAGACCAATAGAATCATAATTTCCATATGGGTCACTTTGCGTCATAGCTAATAAATGATCATTTTCCTCTTCTTGATAATGTCAAGTCCATTCACCTAACTCCTCAACAAAAACCCTTTCTTATTTATTCATCATAACATGGGTTGCCTCTAACTTTGCAGTTGGTTCATTAGTGATGTGATCTTTATATAATGGCTCAGATAATATCTTCATCTTTGAACCATACTTGGTTCTCAAGATGAGGTGAGACCAATCAAGGGACATATATCCTCCTATCTTGGCTGTAAAATCTCTGGATAAGCATAGGCCAAATACAGGAGATATGTCTATGACTACTACATCTTGATTTAAAATTATTTTAGGACAGGCATAAAATTGTAATGGGAGTTGTTTAATTCTCCCTATTGTTTGTACTACTTTTCCATCTAGTTGCATGACTCCTTTAGTGAGTGGTTCATACTTAATTTCTAAAGCATCATCTATCTGCTTAGGCATAACCATAGTACTAGCCCCTGAGTCAATCATTGCATTATGTAGCAGTTTCTTACCCACTATCAAAGTTAAATATAATGGATCCGGTTTGGATTTGTTTACCTCTGGTGCATTATTCACTAGGGCTATTGTCTGTAGATGAACTATGTCTTTGGGCTTTTCTTTTTTAGCAGGTCCTTCTTTGATAATAGTACTTTTGGGTAATGCTTGGCCTTGTAGAGCTTCTTTTAGTAGTGTTTTCTATTCAAGAATAGCCAATGTATCCCATATTGATACTTGTGCTGGAGTCTTCTTCAATTGATCCACCACATTTATTGGTCCTAGAGTCTGAGTTCTTTGAAAATAAGGATATCTTGTTTTTTCTTGAATTTGTGTAGGAATCCCTTGATTCTGCACCAGTTGAGGCACTTCTTGTCTGACAGCTATGTTTCTTTGTCCTTAAAATGGAGGATTCTTCATGACTTGACTATTTATAACCTTAGGCTACTCCACCATCCTTCTCTTTGATCTAGTATAATAATCAGATTGCACCACTGGTTTTTTGGAGGTGGAAGCTTCGTTCAAGAAAATTGATTCTTCATCTTCAACCTATGATAACAAAGCATGTTCTAAGGCTATTTCTTCATCTTGTTGCAAAGACATCCCTTACATCTGAGCTATTAAGACTAAATTTTGCATACCAGAAGACTGGTAGGCTTGATTGTCACTGTAACTTACAAACTGACCATCCATTCTTCTTTGCTCTACCACCTTTTGTTGTAGATTACCCATGGGACAATCTCTAGGTGTATGAGCATTATTACAAGGGAAACACCAGGCATTAGTGTTATCCACATAATTATTTTTCCCTGGAACAATCTCCCTATTTGAATTGGGAGGAATAGTCTGTGAGGGTGTAGGGACTGCAACTAATTGGTTTGCTAGCTGAGGGTTATTTTGCCTTGGAGGACCTTGGTATTGGTTTGGCTGAGATGAAAATATATTTCCTTGATAACCCTGGTATTGGGTTTTAGGAAAAGAATTCTACTGTCTCTTTATAATAATTAGCTCATTAGAAAATGTCCTCAAGATATTCTTGATATCATCCAGCTCAGATGACTGAGCAGGGATAATTTCTTTAGCAGGTGGTTGAGGATATGTGTACATAGACATAGGTGGGGTTATGGACTTAGGGCCTTCTTGAGGTAATGGTAAGGAAATTTTTGGGAACATGGGCATGGGAGGCCTTGGGGGTAACTTTCTAGCATCTATTAAATTATTCTCAGCTCTGACTGCATAGTCATAAGCCTCTGACAAAGTGTGTCCTCCAAGTTATTGAATCATAACAGATATATCTAAATTCAAAGCCTTAAGATAAAACACTATGGCCATACCTGGTAATGGTCTAACTGTAGCAGGGATTCTTTCTCAAGTCTTTTGAAATTTGGAATTGAAGTCAGTCATCGCTTCTTGTGGTGCCCTTTGGATGGTAATTAATTGCTATAACAAAGAATACTTATCACCCTTCTCTTCTAATCTTTCAAAGAAAATATCTCCGAGTTGATCCCATGTAGAGATGGTATTTGGGGTCAGGGACTGGTACCATTCTAGAGCTTTATCTTTAAAAAAAGTTACTAATAATCTTATGGCTACATTTTGTTGTGTGACAACATGTATAACATAGACATCTCATACATCCTATAGATGTTCTTCAGGTGTTTTAAAGTCTTACCCATTGAATTTGGGCAGAGCTTTTAGGACATTCACTAGGATAGGGTCCCAAGTGGCTAGTGGTATTGGGAAAATTAATGGACTACTAGTGTTCCAACTTACATAATTTCTTAGGGATATAGGGACTCCCATATTTGCTCTTAGTATTGGTATAAACTAGTTGACTCTTCTTCTTGGACTAGTTACAAAAGGTGGCAAAAGAATACCTAAATTTATAGCAAATTGTGATCTGGTTACTGGTCCACAGCTCTGACTCCTTGTAGCTCTCTAGTTCATACGATCTTGAAAGAAACTTCAAGGTTTGTCCCACTATGCATGCCAAAAACTATTGATGGTTAAAATTGTGCTTATTTCTAACACCAAAAATGAGAAGTTTCAAGATGTGGGACTTGGGACTTGAAACAACCTCTAGATTTTTAAGAAGTTGGTTTCTTCTTTATATCAAGTGTATATTGGGAAAAGGGATAGAAATTTTAACAGAGACACAAATACAAGAAATAAAATCTAACTATGGTGATGCACCTAAATGTAATTCAACCTTAATCCTGAGCACAGTGAGACTATATGTAAGATTCAACTACATTTAAGAGCAAACAAGTGCATGATCAATGTAAAAGATGGAAACAATAGAAACAGAGGCTCACAGCATAAACTGCTTTTGTAGTGATATAGAAAAATCAACAAAAGCACCGGGTTCAATTTTTTTATTTGAATTCTCCAGTCACTTAAGAGGCACAGAAACACGCATAGTTATATAAACTTTTCAACTCAAGAAAATGAAACAAAGGCAAATGACATTTCTATTCATAGCTCTAGAAAGTCTAAAACTCTTGACAACGCAGCCTAGACTACTTTTACAATGACATAGAAAATATCAACAAAGGCATAGGATTCAATCCTCTCATTAATTCTCTAGTCACATTAGAGGCATAGAAACATGCATAGTTACATAAACTTTCCAACTTAAGAAAATATAACAAAGGCAAAGATATTCCTATTCACAGCTCTAGAAAGTCTAAACTCTTGATAATAATTCTCTCAAAAAATTCTCTCTGGTATCTGATTCTATTTTTGGTGATCTCTGCACCCTTATTTATAGCCTTGGATTCACTCTATATTTTTTGCTTGTTCCCAATCTAACGGCCCAACTAAAATCTAACAAAACTAGAAGTGTCTAACAGAAAATATTTCTCAGATTCTGAAACGCTCTATCTTCCAGTAGTTCATTAGCTGAAATAGATCATAAGATGCTTCCTTCTATTTAATGGAAGAGGGCACTTAGCCAATTCCTTGGAAACCTTATTACTTAGAAGACACTAGAGAATGACACTTGGTGTGTTCTGCAACACTTACCGAAGACACGCAGCACTTTCTGCTTTACCTATACTCTTACTATGTCTTTGCTCAAGAGCATTTTGCCTTTGACACATGTCACAATCCGCTTCTTCAAAACCTTAACAACTTAACAGAACTAAGACCCACAGCATTTCTTACTCAAGTAACTTTAAAAGGGGCATAGGGACAGGTGGCAATCTCCACTGCTTCATCAAAGGACATGTGACGATCTCTGCTTTACTTAACTGGGAATATGTGGTGATCTCCACTACTTTTAGCTACCTTTTTAGAAACCTATAAAAGGTGACACATGGTGGTCTCCACTTTACTATGTTTATATCATAGAAATAATCAGGTCTCATTTCATATTTACACAAACAGTGACACCTGGCAGCTTTCGCTTGCTTCAAAAACAAAACTTGAGACCCACCATAGTCTTTGCTATATCGATGAAGCAAAATGAAGATAATTTGAATCTCAACATGTGGTGGCTTTCACTCTCTTCAGCTGGGATATGTGGTGTCCTCCATCACTTTTAGAAAATCAAATTGAAACCTTTCATGATTGCCACATGGCACTTTTTGCCTGATCCTGATACTTAGCTTGTTGAAACCTTTCACTGAAAAGAGATTTGAAATGCGGATGTTGATATGAAATGCTTGAAACGTGGATGCCAATATGAAACATGGATGTTGACACTTGTCATGCTCTGCTAAGTTGCTATGAGATACGTGGTAATCTCTGCATCCTTACTGAAATTATGAAAGTGCCTCAGACGATGACACTTGGCAGCTTTTGCTTGATTTCGACACTTAGATAAAAATGAATCAAAAGGAGAATAGAGCCCGTGCTCTATCTCAAAACTTTGCAATTTCAGACCAAAGTATGTAGGAACAAAATTTTGCAGCACACAACTAAAAAATAGAATGAAACGTAGAGTAATTTTTTACTCTACACTCAGTAAAGGGGTTGGTGCTCCCGTGGGTTGGTGCTCATGGATTGTTGATGTGTTGGTGCTCAGTAAAGGGGTTGGTGCTCCTATGGGTTGGTGCTCATGAATTGTTGCTAGGTTAGTGCTCAATAAAGTGGTTGGTGCTCCTGCAAGTTGGTGCTTTTGAATATTGTTTGGGTTGGTACTCATTCATTTACTTGAGATTATTCTCCATGGTTTTTCCCACATTGGGTTTCCATGTTATATCTAGTGTCTCTCTCTTGTGTGGTGTTTATTGTTTTAATTTTATTGCGTATCTTGAATGTTTGATTAAGTGGAATTTGATTAAGGGAAAGTTTTATAACATATATGATATACTGATTCACCCCCCCTCTCAGTATATTCTATGCTTAACAATTGGTATCAAAATAGGTTCTTTTTTCAAAAAGTTTTATAGTTTGAAGGTAGATAAGGAAAGCACAAGATGGCCATACATAAAGGTGCCTCTACAAGCAAAATAATAGCTGATCAAGAAGAAGAAGAGGATGAAGTCAAAGTAAAAATGGAAGGAGAACTCATGTGTGCCTTAGAAGAGTTGAAAGTTATTGAAAAGAAAAATAGAAGATTGAAGCGCCAGATCGAGAAAAATGAAAAAGAGTCAAAGGAGATAGTTGAAGATCTACAAGCACACTTTGAAGAAGCCAAGAAGAATGAAGAAGATCTAACAGCATAGTTGGAAATAGCAAGAAAAGAATATGAAAGGTATGTTACTGAAATTGCCTCTTTAAAAGAAGAGATTGAGAAAGCAGTCAATAATAAAATAGTCAATGATTCAAAATTTGAGAATAGCACTAATATGTTGAATAAGATATTAGAAAGCTAAAAGGCAATATCATATAAGATAGGTATCAGTTTTGAAAAGAAGAAGAGCTATGTTGAAGCTCTTACAAATGAGGAAACAAAAAGGGAAGAAGTGAAGAATATAGAAGACAAAGAAGGCTAAAAGGAACAAAGCTATAAAAGGCAATCAGGTCAGAGATTCACAAATAGGTCCTATTTTTATGGTTACTATTTTTATTGTAATGGATATGGTCATAATAAATAGGATGTAAAAAAAGAGATAACAACCTCAAAAATAAGGAAAAGGAAGGTCATGTAGAGTCAAGCAGAAGCTATAACTCTTTTGCTCCTCTATCAAGCTTTGATGAAGAGACCATAATTTGTTACAAGTGTAACAACTTCAGATACATAGCTTGGTATTGTAGAAGCGTGTGCGAGTCAATCAAGAAGGACCAGAGTTTCAGGGCTCCATTCATCAAGAAAAAGGTTTAGACATGGCAAAAGAAACAACCTGAAGGTTCTATGTTGCTCCAGACAGCTTTGCATGTAAGAAATGAAGAAAATCCATGGTTTATTGATAATGAATTTTTGAATCACATGACAAGAGACAAGAGTAAGTTCATAACTTTGAAGAAGATAAATGGTGGCACAGTGAAATTTGGGGAAAATACTACTGCCAAAATTGTTGGAAAAGGTACACTAAGTTTAGATAATGGTAGAACTAAAACTAAAAATATTTTATATGTAGAAGGTCTTAAGCATAATCTTTTGAGGGTAAGTCAAATGTGTGATTAGGGGTACACACTAAATTTTTATGTAGAAGGTTGTGAAGTTAGAAAAAAAGATTTAGATGTATTGGTTGTAGATGCTCAGAGAACAGGTAATAACTTATATATGCTATCAGACATCAAAGGTCAAAAATATTGTTTGAGTCAGATTAAATAAAGTTGGATATGGCACAGGAGAATGGGACACATAAATTTTGACAATCTTGTCAAAATCTACAAAAAGCAAGCAATCAAGAATCTTCCAAAGATCACAAAGCCATCTAACACACTTTGTGGACCTTTTCTGCATGGGAAGCAAGCTAGAAGGCGGTTCAAAACAAAAGAGTACTTGACCACTCAGATGTTAGAGCTTGTTCACCCTGATCTATGTGGAGCTATGAGGACTCAAAGTACTCAAGGTGATAAATATTTTATGTTGCTTATTGATGATTTTTCACGTATGACTTGGATAATGTTTTTAAAGAAAAAATCAGAAGCTTTTAGACAGTTCAAAGCATTTAAAGCATTAGTTGAGAATAAAACTAATCTGAAGATTAAGTGTCTAAGATCATATCGAGGAGGAGAATTCATGTTAGATCAATTTATTGAGTTTTGTGAAGATCATGGAATAAAGAGACAATATTCAGCAGCCAGAACTCCACAACAAAATGGAGTAGTTGAATGGAAAAATAGAATAGTTCAAGAGATGGCGAGGACAATGCTAAGTGAATCCAAGATAGTAAATAAATATTAGAGAGAGGTGGTTGGTACAATAGTGCATATTTAGAATAGAGCTTTATTAAGTGTCAATAGTGATAAGAATCCTTATGAGTTATGGAAAGACAAACCAGCAATAGTTGATTATTTCAAAAATTTTGGTAGGAAATGCTTCATAAAGAGAACTGATGAAAAACTTGGTAAATTTGAATCTAGATCAGATGAAAGTATATTTATTAGTTATTCTTGCAAAAGTAAAGCTTATAAATGTTATAACAAAAGAACCAAGAAAATTGTTGAAAGTGCAAGTGTCAGGATAGAAGAAGATGGAATACAAAGAATCAGTGATCCAGTAGACATTCCTGAAATCATTAAGAGGAAGGCTTTAAAGAATCAGATGAAGATGAGGAAAAAGAGAAGGATAAAAAGGGCACCAAGACTCCATCCAAATACGTTTAGAAAAATCATAATGAAAGTGACATCATCGGGGATATAAAAGAAGGAATTCACACTAAAAGAATGATGGTAAGTGAATCTGAACAAGTTAATTTCTCTTTGTTATCTAAAATTCAGCCTAGAAATTTTACAGAAGCTAGACATGATGAGCATTGGATTAAGGCTATGGATGAAGAATTAGATCAAATAGAAAAGAATGATACTTGGGAATTAGTGCCTAGACCAAAAGATCACAATGTGATAGAAACAAAATAGGTTTATAGAAATAAGTTGAATGAAAATGGAGAAGTGACCAAAAATAAAGTAATATTAGTATGTAAAGGATATACTCAGATTGAGGGAATAGATTTTGAAGAAACTTTTGCACCAGTGGCAAGGTTAGAGTCTTTTAGAATATTTCTTGCATATGCAGTGTTTAAAAATTTCAAAGTATTTCAGATGGATGTCAAATCTGCCTTCCTAAATGGGAATCTTGAAGAAGAGGTCTACATTGAGCAGTCTAAGGGGTTTATTCTCTCGAATATTAGTAACCATGTATGTAGATTGAAGAAAGCATTGTATGGATTAAAACAAGATCCTAGAACTTGGTATGCAAGACTTGATAAGTACCTACAAGATCAAGGATTCAAGAGAGGATTTGTTGATAGTAATATTTACATCAAAATAGAAGGTGAGCATTAATTGGTTGTTGTGGTATATGTTGATGATATCATTTTTGGAGAAAATATTGAAAAGATGACAAAAGAATTTTTTGATAGAATGCAAAAAGAATTTGAAATGTCTATGCTTGGAGAATTATCATTTTTCTTAGGGTTGCAAATATTTCAATCAAATAAAAGAATTTTCATATTTCAAAATAAATATGCCAAGGAAATGTTGAAGAAATTTGGTTTTGAGGATTGTGCACCAGTTGGCACACCTATGTGTATATGAAATAAGGTGATCAAGGATGAAGATTCACCTATTATAGATCAATCTTTGTATAGATCTATGATTGGTAGTCTTTTATATTTGACAGCATTGAGACCAGACATCATTCATATAGTAGATATGGTTGCAAGATATCAGTCATCTCCAAGAGATAGTCATGTTCAATTGGTGAAAAGAATATTTAGATATATCAAGGGGACATTGGATTATGGATTATGGTATCCCATAGGTAAAGATTTCACTTTAGTTGCTTATACAGATTCAGATTGGGCAGGGTGCTTAGATGACAAAAAGAGTACAAGTGGAGGAGCTTTCTTCCTTGGTGATAGCTTAGTATCATGGCTAAGCAAGAAGCAAAACTCAGTATCACTTTCTATAGTTGAAGCAGAATATATTATAGCAGTATTGTGTTGTACTCAAGTGCTTTGGATGAAGCAAACTTTGGAAGATATCAAGGTAAAGTATGATGAACCTATTTCCATTTTTTGTGATAACACAAGTACTATAAATATTTCAAAAAATTTAGTAATGCATTCAAGAACAAAACATATTCCCATTAGATATCACTTCTTGAGAGAGTAGGTTGCATATCAATAGGTTAAAATGGAATATATTATTACTATACAATAGATTTTAGATATTTTCACAAAGGCACTACCAAAAGACACATTTGAGTATCTACGAGAGAAGTTGGGAGTAATTTCCTTTGCTTCCTACCATTGAGGTTCAGCATCAGTTGAGGGGGAGCTAAGTGTTAGCTCTAGGTAGGCCCTTTGCCATTGATTTCAAAGGGGGAGAATAACAGGTATAGGTACAAGTGTAGAAACAGGTATAGGGAATAGGTATAGGTTGCTACAGTAAGGGGGAGTTATTGTATGTTTTTAGATGACAGTATGTGCAGGTGACAAGATGTGGCAGTTTCAAGATTGAGGTTGCCATCAATGACAAAGGGAGAGATTGTTAGAAATCTTGTCATTGATGTCAAAGGTCTAGCATTGTTGGTGATAAAGGCCCCATTGCATTTAATGTTGTTTGTAATAAATATATCTTGGCTAATGTGAGTTAATATTTATTTAATATTAACAAATATATTTTTGGTTGCATATGAGACAAAAGAAGGGCCCATGGAGAAGTCAAAAAGCCACGAGGTAAAGACAAAAGAAGGATGGGACACATTTTCCCATGAAGAGTCATCTTGGGGAATTCCAAGAGTCACCAAGTGAAGATAAAAGAGGAAGGACATAATTTCTCATGAAGGGACACTGAGGAATATGAAAAGTCACCAAGATAAGGACAAAAGAGGGAAGGACATTTTTTGCTCATGAAGGGTCACCACATGACTTTTCAAAGGCAAGGATATGAAGGGTCATACAAGTTTGGTGGCATTTTCCATGAGGATTTAAGGGTCACAAAGGGGGAAGGCCAAAGGTCATTTGGAAAGCTATAAATAAAGGCTTGAGTAGCCATTTATAATATGAGTGAAAGAGGTTGATTTGATATTGTATTATCTAGCTTAGAAGAGCATTTGTGACAGATGAATATGATTTGTATTTGTTATATCTAGCTTAGAAGAGCAAAGGTGAGAGAGAGGAAAGAGATGTTGTAATGAACTATCATTTGTTGAAATAGCAACGTTGAGAGATAGTTGTGTGGTTTACACAAAGGGGTTGGTGCTCTTATGGGTTGGTGCTCATGAATTGTTGTTGTGTTGGTGCTCAACAAAGGGGTTGGTGCTTTTATGGGTTGGTGCTTGTGAATTGTTATTGTGTTGGTGCTTAGCAAAGGGGTTGGTGCTCCTGTGGGTTGGTGCTCATGAATTGTTGTTGGGTTAGTGCTCAGTAAAGGGGTTGGTTCTCCTATAAGATGGTGCTTGTGAATATTGTTTGGGTTAGTGCTCATTCATATACTTGAGATTATTCTCTGTGGTTTTTCTCACATTGGGTTTCCACATTATATCTAGTGTTTCTCTTTTGTGTGGTGTTTATTGTTTTAATTTTATTGCATATCTTGAATGTTTGATTAAGTGAAATTTTATTAAGGGAAAGTTTTATAAGATATATGATATATTGATTCACCCCCCCCCCTCTCAATATATTATGTGCTTAACAAACCATTGCCTTTGTAAACCCCTCATCCAAGGAGTATTATGCCTACTTGTCACATCTTTAGTGACATTGGAGAACCCATTGAATCTATGTTTTTCAAGTTAGCCATTGTTAATATGATTAGTTGGTTGATTCTAAAGCACTATCTTAAGGGCATTACTTATCTAGATTAGTATAGACAAAATGAATTCTATGAATACCATTTGGTTAATGGCCATAATTTATGTCATTGAGTGCAGATCAAGCACTTGATAGAAAATATGTTAGAAAATGGGGAGATAACATTGGATTATAGAGCATTTACATCCAATTAGAACCTAGGTATTTATCAAAACCATTTTATATAACATAATAGAAACCAACAGTAGTAGCAACCAAGGCCAAAATAGCAATAGCAATAGTATCAATAACCTAGACAATAACAATAGTACTAGCAACAACAACATCAACCAAATGGATGAAACTAAGTCCAGAACAATGCCAATAACCAACAGACTTACCATGTAGTTACACATGACTATAAAAAAGTTATAGGTCATCTTGTAGGAGGTCATGTTCTTATCATCACCATCAATCCAAGATCAAGTACTAATCGAATAGGATTGTTGCTAACTAATTCTAATCAACCAACCTATGCTAGTGATCCTTCCTTGACTTGGGGCCACATATAGGTGTACTAGTAAGTAAGAATTACTACTATTAGACCTTACACCAATAACTCATCTTTGCCTCATGACTACATACAACTTCATCTACAATCGAGACTTATCCTATCTAGCCCCTCACCATCATCATTTGATAGCAACCATGGTCATGTCTCTAATCCTGATTGTGTAATCACAACTTAGTGGTCAAAGATTACCATTCTTGGCCCACAACCATCTTTCACCATGCCCATCCAACCCACTATTCTAGCTAGGAATAATCCATATACTATTATGAAAGAAAATACATTCAATATTGTGGAACAACTTTAGAAAATAAATACACAAATTTCCACTTTGGATTTGTTTCAAACATCTACTATCCACAAGAAAATCTTAATAGAGTTCTTTGGCCAATCCCAAATTCCAAATGACATCAACCCAAATAGATTCTAAGCTTTGGTTAGACATCTAGCCCTAGGCCAATAGTTAAACTTTGACCAAAGTGATATGTCATCCCTCAACCCTTTCTATAATATTCCATTGTACATCAAATTTGTCATTATACAACATAAAGTGAAACATGTGCTCATAGACAATGGGTCAACCCTAAATATTGTGTCTCTAAAACTCATCAAGCTTCTTAGATATGCAATAGCTAATCTCTAACCATAAAATATCACAATCATGGCTTATGATAATGAAGATCAGGAATCACAAGGCACCATCATCCTGCTAGTTATCATTGGGCCTTTGACCCATGATATTATGTCATGTGTTAGACCTAGATTTTTCAAACAATTTGCTCTTGGGTAGAATTTGGAACATGAAATTTGTGCAATCCATTCAACATTAGATCAGTATCTCAAGTTATCTCATTATGGCATAAATATCACTATTCATAGATATTTACATCCCTATGAACATTATAAACATTTAGAGGTTGAGTACAAAATCTATAACTACCACTTTGGCCTAAATCTAGTGCCCAAAAAGGATAAGTGGAAAGAAATTCTTTTTTATTTACTAGAGGCCAATTGCATTGACCTAGATACCCTTGATTAATCTTCACATATGCCACCTCCTAAAATGTCTAATCATTGCACCATCATGGCTAATGGCCCAAGAGAATATTTGACCCATGACACGTTTCACATTGCCAAGCTTCCACAAAACCCCAAGTCCTATGGAAGACCTCAAGCCAAACTACCTTGTATGGAATGGTAATGAAAGGGTAAAGGAAAAATGCATAGTTTATCTCTTATCATTTTCACACCAACCACTAGCCAAGAATAGGACCCACTTGTAGATGATTAATCATGGTTACACAATAAAAATTGGTCAACTATTACAAAAATGCCAAGTATCCCATTCCTAATTAAATCATGGAGAATCATGCCTATAAAGGAGGAGGCCTCATGTTAAATCAACAGGGTACACTTGAGCCAATCTCCATTGCTAGGTATAAAAGAACCTATGATATTATATTTAAACTACCTGGGGGTTCCCCCACGTATCTTATTCATGTTCCAATGCCAATGACTAGTAACAATGATGTCGACAATGAAGCAAAATCTGATTACAAAGACCTAGCCAATACCAATATGTTTGACACCCATGCCATTTGTACCCTTAGCCCAAATAACTGGCACAATCTAGTTCATCTTTATCACCCCTAACTTATAGCCTAGGATTAATAAGAATCCATAGTGCTTGTAGATAAGTTTGAGAATGATGAGGCCTTTTATGATTTTCTAGGCCTAAAAGACAATGTTATATTAGGAGACCATAAACAAGGGTTATCAATCAAACTATATTCTATAGCCTATTTTGGAGAATGTGTGAACACCCTTAGCCATAAATAATTAAATAAAACATTGAGGTCCAAAAGTTAAAACCTCTTTGAGGTGATTTTATGCTAAGGTAAAAGTAAAGAGAAAGGCTAGAATTCTAGTGAAAACATGTTTTAGGTGTCATTAGATGGGGGTGTTCACCTTTCCTCAAACATAGCTCAAGATACCACAAATAATGAACTTACCTTTGGGTCTAAATTTAGTTTTGAAGAATAGCATGCCTTCAACCAAATCATCCAAGAGTTTATAACAGTGTTTTCAACATGGCCATACTTACCATTGGGAAATTTTGGTTAATCTTGTTTAGGAAAACTTGAAGAGCCAGTCCAAATAGAGGACTTTATATTATAGGCCAATTCAAATCCTTGATAACCATTATGGAATAAGATTTAACTCTCCTCATAGAATACACTATAGAATTCAACATTAGGATTTCAAATGACCTAAAATGGATCAAATTAGGTGCATCCTTCACTGAGGAATGTGAAATCTTTACAACCCTTTTGAGGGAATTTGTTGACATATTTACTTGGGCATACTCTGGCATGCTAGGTTTAGATCCTACTTTAGTTGTACACCACTTTGTTGTACATCCTGATATGAACCTATGAAATAAAAATTGTGCAAGATGCATCCTCACATTATTGTATTAGTAAATAAAGAATTGGAAAAATCTTAGAAGTGAGATGTATTTGAGCGGTCAACTATTTAGAGTAGATCTCAAATGTTGTGACAATTAGTAAGAAGCTAGAAGGAATCTGAATCTACACTATTTTTTGAGACATAAACAAGGCCTACCCCAAGGAATACTTTCCTTTGCCAAACATTTACATAATCATCGACTCCATTGCTAGGTATGAAATGCTTTCACTGATTGATGGATTTTTAGGATACAACCAGATCTAGATCACCCCAGAAGACCAATAGAAAATAGCATTCACCACTCCATGGGGAATTTTTTGTTATTAGGTTATGTTGTTTGGTCCCAAGAATGATGGATCCACATACAAAAGATCCATGACCATCAAATTTCATGATATGATGCATGACATTATTGAAGACTATGTCAATGACATATCGGGGAACTCAAAGACTCGTGTCGATCATCCAGCCGCACTAAGAAAGATATTTGAGAGACTAAATGAATGTGGTCTAACTCAATCCTAATAATTATGTTTTTGGCATTACCTCAATCAAATTTTTTGGCTTCATTGTGTCTCATAGAGGCATTAAAATCAATCTAGCTAAAGTACAAGTTGTTATAGAGATGCCACCACCTTATAATTTGAAGCATCTCTATAGTTTGTAGGGCAAGGTTCAGTCTATCAGATGCTTCATTTATTTTATTTTTTGGCTAAAAAATTCCATCTATTTACACATTTACTAAAGAAGGGTATCACATTTCATTGAAAAATCCTTAGGGGCACTTCTAGCTTAGCATGATGATAATGGATAAGAACATGTGTTTTATTTAATAAGTAAACTAGTTTCATATGAACACAATTATATGCCTATTGAGAAATCCTACTTAGATATGGTCTTTGTAATTCAAAAACTATGATATTACATGTTAAATAAAAGGACCATATTTATTTCAAAAGTAGATCCACTCAAGTATCTACTATCCAAAATAATTTTACAAGGTTACATGGCCAAATTGATCATGCTTCTAAATGAGTTCAAGATAAAATATGTCAACTAGAAGGCCATCAAGGGACAAGTTCTTATAGATTAGTTTATCTAATCACCCCTTATAGATACAAAATCTCTAACTTCTTAATTTTTAGATGAGTTCATTATGACCATCATTGAAACACCCCTTGAGAAGCCGCACTAAAAGTTGTATTTTGATGGATCATTCACAACATATGGACTAGGGGTAGGCTTATTATATATTATACCATAGGAGGATATTATCCCTAAATCATTTAGTATCAAATTTCCTTATACCAATAACATAGATGAATATGAAGCACTTATTATAGAGATTCATCAGATAGTACAATGGAATATCCAACATCTCAAGGTTTATGGTGATTCTCAATTAATCATCAATCAAGTTATAGACCACATTCAGACCAAGGATGACAAGTTGGTGCCATACAAGGCCATGATTGACACTCTCAAATAATTTATTATTGATGTATAATTTAAACACATACCATGGGCCAATAACAGAACAATGGATGTCATGGCCACCATTGGCTCTTTGATTTATCATACTGATATAGAAAAAGAATATCAAATCCTCATTGAAAATATTCTATCACAAGCTCATGAACCTTCAACCATCATAATAATCTATGATATTATTAGTCCCAAATATATATGGTATGTAAAGCTTTTTACCTACCTTCATTGCCATATTATGTCACCAGACCTATCCTATAAATAGTCTAAAACCTTTATTCACCAAGCCACATGATATACCTTACTTGGACCAACCCTTTATTATCATAGCTTTGATGGAACTATGATTCATTATTTAACTTTAGTAGAATTAAAATTACCATTAAGGGAAGTTCACAAAGGGGTATGTAGAACCCACACAAATGGGTTCATACTAGCCAAAAAGCTCCTATATAACATGTATTATTGGCCAACTATGGATGTAAATGTAGTTGCATATGTTAAAAGATGTGATAAATGTCAATGGCATGCCAATCTGATTCATGCCCTAAAAAAAACATTGAAACCAATGCTTACATCATGGCCATTTGATACATGGGGCCTCTGTCTCATTGAGAAGATTAACCCTGATGTCCATAAACACATCTTTATCGCTACTGAATATTTCACTAAGTGGGTTGAAGCTATTCCCCTCACTTACATGACTAAAAAAAATCA
Organism: Torreya grandis; assembly: GCA_037957365.1. NCBI lineage: Eukaryota > Viridiplantae > Streptophyta > Pinopsida > Cupressales > Taxaceae > Torreya > Torreya grandis. The sequence continues at coordinate 1,910,185 of JARHVA010003315.1, read as the reverse complement.
AATTCATATTCAACCATCTCATTTACCATTACGATATCCCATCCAACATTATATCTGATAATGGTAGATCATTTAAGAACAAGGGTGTCAAATCACTATGTGTCAAGTACAACATTACTCAACATTTTTATATTGACTATTACCCACAAGGTAATTTCCAAGCCAAAGCATCCAAAAAAACCATTATCAACATTCTTAAAAGGATTGTCAATTATGATGTTTGTGATTGGTACCTCTAAATATTTCATGCCCTGTAGGCATACTGCACTATTTACCATACCCTCATAGGAGCCACTCCATATTCCCTAGTTTATGGTATGGAGGCCATTATTCCATTGAGTTCAAGTTACCTTCTTTGCACATTTCACTAAAGTATGTCCTGGAAGATGAATATTATCGAGTAGCTCACCTACAAGAGCTAGAGATACTTGATGAGAAACACATGGCCATAGTTAACAACCTTCAATCATATCATAACATACTCTATGGCCACTAAAATAGGTAGGTCAAACATAGAAAATTTGAACTTGGTGGTCTTGTTCTCAAAGAAAACCAACAAAATACCATGGTTAAGAAGAAGCACAAAGTCAAGCTAAAACCCAACTAGATATGCCCATACATCATTATTGAAAATTATGGCTTTAGAGCATATAGGATCATTACATCAAACATAGATGAACTTGATGAGTCGATGAACATTATACACCTCAAACATTACTTCACTTAAGAGACCTGAAGTATTGTCTATGAGGCACATTTCTATTGTATCATAATCTCAACATTCTTCTTTACATCATACCATTCTACCATACCTTCCCTTTCAACCAAATTAAGAACAACACTTTTATCATGCCTTAAAGTACCACTTTACCATGCCTATGTTATCCTATGTCATTTGCCTACTTTACCTATTTTGTGTATTGTTGCTACCTAGTCATTTTTCTCCACTATAAGGCAAAATTAAAATGACTTGAGGTCCTAATAAGACTATGTAGGCAATTCTCAATTCACATTGAGGTCTGTTCAGTTGCCCTTTTGCCATACTCTCACCATTTTGTGAGCAACCTCAGTCATGCTCTCATTATTTTATAAGCACTATTAAGTTGGAATGCTTTTGCCATTTTATGAACAACCTCAGCCCCACGCTCACTATTTTATGAGTTAAGTTGTTTAGTATCTCACCATCCACAAATTGAGTTGAAATGCTCCAAAAATTTCAAAAACATTTGTAAAAGATAGAAAAATCCAAAAATAATTCATCATCGACCACTTCTTTGCCTTAAGGATTCTAGGAACCCTAGTTATTTCATAGGAAACCACTTATCATTTAGTTTCCCCATCCTTACTATCCTCATATCCCACACTCTCACCATTTTTTGAGTTAATTCCCATAGTCCTCTACAACACAATCATGTTTTCTTTCTCATCATTTTCTTCTATCCCATTTCCTATGAGAACTACATTTAGCCTAAAGTTTATGTTAGACCTTGCATCCATGGAACTATGTAAGCGGCATCCACTTGCCTAGTGCATCTGGAGTCATCTCAGCTATACCTTCCTTTTATTTTATCGCCCCCCATTTTGTTTGTTTCATTATCTCTTATAGCCTAGGGGAAATTTTCATCATTTTGTTTATTCTTTGTTTGTGCTAACATTATGATTAAACCTTATTTGTGTTTATTTCATGTTGTTTACTTTTTTGTATTTTGTTTTGTTTGTTTGTTTATTTGATTTCATTGGCATGCCTTGATTTAGTCTATGTGTATTCATTGGGTGATTCCTTGCCCATTATTCTTTAATCCATCCATATTCATATGTTAACATTGTCATAATGGCTTTTATCATTGGTGTATTATTTTCAATTGTTTATTGGATCATGTGTCAGTCCTTATGCATATTTCAGCTAAGTTATCATGGTGTTCTATCATGATGCCTTCCATCACATGCTACAACACAAATTATCTTGGGAATTCTTATAAGCAATGAGGTCAAGATACTCTTTAGAACCTAAAAATGTCCCAATCTAATCTAAATCATTCCCCAATACAATGGAAATAAATCATAAAAAAAAATATTTGTTAGTTAGGATGAGCATCGCCATACTAACAGGTTACCTAAATTCATTTTTCTCCTTTGTACTAGTTTACTCTTCCTCCATGAGTAGAATTCAATACATAATCCCCATTATCCAATCTGCCATCATACTCTCATTATGGTACCAATGATTATAGCTGCCTTTGGGCAAATCATTATATCTCATCCCACTTATGATGCCAATGATTATAACCATCTTTGGGAAAATAATTGTGTATCATCCCATATATAAATCTAATGATTGTAGAGAGGATTACAAAGCAAGTTAGTCAAGCATTAGTCCATAAATAAAGATAAATGCATAAAGAACTAACTAACTAAGCCTATCTATTCCTATGGAATTATGAAGGATAGCAAGAAAAAAATGAAAGAAAGCAATATCATATTACCTTCCCAAATATATTCACCATACCCATGTGGCTCAAAAGCATGTTCTCCCTTGATCAAGCATCCTTTTCTTTGTCAACAATGGTGGAAAACTCCTCCAATGTCTCAAGAACACTCCATAAAACCTAGGCTCGTAATTCTAAATCACTAAACTAGCTTATCAATGAAGCTTGCAAACAAAATCAATGATCAAATGCAAAGGATTACAGAAACAATTTAACATTATAACTTTTCAATATTCAAGCTTAAAATTCATGTCCAGGGCCTCTCTATTTATAGATTCTTGAGATTGGTTAGGATCAACCATGACCATCCATCTCAAGATAAAGATGTGTGGCCATGGATAATCCTAATATTTGGAATTAAACTCATAAATATCCTTAAGATAAATAAGAATTAAAGAGGCATGGGAGGAATTAACTAGGCATGGGTGACCCATAATCCTGATATTTTATACACTTATGGCTTGATGGATGTCTTCCCAAGAAATGATGTCACCTGATGATGTAGTTAATAGGAATCAATTTTCAAAAAGAAATATTCAACAACTCTCATGGAAAATCCACTTAAGCTCTTGATTTGGATTAATTAGCCTTGAAAAGGTTAATCAACATTTGTGTAATTATTTGAAAATTGGCCCTCAATTAATCAAAATGGTTAGAAAGTCATATTACTGGGTCATAATTTCACTATAGAGGAATTGGAAGGTGATGTTAGATGTGTTGGAGTTGTATTCCTATTTAGGATGGTTCCAACACCAAATAACAAAAGTACGTGATGTGTACCAATGATTTAGAAGAAAAGAGTGATCTAGAGCACTAAATGGCAAAATCATCATTTTGACTCAAAATGATCTAATCAAAGTTAGTTAGCCCATAAAATAAATTTCCCTATTTAGGGATACTTTGACCTAAACTGGCACTTGTAAGTGAAAAGTTTAAACTATTTAGGGCATCATAAGAATTTTGACCTAAAATGTGCATTTGAGTGCAATTCGAGTAAGATTGACAATTTTAACACAAATGGTGTTAGGAATTGGATGTCTATAATGATTATAACCGTTTATGGGTAAATCATTGTGTTTGAACCTATCTGGAGGTTAATGATTATAACCACCTTTAAGCAAATCATTATCTTTCTTCTACCCAATTGGGGCATGTTTTCATTTTTCTAATGCTTATAACCACCTTTGGGTAAACCATTATCTTTATCCACCCAATTGGCACATATTTTTATCATGCCAATGATTACAACTTCCTATGGGAAAATTATTATTTTCCCTGTTAAATGATTATAACCTTCTCTGGGTAAATCATTCTCTTGTTACCCTTACCCTTTTTTCAATGATTATAATCACCTTTGGGAAAATCATTACCTTTTTTGTCCCACCTATGTTGATGATTATAACTACCTATGAGCAAATCATCATGTTTATCTACCCAACTAGGGCGGCTCCATAAACTACTGATTATAACTACCTATGGGAAAATCAATCTTTTCCACCCCATTTTATATTTTTAGTCTCATCATTTCCTCCTTTCAAGGGACCGCTCACTGACCCTTTTTTTAACCGCTCCTTTGAGGGGGCATACAGAGCTCATCATTATCATTGATGTAGTAGGCATACATAATCTTTTCACTCTTTGAGAATATGTTACTATGCCTATAGCTTGCAACACCTTCCCAAACAAGGGGAAACTGTAAACACCTAAAATTGGTCACAAATGGCTTCACCCTGGACTTCAAATTGATTCTTACCAACCATAGAAAATTAAGCTTAGGAATCACTGAATGTCCCAAATTTGGTTGTGCATCATTAATCAATGCTCAAAATCATGTTGAGGCATACCTATTTGGGATATTAGCTTGTATGCAACAAGAACCTCCCATAGATTCATCCCTAATCACCTTGAGACATAACAACTATCAATTTGACCTATGGACCTATTAAGTGGGGCACTTGATCAATTATCAAATCTTGAAAGAGCTAAAAAGATAATCAGAATCAATTAACAAGTTAAATAGGATTAAATGCCTAGTTAAATTATCAATTTGAAATTAATGTATATCTAAAAAAGGAAATTCAAAAATTCAAAATATCAAAGCCTTTCATCATTGCCTTTATGATTTTCCAAGCTCTTTGAAAATATCCTAAAATATCTAATTTTAGAGCCATGCCTAGTAATTGAAAATCATAATTACTTGACAACTATTAACTCAAATACAGTTAGTTTTAACTCACCAAGGGTTAGTTTTAACCCATTCCAAGCCTAAACTCAACCTTGACTCACCTTGGGTGAGATTTAATTCCTTGGGATATAAATACAAGGCCATACCTCTTCATTTCTAAGCTTGGATATTGTAGAGTTATTATGTAGGATTTTCTCCATGAGACTCATGCAAGTAGTGTTACCATGCCCAAATCTTAATCCAAGGCAACATCAAATCCAAGGTGCTAAGGAGATAAGGAGCCAAGAAACCTCCATTATCAAATACTTCTTGATGCATAAGTGAAGCAAGCCATTCAATAAAATCATTTGGAGCTTCCAAAGAAGGTAAAAGAGTTATTGTCTTTTATGTTTTTGTTATGCTTTCATTTAGTCTTTGTTACTAAGCTCTCCCTAGTGTCTAGGATAAGAATGTAAGTGTTAGTGTGTTTATTTGAGTTTTATTACTTGAACTAACCTCCCTTCTTTGATTCCTTGATCACACATTTGTCATTTGATATTTATCTTTTACCTACTTCACAACCAACTTATCATCACCTTGAGATTTAATACCCTTAATTATCATTTCCTATACAGCTTGTAAACCTAAAATCAAAGATTCATATTCTATGCTATTATTTATGCATTTGAATTGCAATTTATATGAAAAATAAAATACTTCATTAATTGGTGAGATAATGATTACTCTGGAACCTACACCAGATGAAGAATAACTATCATCAAATTCAAGTGTCTAAAAATAATCAAAAACACTTTTGATTAATTTTGGGATGTTTATATCATATGCTAATGTCATCATGTAATTATCTATTTGAAATAACCCCAAAAAAAATTAGGCATCATTACTTTAAGAATTTAAAACAAGACTATGGTTAGGGCCCACTACACACAATTATGTTACATGCAAGCAACTCTTCAATTTCATTATAATGTACCCATGTCATATAACCAAAGTTATGTACCTGTAACCCTTAATTAGGTTAATTACCTCTAGAATATTATATGGAAAAAAAATGCCTTGTGGAGTTTACATAAAGCTTAGGGCATATCAGTATGTAGTCTATACTAATAAGCTCTAAGTTGTATGGGGGAACTCACCTTCCCAATATGACCATAAAGGTGTCTTTACCCTACCTAAGAGACTCACATCCATATAAATCTAGTTATTGGCTAGGGTAGGTAAACATCTGTTACCACATTTGGGATATTTAGAATATTCTAATAAGTTTCTCAACCAACATACAATATTTACATTGTAAGGGATAAAATACATAAGTTTCTAGTTATTCATAATCTGACCCCTCTATTCCTAAAATTAGAGAAAATAAATACAACATTTCATACATAGAAGTCAAGATTTGTAATGCAGAAGAATCATCATACTAACTAATTTAGTCAATGATTTATTTTAACATATTCAAGGTTAGCAAATGGAAGTATACATTCATAGAATCCATAAGGATGTTAATAAGCTTCAATTTACTTTAAGTCTTATTACATTTCTTATAATAAAGAGACCCTTCTATGGTAGTATCCCCTTAAATCATTATAGCATGGTTTATAATTCTAGGGATCATTGCACCACCATTCTTTCATTAGCACTTAACACAATTTAAAACATTGCCACATTACACAAGGATAAATTATTATTTGTATTTAGACAAATCACAATGATTCTTATTAAGGATAGATGACATCACACAAGTGAGCATCTCATCAATTATATATGCCATTGACATATAATATTTAACTCATCCATGTGATAACAATAATCATCACGCAATTCAACAACTAGAGATCTAGTCCCTGCATTGTTGCTCACTTGTCATTTGATAGTTATACATAAGAATTAATTACACATATCAAACTAGATCGGCTTCCAAGAATCCAGTGTTACATTAACTATATTTAATTTATACCATTGCTTTTATTACATTTTCTCACTATCTATCCTAGATTGACTTGGTTATATAAATATGTAAGCAATTATCCAATTTAGAAATTCATAACTTACAATTTCCACATGCATTACAGCATTACATGCTTATAACACTAACATGCATTTTTCATCATATGTCAAACATACATAAATGTTAAGATAATCCTTTTTCATAACTTGTATGGAACCTATGTAAGTGTGATAATTTCCATTTAAATTATATAAGTGTTACTTTCTTACAAATATTCATACAATAACAATCTCATACTTTAATACACATTGAATTTAATTTCCAAATATCACTACTGTGGTATCTACCTTTCATATAAAACTGAAGCTAGGAATTATATAAACTATGTACTCAAGATTTCTATATAATATCCTATGCTACATTGACACCATAAATCATTAACATTTTCATTCCATCACTTAGTTTATAACTTGTCAAGGATACTAATTACACAATAGGTATGATGAAATCAAAGTGGAATAGAATTCATAATTTTAATATCCACCATTCCATCCAAGATAATAACCCTGTTTAAACTCATTTACACTTGGTTGTATCATACTAAGATTTTTTTTACACAATAAAATGACACAAATGAAATGAAATCTCCTACATATTGCTTAACAAGGTCAATAATAGACCAAACATAATGCATATTAATTTTGTGTACAGTAATACATAAGTTAACCAAATATTTACCTAAATGTGTAACCATAGTCACCAAGCCACTACTAAGGAAATGCTTAAAATCCACCAACTAAATAGAAATTTAATAGGTATTATGAATCCAATTGAGCCATGCACTCAAATAGCATCATCTAAATTTTTAAATAAACTACCTAAGAATTAAACTTACCCAACAAACTACTAATCAATATAATTATAATAAATAACCATGTAAATAATATAATCCAAGCTAAATATTTCACATAAGAATCTCATTTTTATCTCAAAATCCAAGTAATAATATACTATTTACACTAAAATAAAATTATAGGTTGTAATAATTAAACAACAATTAATGAGGGAAGATTAACTATGAGAAAATCAATTGAGTGTCCAAGAACATCAGCATGACAATATAAACATTTCACCATGTGATAATCAATTTTTGCACTATATATTTATAAGAGAAATAACACATGTATAAAGATCCAATATAACTTTTCACAGCTAGAATATTGGCCAGATTCTCAATCAAGTAAAAACAATTAATCATGTAAACAACTTGAACCAACAGAAGAGAAGCAATCACCAATAGATGTTCCACACATGAACCAATACAACCTAACCCATCCTTTGAGCCCCCCATCAATGGCCCTCACCACCCCAACCATCAATTAGGTGGTGGAGTCAAACATTTGGGCTTTCAGGCTAAGGATGGAGTAGCATGAGAATTATCATTTGGGCTTTTAGGGTGAAGATGGAGTAGTATGAGATTCACAAGCCATCACATTTATAACCACATCAGTTACACTCAACACCCAAAAGAAATAAATAAACACCACAACCAACACCCAAGGATTACAATAAACCACATGAACTTGAATCAACCTATCAAGCTCAATAAAATAATAATGACACTAAGGGGTTAAATAACAAATAAGCATAGTTAGGTGTTTATCTAATAAAGAGTATAAAAGTGATAAAATTGTTACCATTAACCTCAATAACCATCAAAATTGAACTTCATAAAATCCAAATAAGATGAGTAAAATAAAAACTAAATAGACTTGGCCAAAGTGCTAAAACTACTCAAAACACAAGCTAAAACTAGCAAGTTAAAACCCCCAAATTGAGTCGCTTTAGCAACAAGCTAAATGCAAAATCAACCTAGCTCAACAACTAAAAGTTTCACCTATATTTTATTTACAAATGTTTATTTTCAAGGCCAATACTGAGCCATAACATAGGCCAAAAATTTTTCAAAAAGCCCAACATAGTTTCTGTAAACTAAGAATTTGACTCAAAAGAGGATGGTTAGTATTGTGTTAGTCCCAAAATGAAATCAAAATGAAATAAACACACTAACATAACATCTCTAGGCCTAGTTACTAGGGATAACTTAGTTAACAAAACATGAATGAAACACACAACTAAAATGCAAAAGAAACCTTCTTTTACCTTCCTTGGATGCTCCAAAATGCTTGTTGTAGTGACTTGCTTGATTTGTGCTCATGAGATCTATTGTCACTTGAACTTTCACCCAATGATGAGATGAGACAAGCTTCTCCTCATTTAATTGAAACAATGGAACCACCCCAGGGCTGTGGATATCCATATTGGGGGGTGGATCTCTAGATTAGGGGCTAACTCCCCTTGATACATCATTGAAGTTCATACTCTTACTACTAACAACTTGGAGGGATGAAAAGGGTTAGAATAACTGAAATTAAACATATTATACTAGGGGTGATGCACCAAAATAATTTATTTACTCATACATTTAACATACACTTGAAACTAAGGACAAGTAGCACATACACTTCATTCGACATCAATCTCTCCTCTCGCATCAATGCTTCAATATGGGGTCTTAGAGATGACATAAGATAGGAGGAACTAAACAATAGGAATTCTAAGACACTCTACTAAGTAGCTTACTCACTTACACCTGCATTCTCTTCAGACACTTCTTGCTGACCTACAAGAAGGAAATCACAATACACTAGGTATTAATGGAATCAACATGTGAAGGTAAATGGAAATTACAATTGCACAAGACTAATACCAAGTATGTACACTTAATGTAATATTTGAATGAGTTAAAACACTTGTCTTTATTGATTCAAGGCAAAAAAACTGTAGGGCTTCACCATACCCAGGCAGAGAGTTTTTATATAATAGCCAAAAGACCAAAATTTATAAAAGAAATGGGAAGGTAGAGAGAAGGGAAGTCCAACAGTCACTTAGACATGTGTCACTTGCTCAAATTAGTTACAAATTGATGAGAGAGAGGGATGGGGCAAGATAATCCATATCAAGAGTTACAAATATCATCTAGAATCATTTAATACCTAAAATTTGATCCAAAACTTAGAGGTTTTGATTGACAGATATTTCAAGAACACAAAAATATCACAATAACAATGAATTCTCTGAGAAAAGATGTTTTATTACTCAAGATTGCAATATAACTATATGCATATCTCTAGGAAGAGATGTCTAATTTCCATTTTGGGTTACATCTTCATTTATACACATTTCTAAAGTAGGAGGAGGATGTGGAAGGTCACCAATCTTGAGGGAGATTAAGTGGTTCAACTTCCATGATTAAAAACAATATAGAATTCAAGGAATTACTATTTTTAGAAACTTACTATTTTTAGACTACACTACTAAAATTGAAATTTGGGGCACTTCCATTGGGTTTTTAGGGGTAAAAATCCACTAAGCAAAGCTTTGTGCCATCTCACCATGTTTTCCTCGTTATCAGTTTTCCAACGGTTCAAATGGGGAGTCAATTGGAGCTATGGTGCAAAAGTTATGGCCCCTGAAAGTTTCGTCATCAATTGGGGTAGAACCATAACCCAAATTATCACCTAAATTATTGCCCAAATCATTCCTCCCTCCTTGAGAATTAATGGTCCCCATTACATCAATATTCCTCATCAAGTGTAGTAGTTATGTCTTAATTTGATTCTTTGTGAGCCACTCACCTTGGTGGCTAAGTTAGCCCCATTTGACCACCTGATAAAGTAGCATAGAGTGTCCTCTTGTTGTCTTCATCCAAGTGTCCACAATCTGATCCTCTTCCACTAGATAAAAACTCTGGGGATAAAGCTCATCAATGTTTAGTTGTTCTACCATGACTGAAGTGTCCAATAAAGGTGGATGATATGGTTTGAGGAGCTTCATGTTGAATATTATATGCAGACAAAGGTAGGCTGGTAGGTTCAACTCAAAATCATTTTATCCAACTTTTCTAGTGATGGTGTAGGGACCATATCATAGAGGCCAAATTTTTCTATGTGAGCCTACAAGTCATTCCTTTTGAAGTTGCAACCAAACCTTGTCACCCAGAACAAAATAGTGTGCAATCCTATATTTGTCATGACGTTGCTTATACTTCTAATTCATCTTCTCCAAGATGTCATGAACTTGTTGCTAGATGTGTTGCATTTGTTCAATGAACTTTATTTCTTTTGTTGCCTCAGATCTCCCATGAGATGTGTATTCCTTGGTGGAGAATGGAATGGCTATATCAATTGGTGTCATGGGTTGGAACTCAAAGCATACTTAGAATGGACTATGCTTGGTCAAGTTGTGTAGGGCCCGATTGTATCCATGTTGTATGAAAAGAAACCCCTCATCCCATGTGCATAGATGTTTTAAGTGATACATCTAAATGATGTGAACAATCAAGTGATTCACCATTTTTGTCTGACCATTAATGTGCAAATGGAAGGCTATGGACTTCATTAGCTTGGTATCCATCATCTTCCATAGAGTGGACCAGAAGATGCTCAAGAACTTGGTATCTCGATCTAATACAATGGACTTGGGGAGACCAAAATGGAGCCATACATGACTAAAATATAGTTGAGCAGTTTCTTCAGCAGATATATTTTTCTTAAAAGCAATCATGATAGCCATTTTTGAAAAATGATCAACTACAATAAAAATACAGTCCTTGCCATGTTTTGAAGTGGGCAAACCTGAGAGAAAATCCATTGAGATAGATTCCCAAGGCCTGGTTGGTTCTAGTAATGGTGTGTACAATCCTTGCTTCTTATTTTTTGGCTTGGCTATCACACATGGGGTACAAGATTTGAGGTTCCTTTCCACATCCTTTTACATATGGGGCTAATAGAAGTGTTTTTTAAGAACTGCCAATGTCTTTTCTACACCAAAGTGTCTAGTTATCCTACTAAAATGTGCTTCCCATATCATCCTTTGTTGATCTATAGCTAGAATGTAGATATGCCCCATATGATAGAGGACATTATCTTGCAAATAGAAATTAGAAACATGTTTACCTTCTTGAAGCACCTGATATGTATCAGCAAAGGCAAGATCTACTTCATACAGAGCACCCCAAGTGGCAATCTCATGTCCACACAGGTCAAGAACTATTTTGAGTGCAATAATTGGTGGGTAGCTCAGACAATATGTGGCTATATTTGAGCTCCCCTTTGTGTGTTTGATTATCAAATAGAATTATTGTAGATATGTGGCCCACTTTTGGTGCCTCTCATTTTATAGTTTGCTCTATGTTTAGATGAATTCCAATGGTTTTTGGTCAGTATGGATGACTGTCTCTTTCCCCAAGATGTAGTGTTTCCATTATTTGTAGGCTTGCACAATGGCATAGGGCTCCTTGTCATATGTCAAGTGTTTCTTGACTATATTAGTGAAAGTTTCACTATGATATGCAACAAGATGGCCATGTTGCATGATGATAGCTCCCATTTCATATTTAGATGCATATGTCATTAACTCAAAAGGTTGATGCAAATCTAGTAAGGAAAGAATAGGGGCTGAGCAAAGTTTGTTCTTCAAATTCTCAAATGCCCTTTGTTGTATTTCACCCCACTAAATTGTAGCTTTAGCTCCTCCTTTAGTCACTTGGGTTAGTGGCCAAGTAACATGTAAGAATCTAATAACAAACCTGCTATATAAATTTGTAAGACCCAAGAAGTTGTGAAGATTTGTGAGGGTCCTTGGTATAGGCCATTCTTGATTAACCCAAATCTTCTCTGGATTGACATGAATTCCTTCCTCATTCATAATGTACCCTAAGTACTGAATTGTTTTAATCCCAAATGTGCATTTGTCAAGATTTGAATACGACTTGTGCTCTCAAAGAGCTTGAAGCACCTTATGAACATGTTATAGATGTTCCTCCCATGTTCTACTATAGATGAGTATGTCATCAAGGTAGACAACCATGAATTAGTTGGTGAAGGGTCGCAAGATGTCATCCATCATCCTCATGAAGGTTGTAGGTGAGTTAGTTAAGCCAAAAGGCATAACCAACCATTCAAATAGCCCCTCCTTAGATTTGAATGTAGTCTTCCAAAAATTAGTGGGATCAATGGGAATTTGGTGATAGCCAAATTTGAGATCAATTTTGGTGAATAACTTCACACCATAGAGTTGGTCTAGTAGGTCATCAATCCTAGGGAGGGGGTAGCGATTCTTCACAATGATTTTATTCAGAGCTTGATAGTCAATGCAAAGCCTCCATCTTCCATATTTATTTGGTGTCAAGATAATTGGACTGCCACAAGGTGAAGATCTTGGCCTAATGTGATCCTTTTGGATCAATTCTTGAATCTATCTTTTTATCTCATCATTCTCCAAAACTTATCTACAATACATAGGACTGTTAGGCAAAAGTGATCCTGGGATCAAATTGATAGAATGTTTTACCTAGAAATGTAGTGGAACTCCCGTGGGTGACTTGAATAAGTCATCATATTCTCCTATGATTTGTCCCATCTACTTCTGTTATTGTGTTGATTGTGTAGTCAAGACTACAACATCAGCCTTCTTGAATTTCTATGGTTTGACCACCATGAGAACAAATTGATTTGTCATCTCCACTAATCTCTTATATTACTTGGCACTAATCAAGGAGATAGATGTGGGAGGTAGTACCTTTGGTACCCTATACACCATGTTCTAAGAGTGAGGGTGATTCTTTAGGTTCATGATTCATAGATGCCATGCTGATCATATATGAACGGTTGACCAAGGAGTACATCACAAACATCTAGATTGACCACATCACACAAGGATTCATCTTGGAAAGGTTTTATTGCATATGAAAGAAGACACTGATGGGTGACATAAAGGTCTCTCCCTGGGCTCAACCATCCAATATTATATGGCTTTGGGTGAGGCTTCATGGATAGATTTAGACTTTTCACAACCTTAGCAGAGATTTAATTCTTTTGATTCCCACTATCAAGAATGAAATGTAGAGGCTTAATTTTTACCCATAATTTGGAGTGAAATAATCTTTCCTTGTCATATAGCCTTTCCTTGCATGTTTATGATGAAGTAACGATGGTATCGAGCTTAGCATCTACAATCTCTTCTTCATCTTCTTTGATTGTAGGTTGTGTATGAGACAAAGTAGTAGATGTCAAGTATTGTGACTCAAAAAGTAGTGACTTGATGGCTTGACTTTATTTTTTGGAGTGAGTTCCAATTTTGTGGTAATCACACCATCTTCTAGTCTTCCCCTTCTGGGTTTTCTTATCTTGAAACTCTTTTTTCTTCCAATTTTGGCCTCATGTTTGACCTTCCTTGTCATATTTCCATTTTGAAGGTTGACTCTTCATATTCTTTATTCCATGCTTCTGCTTAATCTTCACTGTGAACTTGTATGCCTCATCGAGGGTTTCCAAATTGAAGAGTTCCATTTCCCCCCATATGTACCATTGTAGTCCACCATGATATTTGAGAGTCTTATGTTTATCACTTTATTGGATGCCTAATCTTGCAGATAGAGATTGAAAAATGTCTATGTAATCTTGAACAGATTGGTCTTTACCTTGGCAAAATTGTTGCCACTATATGTATAGATCATCATATGCTCCAATGGGATAGTATTCTTCCTTTACCACTTCCACAAAATCATCCCAGGTTGGTTTCACCTCTAGGCTAATGTCATTTGTACTGAACCTCTTTTTGTACACTTTCCACCAATTTTTCACAGGCAATGATGCTTTCAAAAGAGCAAAAGTGACCTTTTCTCCCTCAGTGAATTTATTTATAGAGAAGGAGGAAGACAATTGATCTAACCAATTTTCTACTACATCAGCATTGATTTTACCTTCAAATGTAGGAATATCAAAATTCACCTGAACTTTGAAGGGTGTTGGGGCATTAAAAGGATGTTCCATTGATGAAGAGCCAAAAAGTGTAGATGAGGAGCCAGAATTTCTCATCTAGAGTTATTAGAGAATTTGGGTGAATTATTACAATATCTATGTGTAGACACCGAAATCATGTCAACTCCCCTGGTCATTCCCTGTCTTATTCTTCTTCACTTATTTAACCCTTGTCGATCACTTGTTCCACCAACCTTGACCCTGGCAGCATGTAAAAATGAGCACAAAGCTAAAGCTAGACTCTGTCCTCATTGTGCATCTGCCGACGACGGTCTTTACCCGGCCGATGTCGCCGACGTCGGTCACTTATCGGCCTACGTCGGCAATCTTGCCGACGTCGGTCACCTTACCGTTATCCGTTATCAGTTATCATTCGATTCCCGATCGGTTTCTCGAAACGGTTATCGAACCGTCTCTCGAACCGTCCCCATGGCCTTCATCAGCGTCCGCTGATCAATCCCGCACAAGAGGAAGATAATCATTCAATCTCCTCTCCAAACTCTGACATCCATAGACTCTTGCAATCTCGCGATCAACTGACTCCAGCATCCATCAACTCCAGCATCCACCAACTCCAGCGTTCGCTTCAATCCGGCACTGCACAGACACTTCAACAACTTCAACTATGGCTTTCATCATGACTTCTGACAGGTAAGTATTTTTCTTTATTTATTTTTATTTCTTCTTGATTATTCTTCGTTCACTATTTCTGTCATCCTGAATCTTCTCCCTTCTTTACATCCCTG
This sequence comes from Torreya grandis, assembly GCA_037957365.1. Classification (NCBI taxonomy): domain Eukaryota; kingdom Viridiplantae; phylum Streptophyta; class Pinopsida; order Cupressales; family Taxaceae; genus Torreya; species Torreya grandis. The sequence goes on along the minus strand of JARHVA010003315.1, from coordinate 1,894,937 downwards.
TTTATAACCCCAGACTCTGTCCAAACCCGACCTTACTTTCCCCAGACCCTATCCTGACCTTATCCCGATTCCATCAGACCCTATCCCGAACTTGTCAAAACCCTGTCCCGACTCTCCCAGACTTTCTGCAACTCTGTCCAGAACCTGCCCCGACCGACGCCGGTCACTGCCCCGACCGACGACGGCATATCAACCGACGTCGGCACCTTCCCAGACCGACGCCGGCACCACAGAGACTGACGTCGGCGACTGTGCAGAATAGTGCCGCTTATCAGGTACGCATTTTATTTTCTATCATTTATTTTTGTCATTTTCTCTTTCATTATCTATTTTCATCAAATATTTTGCTTTTTATCAGTGGGTTGATATCCTTCTAGGGAGTCTTCGTACTTTCGAGATCGGGCGTTCGCCTGACAACCCACCATATCTTTAACTAACGTCTTTCTGTGTTTTAGTCTCTTTTCTTCGCAGGTGTCATTCCTCCACAGCCAAAGAGGAGAATCTTCCAACGTCTGATTTCGATGCGCATAACTTTATCAGGTACTTCTAGCCTTAACCATTTCTTTCAGTTTCTTATTTCTTCTTTGAATGTAGAAAGCAATTTTGCATAGAAACCTATGTGTAGACACCGAAATCGTGTCAACTCCCCTGGTCATTCCCCGTCTTATTCTTCTTCACTTATTTAACCCTTGTCGATCACTTGTTCCACCAACCTTGACCCTGGCAGCATGTAAAAATGAGCACAAAGCTAAAGCTAGACTCTGTCCTCATTGTGCATCTGCCGACGACAGTCTTTACCCGATCGATGTCGCCGACGTCGGTCACTTATCGGCCGACATCGGCAATCTTGCTGACGTCGGTCACCTTACCGTTATCCGTTATCAGTTATCATTCGGTTCCCGATCAGTTTCTCGAAACGGTTATCGAACCGTCTCTCGAACCGTCCCCCTGGCCTTCATCAGCGTCCGCTGATCAATCCCGCACAAGAAGAAGATAATCATTCAATCTCCTCTCCGAACTCCGACATCCACAGACTCTTGCAATTTCATGATCAACTGACTCCAGCATCCATCAACTCCAGCATCCACCAACTCCAGTGTTCGCTTCAATCCGGCACTGCACAGACACTTCAACAACTTCAACTATGGCTTTCATCACGGCTTCTGACAGGTAAGTATTTTTATTTCTTTATTTTTATTTCTTCTTGATTATTCTTCGTTCACTATTTCTATCATCTTGAATCTTCTCCCTTCTTTACATCCCTATTTATAACCCCAGACTCTGTCCAAACCCGACCTTACTTTCCCCAGACCCTATCCTGACCTTATCCCGATTCCATCAGACCCTATCCTGAACTTGTCAAAACCCTGTCCCGACTCTCCCAAACTTTCTACAACTCTATCCAGAACCTGCCCCGACCGACGCCGGTCACTGCCCCGACCGACGACGGCATATCAACCGACGTCAGCACCTTCCTAGACCGACGCCGGCACCACAAAGACCGACGTCGGCGACTGTGCAGAATAGTGTCGTTTATCAGGTACGCATTTTATTTTCTGTCATTTATTTTTGTCATTTTCTCTTTCATTATCTATTTTCATCAAATATTCCGCTTTTTATCAGTGGGTTGATATCCTTCTAGGGAGTCTTCGTACTTCCAAGATCGGGCGTTCGCTTGACAACCCACCATATCTTTGACTAACATCTTTCTGTGTTTTAGTCTCTTTTCTTCGCAGGTGTCATTCCTCCATAGCCAAAGAGGAGAATCTTCCAACGTCTGATTTCGGTGCGCATAACTTTATCAGGTACTTCTAGCCTTAACCATTTCTTTCAGTTTCTTATTTCTTCTTTGAATGTAGAAAGCAATTTTGCATAGAAACATTCTGGCACGCCCGGTGGGACACTAGGTCCTCCTTGGGTTCTTTCTCTCTTTCTTTCGTTCATTTAGGCGCATTAGGTTCCTTTCTTTTTGCCTCTTCTCGTCTCTTCTTAAACGACATCATAAGCAGGACTAAAACGAACATTTCTTTTTTTTGCACTTCTAGACTAGCTAAAACTCATATTCTTCAACTCTTTCTCCATTCGTCTTCATACGAACAAACATTTTGACTTGGACATTAAAACACTTTGCATTCATTTCTGCTTGCCTGCATCTCTTAGACCACACATAGTAATTAAACCGCATATTGAATTAATCTAGATCACTTGATGTTACACGACCAAACCACCTACACAAAATAAACATTTTAACTTACTGAGACAAGGCCCGACTGGGATTTCATCCCCCAATGGATACCTTACCCGTCTCGGTGACCCTACTTAGATTTCATCACCAAGGGGGAAGCCCACTCCGTTCTCTGGCGGAGGATAAACTCTAGGCGAGGTATATCTTGGCTAAGCGAGACCAGCTAACCACTGGAATCGTGAAGTGAGGGGAGCTTGCTCCTTAGCACCAGGCCACGTACCAGACCCTAACACAGATTTCTTGAGTACCATAACAAAACCCGAAACCTTCCATAGACTGCTTCTTCTAGGACCCGACTCACAAAACCAATCTTCCTCTACACACATTCTAAGGCATAAGCCACTATAATCCTAATAATTTACTTCTAGGTTTTTAGGATCTGCTTGTGTCTTCATCTTTTTTTAGTTCTTATCTGCTTGTTTGAGCTTGTGAAGACGTTCTTCCTTACCTTGAATGGTTCTGACTCGTAGCCAAGCCAAGTCTCTAGTCGATCACGTGAGGCGTCATCCTCTTCCATCTACCCCGCCTACAACCAGCCCTATAATGGAGTTCAACTCGAAAACTGAAAGAACTCCTACCAGACCATCTCCGACCCAAACGCCTATTATCCCAGAAGGGGACCAAGATTTCGCACAATTCTTGGACCTCAATACCGCAGCCTTACAATACTATCTCGTGAATAGCCAAACGCGAGACTCCTCGGGCAATCCAATCTATGGAATGTCGACTTCTCTCCTCGAAACTACGGCCGTATCAACGGCGTCTGTAGTCCAACCCTTAGATACCCAGGCTGTTACCTCAACCAATGACCAACCTTTTACCAACCATCTAAGCATGGCCTCTCCTTCCATCGTTGGGCCCACTTTCACCGAGGTTTTGGCCCCCAATCAATCTCAGTCCACTCAACCACTTTCTACCACCTTTCAAAACCTGGTCGTCTCCATTCCGCCTACCCTTACTCCTATCAACACTAAGGTGGCTACCCATCCATTAGCCCATGTTACCTCTATCCAACCTCCCATGACCACATCAAACCTAGCCATGCCTTCCATCCAACCATCCTTAGCCACTTCTTCTATCCCTACGACTAGTCATCCGTACGTTGCGCCCTTATTGGTACAACCGACTACGTCGTACACCTCTTCCAGCCTCTTTCAAGTGCCTTACAATCTAGGAGGTGCTCCACCCGCCAATCCATCAGTAGATATTATCAAAATGCTGATGGATAAAATGTCCAACCTAGAGACCTCCGTTACCGGCTCGCGCAACACTCTCTCGTACGAACAAATCTGCAACGAGCCCATCCATCCTTCTGTCCCCATCAGACCATATCCTAGCCAGTGGGAACTTCCTAAGTTTTCTCATTTCTAGAGCAAGGAAGACCCACAACAACATTTACGGGCATTCAGACACGCCTATTACCTTATCTCCCATGACAATGCGTTACTCTTACGCACGTTTCCCATGTCTCTCTCGGGTGCTGCACTTGACTGGTACAGCTCTCTTCCCAGCCATTCCATCTTCACATTCACTCAGCTGGCCCAGCTCTTCCTCGATCATTTCTCCATCAATATCACCAAGAAGGTCTCCATCACAGACCTCTATTCTATCTGCCAGTTCGAGGATGAATCTATTGCTGATTTCGTCGCTCGGTGGAGGGGCCTTATCAATCAACTTTCATTTTCCTTACCTCAGCCTGAGCTTATTAAACTTTTCTCTCAAGCCTGCGCTAAACATATTTCTTCTACCTTGAGGGTTCAAACCTTCCGCACTTTTGACGAAGCCTTCACGATGGCTCGTAAACTTGAGTTACGTGCCGTTGAGGAGAATAAAGTCAAGTTGCAGAGTAAGAATCCCAACTCCAAAACCAATGACCCCTCTTCTAAACCTTCCTCGTCTAATTCTAAATCTAAAGCTTCAGCAAATGCTGTGGTTGTTAGATCTTCTTCCTCTTCACCTTCAACTAATCAACCTGAACCATCCACGTCTATGAGCGCCACTCGTCAATTTCAGCAGAGATACATACAGCGACAGTTTACTCCACTTGGAGAATCATACGCGTCTGTGCTGGAAAAACTCGTCAAACAAGGGGCCATCAATCTCCCTCAGATCCGACCTCCACCACAATGTGATCCCTCACGCGCCATCCCTGCGTGGTATAGGGAAAATGACTTCTGTAACTACCACCGTGTTAAAGGTCATGACACGGGCAACTGTAAAACCCTTAAAAACATAGTCTAAGACATGTTGGAAAAGGGTGACCTCATCCTCGACAATCCTAATGCCCCTCCTAATCAAGGTATCGATATCTTCAAACAATCATTCCCCAATCATCCACCAACCCAAAACAACGTCCAGACCTTGACTGACAATACCCATGAACATAATATTCGAATAGTCAATACGGTCTCGCCCTTCATTTCTAACCAACCCCAAGAGGTGAGTTCATCCATCAGTCCATCACAAGTGGACGAACCTCTTTCACCGGCTAGTTCTCCCTCAACTTCTCTCATTTTGGAGGACGCCTCGACCTTACCAGCACAGCCAGTTTCACCATCTTCCTTCTTGCTGCCTATGGAAGACCCAACCTTTCCTACTCCTTGACCACAAGTGGAGGGCACTATCATCCCTGCCCTTTACCTGCTTGAGGAGCTTCATTCTCCAGTTTCTTCTCCACCCAGGGAAGAACCCATCTCTCCTTCGTCTCTAACCAAACATGACCCTGTCCAAACTTCACCATGCTTTGGGGCCAAAATTACCATACCTTCAGTCCCACAACCGTCGACGTCTTCTCAAGAGCCCAAACTTCATCCCGCATCTTCTCAGCCATTTTCTCGACTAGTGGAGAGACTCGAACTTCTCCCTTCTAGGAAAGTGGAACATCAGGGATTATGGGACCATCTCATAGCTCTTCAACAAGCCCGGGCCCTCTCATCTCATGCTGCTAATCCTCCCATGGCAGAACCTCCTAAGACTATCAATAAAAATCTGATCTCCACTTCCAGACCGTCTACATCTTCATCAACTTCATCAAAATCAAAACCCTCATCTACTCCGCCTAAACCTATCAAATCGCTTGGTGTTCGCCCCGTCTCCAACCTCACTCATCTACAAGTGAAGGTGGACTTAACCCAGACTTCAACTAATAGTAGTCTTCAACCTAAATCACACAAGACTGTCAAACCACAGAGGTGAATGCCTCCTCTTCCGTCACCATTGTCCTCCATTTTGGGCCCGCATCCTTCAACCCTAACCAGAGTCCTTCCCACTCCAACCTCTAACAAAAACCGATTGCCTCCTTTACTTCCTTTATCGACCACTAGCCTACCCTCTCCCAAAAGGGCGATACCTCTCATGAAGAGTGTACCATCTCAGCCTGTCATCGCACCATCAACCCAGAAGGTGGTACGAAAACCCCCTCCAACTTTGCCCAAGCAAAAGTCACCGACATCGCATACATCAATGAGCACGAATCCTTTAGCAGGTTCATACTCTTTAATCTTGCAATGACTTTTGCAAACTTCTAGCATAACTCTTCCACCCATCAAGCCCTTTCAACCTCTCGGGTCTAAACCCTCCTGGTTCGACGACACGAAGATTTGTTTATATCATCGTACACCAGGACACGACATCGAGACTTGCTGTGCCCTTAAGGCTGTCATTCGCCGTTATCTGGAGAAAGACACTCTTCTCTTTAAGGACACTTTCGACCGCCCCCTGACTCCTTCTCATAACCCTTCTACCTCTTCAAACCCATCTACATCTCATCAACCGGTTACGACCCCTTCATCATCTTCACCTCCCATCTTTGAAATCAATGCCATTCATATCACCACTAGGTCACAGAAGGACAAGGCGAAAGAAAAAGCTGCCATTCCTTGGACCTACCCTTTTGTCAATCCACCTCAACCGCCTAAGCCTAAGATTTCTATCCTTGGCGTGCCTCAACCCTCCTCTTCTTCTTCTTCTTCCGGACCAATCCACGACTCTATGTTGAAACAGCTTCACCAGACGCCTGTGAAGATGTCCCTCTATGATCTCATCCAGACCTCTCCCCAACATCGTCAGGCCCTCATCCAAGCCCTACAGGCAGCGGAGGTCCAACCCGAGGATCCCCAACCACTTGCTACCCTTGTCCACTCCTTAGCCCCTATCGCCTCCCTCACATTCAGCGATTCTGAGATTCCCACATCCAACACAGAAGATCAGGACGCCGCCCTCTTCATCACCGCCTATATCGATCGAACATGCATTAAACGCGTTATGATTGATGGAGGTGCTAGCATCAACATCATCTCCACCCATGCCTTTGATCAGTTGGCTCTTCCCAAGAATTGCATCTCCAAAACTGACACGATCTTGCGCTCTTTCAATGACACTACTGCCACGACCATCGGCACAGTCATCCTTCATGTTCACGTTGGTCCACGCACAGTCCCAGAGCTCTTCTACATCATCAAAGGAGAGTTCCAATACAACATCTTGCTAGGCCGACCCTGGATCCGCACCATGGCCTGTGTCCCCTCCACCCTGCACCGTTGTGTGAAGTTTGAGCATGAAGGACAAGTCCATACCACTCCCGCTGACCCTTCGCCCTTCAAAACATGCAACACCACCTACCGTCCAAATGATGTCCTCATTCCTATCAAGCCATCAACTCCGGCACTGCCTCCATCCATGGAAGCTTCGACCAGTTCGCAACAGGCGGTCACCCTTACACCTCCCCTTCAAGCGACAACCACAGACCCCATGGAAGACGTCTTCCAAAGACTTTCATTGGGAGAATATCGCTTGCTGGCTTTAGACATGTTCCAAACTCCACAAGAGTATGGACGCCTTCATCACAGCCCCAGCTACGACCATCGGATAGGGATGATCATACCTTATGGTCCCCCTCACCTTCGCACCAACCTCGTCTATGGGGGGCTTAATCAAGCTCCTATTGATGGTAATCTTCTTTCTTCACCTCAACCTTTCACATCAGATTTCTCGTTTCTTGGCAACCCCGCCTTTGCACACACTTACCTTTACAGGTGTGCATGGAAGGGTTTTGGTTTCAGACGCTATGAGCAGGGCTCCCATCAGCCTATCCAACCACTCAATGATGATGACGCTAAGAAACGGTATGGTCTGGGATATCACGACCCCACTCAAGACCCTTTAGACCTTTGTCCTGAACCAATCCTTAACCAATCACCTCCACACTCGCCTGTTTCGCCACCTTCACCTATGGAGTCAGTGGTTTCCACTCCTCCTAGTTTTTTTTCTATAAACACCATCCACCTGGACCCCTTGATTTATCAGCTCAATGGGGTATCCAAATCTCTCCCTCTCATTCTTCCCAGCATGATCGAAGATGAGTCGGCAACCATTCACACTGTTCACTGCGTTGACGATGATGCCATTCTTTCTTACATGGGTGCTGACGATTCTTTCATCCAGCGCTCCCTCCCTTCTGAGACCCAGGTTATGTTAAATGAATCAACCATTGACATCAACCTTCCTTCTTCTGATGTTTCTCATGTCTTAAAGATTGGCCAATCTTTAGACGCTCAGAAGCAGCTTGACTATACCCAGTTCCTCTCCGACCATAGCAAGGCATTTGCTTGGACTTACAGTGATATGCCTGGCATCGACCCCACCATCGTTACCCATAACATTGTCACCAAACTAGAGGCTAAGCCTGTCAGGCAAAAGCTTCGAAAGATGCATCCTCGCGTTGCCCTCCTTGTTAAAGAGGAGCTTCAGCGTCTCCTTTCTGTCTCCTTCATCCAGCCCATCGATTATCCACAGTGGGTCTCTAACATCGTCCCAGTCACCAAGGCAACTGGGGGGATTCAGATCTACACAGACTATCACGACCTCAACCTAGCCTGTCCCAAAGATGACTTTCCTCTTCCTAACATCGACCAGCTTGTTGATCTTACGGCTGGACATGAGATGCTATCTCTTATGGACGGGTTTTCAGGATACAATCAAATCTTGATCGCTCCAGAAGATCAGCACAAGACTACTTTCATCACCCCATGCGGGACTTTCTGCTATCGAGTCATGCCTTTCGGCTTGAAAAATGCAGGCGCCACTTATCAGCGCGCCATGACCTACATTTTCCACGAACTCCTCCACAAAATCATGGAGGACTATGTGGATGACCTGCTCGGCAAGTCCAAGCTTCGCCGTGACCATCTGACCATTCTCAAAATCATCTTTTCTCATCTTCTTCAGTACAATGTTCGTCTTAACCCCAAGAAATGTGTTTTTGGGGTCCTCTCTGGCAAGCTTCTCGGCTTCATTGTTTCTTTTTGTGGCATCGAGATAGATCCCACCAAGATCCGCGCTATCCTCGAAATGCCTCCCCCGACCAATCTCAAGCAGCTTCATAGTTTGCAAGGCAAGCTCCAGTCCATTCGTCGCTTCATCTCGCAGCTTTCAGACCGCTGTCAACCTTTTCATCATCTCCTTAAAAAGGATGTCATTTTTACATGGGATAAGAACTATCAAGAGGCTTTTGAAGCCTTAAAACGCTATCTGGTCTCTCCACCAGTCCTCATTTCACCTAAAGATGACCAACCCTTCTACCTTTATATCTCAGCCACTCACCATTCGTTAGGTGCCATGATCGCGCACCGAGACGAGCATCATCGTGAGCAAGCCGTTTATTACATCAGTCGAACACTGGTCGACTATGAAACTCGGTATACCCATATCGAGAAACTCTGTTTGGCGTTAGTCTTTGCTGCTACTAAGCTTCGCCACTATCTTCTTAGTCACAAAACCTTTGTCATCACCCACACCGACCCTCTCAAGTATATGCACTCCAAGCCATATCAGAATCAACGTATGGCTCGGTGGCTCATGCTGCTTGCTGAGTTCGATCTCAAATTTATCCAGCAGAAATCTATCAAGGGGAAAACCATCGCTGATCAACTAGCAGATGCCCCTCTTCTTGACAATCAACCTTCGCAGTGTGAATTCCCTGACGAGTCTATCGCTGCGCTTTCCTCCGACGACACCACCTATCAGATGACTATGTTCTTTGACGGTTCCAAATGTCAACTAGGTGGGGGTGCTGGGGTTATTCTCATTCCACTCGAAGGAGAGCCCATGCCTCTGTCTTTTAAACTCGACTTTGATTGTACCAATAATATGGCCGAATAAAAGGCCTTAATTTTGGGACTTCAGACCGCCCTTTCTCTCAGCATCACGTCCATCAACATCTTCGGTGACTCGCAGCTCGTTGTCAATCAGGTCAATGGTTCATACCTCTGTAAAAATGAAATTTTGCAAAGGTACAAAAACCGTGTTGACTTTCTCCTTGCATCTTTTGACCATTTCCTCCTGCAGACTGTTCCTCGATCCACGAATAAGTTTGCTGACACCATGGCTTTTCTTGCTTCACATATCCCATCTTCCTCATCTAAATCTAGACTTTTTGTCTCGGTGCATCGTATGTCATTGCCTTCATATATCTCTCCTCACATTCATCAGGTCAACACTATAGACCCTAGTCCACAAGACGCTTGGTATAAGCAACTTGTAGACTTCTTATCTTTCTCTGTCATTCCTCCCAACCTCTCTAGTAATGCACGATGAGCTTTTATCAAGCGTACTGCTCGCTAGACCATGCTAGGGGGTCTTCTCTATAAGCGAGGCTTCGACAGCCTCCTTCTTCGCTGTCTCACCTCCACTGAAGCATCTCAATCCATTCAACAAGTCCACGACGGGATTTGTGGCAGACATTTCAGTGGAAATTCGGTTGCCAAGAACATCCTTCGTTTGGGCTATTATTGGCCTACCCTTCATCAAGACTGTAGCGATTATGTTCGGCGTTGCATCAAGTGTCAGCAGCACTCTAACTTGCTTCATCTCCCCAGTCACGCTTTACAAATTGCTCAAGATTTCTGGCCTTTTTCTCAATGGGGTTTAGATCTCATCGGTGAGATTAATCCTCATTCGTCTCTTCGTCATCAATCCATCATCACAGCCACAGAATATTTCACCAAGTGGGTGGAAGCCATTCCTCTCGTCTCCACAAAAGCCGACAAGATCGTCGACTTCATCAACACCCACATCATCTGTCGTTTCGGTGTCCCTCATAAAATCATCACCGATAACGGCAAGTCCTTTAAAAACAAAACTGTCCAAAAGCTATGTGACTCCTTCGGCATCAAACTCAGTTTCTCTTCGCCTTACTACCCACAAGCAAATGGGCAGGCCGAGGCTTCCAACAAAATTCTCACCAAAATTCTCATGAAAGTGGTCAGTGACACAGGCAGGGATTGGCACATTCACATTCCCTTCGCTTTGTGGGCCTACCACACTAGCATCCGAACCTCTACGGGTGCTACCCCTTTTTCTCTCGTGTACGGAACAGAGGCTGTCTTACCTCTTGAAGTACAGATCTCATCTCTCTGCATTTCTCTACATGATATTCTTTCCAACGATGACTTTCGTCAAGATCACTTAGCTCAACTTGAGTTACTTGACGAACGCCGTCTTGCTGCCCTTAATCATCTCCATGTCTATCAACGTCGCATCAAACGCACCTATGACAAAAATCTGTGAGAACGAGATTTCAACATCAGAGACCTCATCCTCAAAGAGAATCAACACGTGACCAATATGGAGTGAAGTAAACGAGGCAAGTTTGCTCCTAATTGGCTCGGACCTTTTATTATCACGCACAAGTATGGATCAGGGACTTACCGTCTGTCTTCTCTTGATGGATGACCAGAACCTGAGCCTCTTAATGCGTTGCATCTGCGACCGTTCTACTGTTAGTCGAGTATTCGTCCACTTGACACTTAACTTGAGCTCATCCCTTGAGCAATCCCCATCCTCTTAGTCCTCCTTCCTTTCAACCCTATTCCTCTTAACAATTCCTATAACCCTTTTATACTGTATGGATGCTTTGTCCTAATAAAAGGGAACCCTTAACCTTCTATAATCTTGTCCATGACTCACATTTCTATCAAAACAAATCAAGATGTCACAATATCCATGGTCACTATATCAATATCAAAATCAAAAAAAAAAAGCAGACTGCTCCCTTGAAGGACAGCTATACTATCATTGCTGTAATTAATAGACTGCTCCCTCGAAGGACAGCTATTCAAAAGCCCTTATATTAAACAAAAATCTACACCACTCCCTTGAAGGATGGCTAGGAATAATCTGGCAATAAACAGCACTATTTTAGAAGCTTCCCACATTAATCAGCTTCACAACCTGACCACCAAGCAAACGACATCTCTACGTGGACTTCCCGCATCGATCAGTTCACCGCCAAAAAAAAAAAAAAAAATTGAATGAGTCATGGACTTGACTTATAGTTGTCTCAGGGTCTCTTATAAAAATGGGCAAAATTATCTCTGCTCGTAAAACGGGTTACCCTCTTTCCTCCTCCTATCACCTGCTCAAGGGACTTCGAGCTCACTTTAATGTCTAAGTGATTCGATTACTGCTCTAACATAACCACGGTCAATGACGTCACGCATGACTGGGGCTCTTGGTTCTCATAACCCCTATCTATGCTATCTTTTTGGTCCTTATCAATGAAAGAGCAATATGCTTTTCACTTCTTCTACACTTTGGTCACATTCACCTTCATCACTTGTTAATCGACTCAACTCAACTCTCTTTTCAGACCATCAACATGACTTAGCCTATTCATCCTAGTTTCTATGGACACCAATACACATGGAAACTATCGACCCGCCACAATTTATGTTCAGCATAAACCAATACTTCCTGAAGCATAAATAAACCTCAATTCATTTTTAGCATACATCCATCACGAATATGGAATATTGCTAGGGATGAAAAACCCCTCAACCAATGTTGCAGAATACACCATTTGGAAAAGGCTGCAACATCTTTTTTCTTCATCATTTCATCATAACCACGACCAATCTATCAACCATTTTAACCACCTAAATCTCTCTGATGGACAAACCTTCTTTCCTTCTTTTAACCATAACCTTGTCCTTGACCATGACCCATTTTATCCCTTTGACCCTCCCTCCCTTCTAGGGAGAACTACATTGGCCTGAGGCCCTATCACCAGGGCTATGTAGGCAGCACTCAGTTGACATGGGGTCTTCTGGGGTTAGCTCGGCCACATCCTTTCGTCCATTCCTCCCTTCGACCACCAACCATTGGAGATCATGCCTATCTCCTCCGACCTCAACTACTTCCAAGACACTGTTGCCTTGGTTGTTTTTGCATGTATGCTACCTCATGACTGGTTAGCAGAATTGTGCGCAGACCTTTTTAGACCCTCACAAGTATAGGATCGCAAACCAGTTGATCCCTACTACTTGTGACTTTTTCGTGTTTCTGGGAGCACTTCCTGAGCCCTGGATACCTGGAACACGACGACCATTTGGAGCTTCAGCTTAGATTGAGTAACCCGATCAGCAGACGACTAAATGCTGGGGCCCGGTTACTTTAATTTTGGCACTCCTCGACCCTTGACCTGCGACACTTTTGACCTAACCATCTCATGCAGTGGTATGCGTGCAATCACGACTTTTGTAGCGCTCACCCTCACCCCTTTTTCATCCACTCTTTGTCAAATCAGCACCCGATTCTCGGTTCCCTTCCCTCGACTCCTGCTTTGAGGGGGAATATCTTATCCATAATCGGGGCAACCTATCTTTTTCCTATTTTGTCTTGCAGTTCATTCGAACAACCAACAAGATGAAATCAACCTTATCCCTCACCTAGGGCAATCACTCCTATTTTTGTCTTGCAGTTCGTCCAGAACAACCAACAAGACAAAAAGGGGCAAATGTAGACACTGAAATCATGTCAACTCCCCTGGTCATTCCCCGTCTTATTCTTCTTCGCTTATTTAACCCTTGTCGATCACTTGTTCCACCAACCTTGACCCTGGCAGCATGTAAAAATGAGCACAAAGCTAAAGCTAGACTCTGTCCTCATTGTGCATCTGCCGACGACGGTCTTTACCTGGCCGATGTCACCGACGTCGATCACTTATCGGCCAACGTCGGAAATCTTGTCGACGTCGGTCACCTTACCGTTATCCGTTATCAGTTATCATTCGGTTCCCGATCGGTTTCTCGAAATGGTTATCGAACCGTCTCTCGAACCGTCCCCCTGGCCTTCATCAGCGTCTGCTGATCAATCCTACACAGGAAGAAGATAATCATTCAATCTCCTCTCTGAACTCTGACATCCACAGACTCTTGCAATCTCGCGATCAACTGACTCCAGCATCCATCAACTCTAACATCCACCAACTCCAGCGTTCACTTCAATCCGGCACTGCATAGACACTTCAACAACTTCAACTATGGCTTTCATCACGGCTTCTGACAGGTAAGTATTTTTCTTTGTTTATTTTTATTTCTTCTTGATTATTCTTCATTCACTATTTCTGTCATCCCAAATCTTCTCCCTTCTTTACATCCCTATTTATAACCCCAGACTCTGTCCAAACCCGACCTTACTTTCCCCAGACCCTATCCTGACCTTATCCCGATTCCATCAGACCCTATCCCGAACTTGTCAAAACCCTGTCCCGACTCTCCCAGACTTTCTGCAACTCTGTCCAGAACCTGCCCCGACCGACGCCGGTCACTGCCCCGACCGACGACGGCATATCAACCGACGTCGGCACCTTCCCAGACCGACGCCAGCACCACAGAGACCGACGCCGGTGACTGTGCAGAACAGTGTCATTTATCAGGTACGCATTTTATTTTCTGTCATTTATTTTTGTCATTTTCTCTTTCATTATCTATTTTCGTCAAATATTCCACTTTTTATCAGTGGGTTGATATCCTTCTAGGGAGTCTTCGTACTTCCGGGATCGGGCGTTCACCTGACAACCCACCATATCTTTGACTAACGTCTTTCTGTGTTTTAGTCTCTTTTCTTCGCAGGTGTCATTCCTCCACAGCCAAAGAGGAGAATCTTCCAACGTCTGATTTTGGTGCGCATAACTTTATCAGGTACTTCTAGCCTTAACCATTTCTTTCAGTTTCTTATTTCTTCTTTGAATGTAGAAAACAATTTTGCATAGAAACACTATGCTTATTGCCATTAGAGGGCTTCATTCACCATTTCCTTAAATGGATCAGATGTCTTGGTGTCATCCACCATTTAGAGTCATTTAGAGCTAATAGGTGGATAGTTTGTAAGCTTTATTGTTTTCCACCCAAGCTTTTTATATCCTAACCTCATCCTTGAGATCATACACTCTCAAGACAAACCGCTCTGATACCATTGATCCAAAACTTAGAAGTCTTGATTGACAGATATTTCAAGAACACAAAAATAACATAGTAACAATGAATTCTCTGAAAAGAGATGTTTTATTTTTCAAGATCGTAATATAGCTATATGTTTATCTCTGGGAAGAGATGTTTGATTTCCTTCTCAGGTTACATCTTCACCTATACACATTTTGAAATTAGGAGGATGTGGAAGGTCACCAATCTTGAGGGAGATTAAGTGGTTTGACTTTCATGATTTAAAATAATATAGAATTTGAGAAATTACTATTTTTAGATTGCACTACTAAAAGTGAAATTTGGGGCACTTCCATTGGGTTTTTAAGGGTAAAAACCACCAAGTAAAGCCATGTGCCATCTCACCATGTTCTCCTCATTATTATCTTTCCAACGATTCAAATGAAGAGTCAATTGGAGCTATGGTTCAAAATTTATGGCTCTTAGAAGTTTCATCATAAATTGGGGTAGAACCGTCATCCGAAATGTCACCTGAATTGTTGCCCAGATCACAAATAATCAAGAAAATCCTTTTCAATGCATATAAAACTACCTCTTAAGATTGGTCTTACAAAATTACCCAAACTCTACACCTGACTAATTTTGGTGATGAATATGAGTATTAGGGGTTACTAAGAATCCCTCACATGCATTGAAGAGGATCATGACCCTTCCTATCATCTTAGCCATGCATGATCACACTTGGTAGTCTCAAAATAGCTCTTTTTCCTTCACCCTTCACACTTGTCATCTAAAAACTCTTCATATCTTCAATATGATTGATAAAATAGGATAAATTACATGTTTAAGTAGTATTCATACCATGAATTACAATAAATTGGCCTTTAAAGGCTCTCCAAACAAAGATTTGCCATTTTCTCTAAGTCCTCACTAGTTGGCTCACTAGACTGGCTTAAAGTGAGGGCCTATTTGGGGAACCTATAGGATTATTCATGAAATTATGTGAATTTTTTAAGTTATCTCAAGTTTAAATCTTCCTCCTAAAGTTTGTTTCATCTCCTAACTCTTCTTGTAGCCTGCACACCACTCAAAATGGTCAAAACAAGCCTTTTTTTCCTCTAATCCATATAGTTACATACAATACAAGTACATTTATGTGATAATATTTGAGTTAAAAACAACTTCTCTTCATCACTCAGGTTCAAAATCCTCCATCTAGATGCACTTCTAGCTTGATTTTCACAACTAGGTCTCAAACAGGGTTTTCGAGGGTTTTAGAGTGACTAACCTTCTTAACCTTTATTCATAAATATGGCACATTTATATTATCTCTAAATAGAATTTTTGTATTCTTAATGACCCCCTCAAACTTCCTTGAAAATATCCAGGTCCCATGCAAAGGCTCATGAACGATATAAGCATTCCAAGATGACCAATTGTGTTATTTAGTGCATTTTGTGAGGGTTTGGGAGCCTCAAAACCAAGAATTGGCCTTTTTATGAATTTATTTGAAAAAATATTTCTCATAAACCTATATATTAACCCAATAAACAGGTTATAATAATTTTAAGGCATGGAAAAGACCGAAAATTCAAATGACCCTTAGTTGGGCTTTTAGGCCTAAGGATTCCCACTAGGTATACATGCAAAACTCCTAAGTTGGAACAACCTATATGCTTCAAGACCTTATGTTAAGTTTTCATAGGTTTATTTGGCTCCCATATATCTTATCCAATCATAATTTTTTTCTTTCTAGCCTTTTTGTTTGACATTTCATCATTTTTCCCAATATTGGCACCTCTATACACACCAAAATTGCCCCTACTTTGAGAAAAAATAGTGAGTGTTTTACCTATTATATAATAAAATATTATTATTTTATAATTTTATATAGGTCATAATGGTAATTATTACCAAAATTTATCTCTCAATTCTTCCATTTGGTCCTCCAACTCAACAAATTTGCAAGGCAGACTTTTGGGAAAAGCATAGTTTGAGGGTAGGTAGGGTATGGACTGTATTAGGAGAGAAATGGATTGGTTAGAATTTTTTGTGTAATTTTATGTATTCTATAAACTTCCCCTGATGTGTTCCAACCATATTCAATCCTTATCTCTCCTTCAAATGCCTTCTTTCTCTTGGGAAACATGAATTAGGCCTATAATGCATAGAAAAGGGGAAAACTTGTTTTATACTTGGCTATAGGTGTTCTTGAGCTATTTTGGACTTTTAAACACCATAAAAACCTGATTTATTATGTTCACAAGCATATTTTAGTGATAATTCACCATTTTTCAAAGCTATGCTCAACTCTTGTACCAACTTGTCTCTTATTCTCAAAACTAGGACCATACTCATTTAGGACTGAGATAGCCCCTTAAGCCCTAACTATAGGCTATGATTTGAGATTTGGCTGATGGTGTTGGTCATTTTTCATGTTTATTATATTATATACCACCTATATTCATTTTTTCTACCTATAAACCTTCCAAACTCACCTCATCCATGCTCAAAACCCTCTATCAAGTCATTTTCTGCCTTGATTGTGTTGTTCCCAGTCTGCCCTATTTTGAGGTATTTTAGCCATTTTTTAGGATTTTTTTATGTTGATTAAGGTTTACAATGGTATAATTTAAGTCACTTCACACTCACCTATTTCAAATCCATCTTTATAAACTCCAAATGAGATTCACACCCCACATTTCTATCTCATTGCCAAGATGCCCTTCACCTGACTGTGTGTGTGCATTTAGGGGCATATAGGTTATTGTTTGAGCCCTTGCTGATGTTTTAAGGATCTCCTTATCATGTCACTTATGTCATAGGATTATCTTCATGCTTAAAATTTCCTAAGAAACCTTTAAACCATCAAATCATGCTTAAATCACCTATTATTAGCACTCCTCTACCTTGACTAAGACAAACCATGTCTGCCCCTATTAGGTGGTATTTTGGCAAGATGGAGGCTGGTGCATGATGGATTTTGTTTTTCCAAAGAATGAATTTAAGTCATCATTCATTAGTTTCACTTGTATTCACCTTGAAGGATCCAAACAAGATCATATTCCATACTTTCAACCCACTGTCCATACCTTGTTGACTATGTTTGGCATCTCCCAGGCCTGTGTACGGATAGGGAAGGTTATTAAGGGGTTCAAACATTGAAAATGACGCTTCCTTTAATCATAATAGCTCAGGATTACTCCTTGGACTAGTTATAATATTTCAAAATTTCTTGCATAGTCTAAAACTTCTTTTTGAGGTGCAGATCAACTTTTTGACACATTCCTATAGATATCACTGTCATAATTTAGTGATTTTTTACAACCTTTGAGGCCTTGAAACCATGTCTTCCATTTCTCCTTTGACCTTGAAACTTGGCATGAGTGTAATATGTAGATAGGGTTTCAATATGAACCAAAAAATGATGTTTTAATATCATTCCATCATGTCATTATGTTATTTAAAAGAGGCCTTAAGATCTCTGTTTGGCCATTTTAGGGACTGTGCACCCAAAATACGCAGTCACTTTTTTGAAGGGGAATCCTTGCCTTGGCATAGCATCTTAAGTTCCATAGCATAAATATAATGGCCTTTTGATTGTGTTATGACCTCAAATATGAAACTCATCATGTATTTACCATAAACACCTCCGTATAAACCTCTTTGAATACCTGTAGCAGCTAACTGTAAGTGCATTTTAGAAACAAGGCAGTGAGCAAGGAAACATTGGACAATTAGCTTGGAAGGAGTATGAAATTTGATTATTATCAAGAAAATTTAGTGAAATAACCTTTTAAAACATTATTCCAAGCATATAAACCACCTTTAGATCCTCCTCCACGTTGAGAAAACTCAGGTTTTGCATATATGGTTGTCAACTTGGAAAATAAGCACCATTTGACCTCTCCTTTAAGTAGCATTGAAAGAGAAATGTTGTATGGTTAAAATTCCATGGATAAGACCTCATTCACACCTGAAAACACCTCATATAATTCACACATCTCCTTGAAACTTTGAAAATAAGAAACAAACATAAACATACACCCCTCTCAAATGCAATATCATAAAAAGTTGCCTAGAGTGTAAACAATCATTCATAGAGGAGGAGCCACCAAATTGAAATTTATTATTATTTATGTTATTTAGAATCATATTATTATCCACCCCCACTGTCATTTCCTCCAACTCAAATTGTACGGCCCATAGTGAGTGCTTGAAGTTAACCTTCCTTTGCATGTGAAGAGGAAAAGGAAAAAAAATGAGTTACAAATGCATTTTTTTATGAAATTTCTTCAATTAAAACATTATAATGACCTATGAGGAGGTTAATAGTCACACCACCACATTTTTAAAGTGGCACACTTCCCAAGGCAATTGTATAAGTGCCTATTTCTCTCTCCTTGGCCCAAAAACTACCTTTTGTCTGAACAACCTAAAAATTTCAATTAATGACAGTTGCTAAAGACCTCCTAGTACACATGTCATGTGATAAAACTCCTTTCTAATTTCATAATTCCTAATAAACCCATAGAAATCATTAAATGCACTATTTAGATACCTTAAAATGACTTAAAATATTAAATGGACCTAGAGAACACTTAACCAAAGCTAGTACAACATCAATTAACACTAATTGACATATGAAACACATTATAACAGCATATTACACCCCTTTAAATGCCTACAAGTTAATTTTTTTACTAGGGATGCCCTTTTTGACCTAAAAGTCAAAATTGGTCAACAAATTGGTGACTCATAGGGGTAGTATGCCTGCTATACTAACTAGACCAGTAGCCTTATTAGTCCATTGGGCTTATGGAGTCATCTAAGGACTAAGGTAAATGAGAGACCTTGACCATTAACTCAAACCTTGAACAACAAGATAACCATTGACTACCTCAAACACACAAAGGAAAGAGACACACAAAAAGGACTAAAGCAAACACACAAGACAAGGACACACTTGTACTACTTAGCACTTAGGGAAAACAAACACAGCATAAAGGAAACAAATATGTACATTTCTCTTGCTCATACCTCCCTTCTTGGATCAAAAGGGAAGTATCTTAATTCTCCTTCTTTACTAGATGAGTGAGGATGCCAGGCATGTTTCTTCTTAGATGGGATACTAGATGGCGTTTGCTCCCTCTTTGATATTTGATTTTGTACATCATTAAATTGATTCATATCCCATGCATTTTCAGAGTATTTAAGGTCTTATTTAACCTCAAATCATGCCTCAAACTATTGTCCCTTCATCTCATCATTATAATTCTAAAAATCCATGTATGGGACAGCTTGTTGCAAGTTCATCTCTCCTTGAAGGATCTCATCAACCGTTTTCATTCTCATAATCTCTTCAAACTCTTTAAGGAGCATTGTATCATAACCATTTGAAGGTGTTTCTTGATTGAATTCTTCATGAATATTTTTGGAGGTGGCTGCACAGGTGGATGTAGAGACAAGCTCCAAGTTACCTTCCAAAATCCTAAAATCATCGTAGATTGCTCTACTATGATCCAAGTTCTCTTCATGATTTTGTTCTTCATCATGTATTTGATTTCTCTCATCTTGAGCTTGATTTTCTAAGAGCTTGGTCTTTTCCTCCTCATACTCTTGGAACACTTTCATGTAAATTTTCCACATGTCCTCCTTTTGAGCCACATCTTCTTGCTTACCATGACTAATCAGCTCCAAGGGATTTGTATGTTCTTTGAGAGCTTCAACTTCATTACATATGCTCTCAAATATTTTCCATAGGTCATCATCTTTTGGCTGGCCTACATCATGAAAAGGAGAGACAAAAAAGGCCATTTCTTCTTCATCCTTAGAATCCAAGAGAACTTGCTTCAAGGCATCTTTTCCAACACAAGGAGAATCTTCCTTCATATCCTCACAACCTGACCTCTCCTCACCATCATTTATCCCTTCTCCATCTTCAATCCAATTTGAGATTTCAATCTCATCCTCCCTTCTAGTGACATGAACCTTAGGCACTTTAAAAATAGGGAGCTTGGCCAAAGGGGATTCCCAAATGGCAATACAATTCCCAACATTATGAGGGGCAACTTGATTAGTTGGAAGGGGTGGAAGGATGGATTCAATGATGACTTGAGGAGGGGTGATAGGGTGTTGAATGGCTCCAAATTTATCTTCCCTAACAACTTTTCCATTTAGACATGACTTGTTCTTTTCCTCATGGGCTGCCATCACATCTTTCCATCTAGGGAAGGTGGGTTCAAGGATAGCTTCATGGGATTGAGAGGCTGATGAAGGGGTGAAAGATATGTCTAGGAAACCTATACTTTCCATAGGATTAGCACTTTGATTTCAAGTTGGAGAAGTGGTTTTAGATGGTTTACCTTCCCTTGCATGATGGACTACCTTAAGGCCTGATTGGCCAATTCAAACTCCTTTTCGATATGAGATTCAAAGTTCAATCTCTCCCTCTCAAAATCCTCTCCCAACAAATGAACCTGCTCAACCATGATGTTCTCCTCTCTTGAGTTGCTTTCTTAGATGGATTTCCAAGAAGGTAAACTTGGGGAAGTACATGAGGGGTTTGGGGTATTAGGAAACATGGTTGGACTAGAATTTTGAAGAGGCAAGGATGGCACACTTGAAAGTAAATGTGGGGAATTTTGAGGTTTCCAAGATGGAATTTTTTCATAAAATCTCATTCTCTCTTCTAGATTAAATATCAAGCCACAAACATCAAGAATTTCATAGGTAATATTTGGCCAATTAACCCCCTCTATAGGTATCCACTCTTCATTGATTTGTTCCAAGGCATTTCTTACACTCAATACAAACACTAGGTATGATTTCACCACAACCATGTCTAGTGTCAAGGTCTAGCATATATTCTTGGTAACCAAGGATATTTCTTTTGAAATTATCAATCGAATGGCTTGAAGGAGAATTAGGTGGCATAGATGGAGCACAAACTTGATAGGTTTGGTCATTAGTAGCATATGTTTGATGAGGATCATGATAAGGCTAGACAAGAACTTGCTCATAATCAAGAGGAAGAGGCAAAGCTAGACATAACTCCTCAACTTGTGTTACAATAAGATCAAACTCATAAAAATCCATGAATCACTTCACAAAAGATTATGGAACAAGAAAACAACTTCAATTGGTATACCTGGGATGCTTAACTAGTACATATGTAGGTGGAGTCACCATGGATGTTTATTATAATTGCTTCCAAGGGCTGATGTCTTAAGGAGAACACCAAAACTCCTCAAGGAATGGACTCAAAACTTGATCTTGTTTCACACATCCAGTGGGTGCAAGTTCAAGTGACATCAATATCTTCATCAATGGGGCTTGGTGATCTCCATCTCCTCTTGGCATTATTGTTAAATGCTTGGTTTGATTGATGGCTTGGCTCAATTTCAACATTATAACACTAGGATTTTAGCTTCATGAATCTATTCCTACATTATAACTCTACTTTGATTGAGCTCCCTAAATGAAGAGATCTAGGCTTGATTTTATAGGCTTTCAAATCCCTTGGAATGGGTTAAATTTGACCATGGTTGAGTTTATTAACTTTGGTTGAGTTTGGCATACTCCTAGGATATTCTTTTGGATATTTTCCAAAAGTGACAACTCATAACCATGGTTGAGTTTATTAACTTTGGTTGAGTTTGGCATATTCTTATGATATTCTTTTAGATATTTTCCAAAAGTGACAACGCATAAAGGTAAGATGCTCTTGAATTTCCTTTTTAGTCATTGATTTATTAACTCATGGGTGAACTCAATTAGGATTTGAAATTGATTTAACTTGCTAATTTATTTTGATTAGGGTGTGCAAGTTAAATAATTCTTTTTAGGCATTTGGTCATTTGTTTGATTTTGATTAATCCAATGTGTGTATTTACCTTTTTTAATTGATTTAATAGGCTAAATTGATTTAATTCAAGGTTATGAATCTAAATTCAAGACTAATAAAAATTATTGGGCTAGATATTCAATGATTGGCAAGAATTGGTCTAAAGTTAGATATGAATCCATTGGTGGCCAAATTTAGGTGTCTACAGTTTCAAGGGCATCACCCAGCTAGGGCACAAACTAACAAAAATAAAGTATTCAAGCTAGCTATATAGGAAGGCCTAGCACAAAACACCATACATAAAATATACAAAGCATACAAATGAATAGGTTTCTACAATTAGACACTCTTAAAAATTTTCCCATAACCAGAATAAATGGTTATATGATGATTTTTAAATGAATAAGAGGTTTTAAAGGTTCATTAGGAAGTCCTAATGACTTCCTTGTGAACTTGTAAGTGCATTATTAATTTTTTTATTTATTAGAATATAAATCAATTTCCAACATCAAAATGGCATCTCAAAATTCCGATTTAAAAATTTTAAATACATGACTTACTTGTAATAAGATCTTCCCTCACAATATGAAGTTTTTCCCTAATTTTCTTCTTGCCTAGACTTTGTCCTGTCTACACAGTTTGCCCGTCCTTTTCTTCCATCCTCCCCAACTCACTTTTCTCCCTCCATTAAGGCTTGTAGACATTTTTTTGTGCCTCCATTGCTCCTCATGACTACCATTTTCTCTAGGGTTTTCTCCTTTAACCAACACACCAAACACACTATCTTCCATGCAAATCCACTCAATTACCCATTTTGGGTAGAGAGTCAACCCTAACACTATCATGATCCCTAATATGTACTTTTTCATTATGTCATAGATGTCAAATAATAGCCAAAAGAAAAAACAAAACCTAATGCATTGACCTAGATTTGGTCATCATGCCTTAGGTGAGTCAAAAGGGCCCACAAACCCCCTTAGCCATAATGACTTAACAAATATATACATTTTATATTAAAAAAAATCATAATGCATGGTCAATTCCTCCCACATAAGGTCCAAGTCAAAGACTACATGGAAGTCCTAAGACATGCAAAGATGCATAGTCACTAATCTTAGTCAAGGCTCCACGGTGTAAAACCAAGTCATCACGACTAATGATCAATTAAATTAACCACAATGCAATTAAAAAGGTAAGTAAAAAATCCAAAACATGACTCTAAGTAACCAAGCCCTTAAACAACCAAAATGAAAAGAGAAGATAGCTAAAATGAATCAAGATATGCACCAGTACAAAATTAACTGATATAACAATCGACAAGACATAATAAGATAATGAAATTTGGACACAAAAATAATTACAATCAAGAAAGAAATAATAATAATACCCAAACAAGCTCAATCAACAAGCTAAGATGGAAAATAAATACATTAAACATCATTACAACTACTCATTAAGACTAGATGGTTTATTATAGTTTTATCTCATATACCCATGATAGTGTTACCCAATTTCTCATTGCCCCCACCCTTTATTACCTCAACTATCAAAATCCACCACTAGCCTAGCTCATCTACATGTGAATCATATAGCCACAAAATGTGACATCAACAACATCTATTTATTTAAAAAGATATATATATAAACTAAATTGTAATAACATCATAACACAAAATAAATATATATGATGACATCATCAAATAATAAGATCAAAATATACTATTACATCATAACACCAAATCAATAACCATATATAAGTATTAGATAAATTCTAAATTTAGATAACCAGTAATCACATTATATTGTCAACACCTAATAAATTCTATCAAGGGGTTAAAACAATAGGTTGTGACATCATCCTCCCCTTAATGAGGAGTCATCTTGACTAAAATTCAAAACAACCATGGATAATGTTGTTTAAATAGATGTGTGTTCTCCCACATGGCATTTTTTCACTCAACAAATCCCATTGTACCAGGGCTTGTTGAATCTTTATGTTTCTCAATTTAATGTTGTGATGACCCAGGATTTTCATTGAGTCTAGTTGCATCTTTTCCTCTTTTATAACCTGTAGATTTTTCCAATCCAACACATGAGATGGATCAGGTATATATTTTATTAATAATGTAATGTGAAATACATCATGGATCTTTGACAAAGATGGTGGTAAAGCTAATCGGTAGGTAACAGGGTTGATCTTATCCACAATATTGAATGGTCCAAAAAAATGTGGATCCCAATTGGATGTTTTCCCAAACTTAATCTAACTTTTATATGGTATAACATGTAGAAAAAAAAATCGCCAACAATAAATTCATGTGGTGTTCTCTTTTGGTCGGCATAACTGTTTTGTTGATCAGAAGTAGCATTTAGATTTTTTTATATTAAAGGCATATGCTTATCATATTCTTATAGAATTTTAGGCCCAATAACAACCCTATTATTCAAACCATCCTATCCAATTAGGGTTAGGCATTTCAGCCATATAAGGCTTTAAAAGGGGCCATTTTTAGTACTAAATGGTATGATTTATTGTAGGCAAACTCAACCAAATGGAGGTAGTCCTCCCACTTGGACTACTGGTCTATGACATACATATGTAACATGTCCTTATCTACTTGATTCAGCCTTTCACTATGACCATCCATTTTTAATTTGTATGAAGAGATAAAATTTAATCAGGTACTAAACATCATAGTCAAAGTTCACCAAAATCTTGAAGTGAATAACTTGTCTTGATCTAAAATAATTACTTTTGATATGCCATACAGTCATACTATTTCTTTAACGAACCACTCCACAAATATGAAAGCATTATCCATTAGATTACCTATTATAAAATGGCCAACCTTGGTTACTTTATTTATCATCACTAGAATGGTGTTGTGTCTATTGTGAGACTTGGGTAGCCCAGTAATAAAATATAGTAAAATTACTACCCATTTATCCTTGGATATGTCATGTAGATATAGAAAACCTCACAAATGGTAGTATTCAACCTTCACACATTGACATTCTAGACATTTTACTACAAAATTGGTAATGTCCAGCTTCATCCTAGGCCAAAAATAGTGTCCCTTTAGCTCATGGGTCATATTCATGACACCAAGATGAGCAAAATGGGATGCTATATATACTTCATTCAGCATGACATTACTTATATTACTTATTTTAGGTACAAAATTTTTTCCCTTATACCATATAAGGCCATATGATTCAGTACAAAACTTACTAATTGCCTTTTTAACAAGTTCAACAGCCAATTCTCTACTTATTTTTCTACAATATTCATCTTCAAACTACTATTTAATACAACATTTTTGAAATTTCCTTGTAGTACTGATAGGGTAGAAAGGTAGGTATACCTATTAAGTGCATCAACCACTCAATTTTTCTTTCCATTCACATAAGATATGTCCATGTCAAAGTTATTGATAAACTCTAACCATTTACATTAGTGGCCATTCAAATCAACCTATGAAAATAGGTGTTCCAAATTATGGTGATCAGATTTCAACTTAAAAGGCCTACCTAGAAATAAATGTTTCCATTGTTTAAGTGCGTGCACTATGATAGTGATATCTAAATCATGCATATAGTAATTCTTTTTAGCTTCTTTCATCTTACAAGATTCATAGGCCACTACCTTCCCATCTTGGGTTAGTATGCCACTAAAACCTTCTTTAGAGGCATTATCCCACACTTGAAAATTTTCATTAGGGTCAGGTATGATCAAAATAAGTGTTGTGGTTAACATCTCCTTGAGCTTATTGAAGGCCTCTTCACACTAAGGTGTCCACATATATTTCTTACCCTTACACTATAATAATGTAATGGGGTTGGCTATGTGGGATAAATTTTCAACAAACCATCAATAATACCCTTTCAATCCTATAAAACTACACACTTCATGCACATTAGAAGGAGAAAGCCACTCTTGGATGGCTTGTATTTTCCCTGGGTTAACTACAATGCCCTCCTTAGAAATTTTGTGCCCTAAATAGTGAATTTTTGTTTGATAGAAGGCACATTTAGATAGTTTTCCATATAGTTTGTTTATCTTAGTCTTTGCAGAACCAATCTTAGGAGCTGATCATGCTTAGTTACATTCTTGGAATAGACAAGGATGTCATCAAGAAATATTAGAACAAATTTATCAAAGAAATCCTTGAACACATTGTTCATTATATTCATAAATGTAGATATCATGTTTGTTAGGATAAAAGTTAAAATATTGAACTCATAATATCCCTATCTAATTCATAAGGTTATTTTGTGATTGTCTTCCTCTTTGATCCTTAGTTGGTGATAGTTAGATCTTAGATCAAATTTTGAGAACACTATTGTACATTTCATTTGATCAAATAAATCATCAATCTAGGGTAGTGGATACCAATTTTTTATCATCACCTTATTGGGCATCTGATAATCAATGCACATCCTTAAGATATCATCTCTCTTCTTTATGAAGACTATCAGAACACCCTAGGGTGACACATTGGGTCTGATACTTCCATTATCCACAAGTTCTTGTAGCTAAACCTTAGGCTCTTATAAATCTACCACATTCATCCTATATAGATATTTTGATGTAGGTGTAGCCCCTGGCATAAGGTCAATGGAGAAGTCAAACTCATGTTTAGGGGGTAAACTAGGTAGATTTTTAGGAAAAAACATCCATAAATTCTCTTATGATAGGAAAAATCTTGGCAAATTTCCTCCTTTTCTTGTGTTATTTCCTGCAACTAGACTACATAGATTTTATAGTCTTATTCAATTATAGAGCTGAAATTAATTTTCATGGTTTAAACCTTTGAATGCCTTGAACTTCCATGAGTTTCCCATATTCAGTAATGTATTATCTTTTCCCAATACAATCAAGGGTTGCATGGTGTTGTTGCAACTAGTCCATACCTAAAATAACATTGTAAGACCCTAAGGGGGATAAAAACAAGTTTACCTTGGTTCTAAAAACTCCAAGATCAAGTTCATTTTGTCTTAAGCACTCTTGGATAGGCACCCTTTTGCTAGTACCAAATTTAACTTCCCAACCTTCTCTTAAATGAATAGATTTTTTATTGCAATAATTTGCTACAATAGGTGCAATAAAGTAATTTTTTGTACCAAAATTAATTAAAATAGTCATAGGATGGCCAAATAAAATACCTCTTATCTCTATTGAGGTAGCTTAGAAATTACCCTTGTAATTTTCCATATTGTGTACACCTGATGTTTTGTTCGTTGTCTAGATTTCAATTTTGAGCAGTCCTTATGGTAGTGATTATCACCATACTCCCAACACATTATTGTCATTTATGGGGATATAGGAATAGTATTATCCCCTATGGCTAGCCCACACTGGTTGTTTTAGTCTTGGTCTTTCTTGAAAGACCCTACTTTAGTAGCGTTTAGAAGCTTAGAATTCTTATATTACCCTTGGAATTGACTGTAACCTTTATTATTCCCTTGGAACTTGTTGTTCTGATTTGATTTATTAAAAAAAATTGTTATGGGTGATAGATTTTTGTTTTTAGTTTGTTGCCTACTCAATTTGAAATCTTATCTTGCTTTTTGTTGAGACTTTTCTTTTTCTTCTATGAGCAGATTCTATGGTAGTTACCAGTGTATTAGGGTTGAGCATATTGATGTCATGCGTTAATACTTCTTTCATCCCCAATTTAAATTTTATCACTTTTCTTTATTCATCATGCATGTACTTGACATGATGTAATAGTTTTAAGAACTTATTTTCCTACTTTGTAACAGACATATTTTCCTATTTTAGTAGCTAAAAATATATTATTCTTTGATCTTTATAATTTTCACTCAAATATCTCTTCCAAAAATAACTTTCAAAAGTAGACCATGTAAGGGTCATAGGCTGATACCCTTCTAAATCACAAAAATGGCTCCAACATGGGGCAACAGGCCCATTAAACTAATAAACTTCCACTTTGGACTTTAAATGAAGGACATGTTATGTAGATTAAAATATTTTCATAGATTTACAAGCCACACATCAACTTCATCTCTAGATTCCTCACCTGTGAATATAGGTGTTAGAATCTTCTTAAGTTCTTTTATGATATGCTCTACCACTCTTAGGAGTACTTCTTGGAGTGCTTTCTCCTCAACTAGTTCCATTTCTAGATGGGGCCTAGAGTACTTTCCCCTCCTTTTATTCCATCCTCCCCAAATTTATTTTTTCCCTCCATTAAGGAGCCTATAGACATTTTTTCATGCCTCCATTACTCCTCATGGCTGCGATTTTCTCTAGGGTTTTCTCCTTTAGCCAACACATGAAACACACTATCTTCTATGCAAATCC
This sequence comes from Torreya grandis, assembly GCA_037957365.1. Lineage (NCBI taxonomy): Eukaryota > Viridiplantae > Streptophyta > Pinopsida > Cupressales > Taxaceae > Torreya > Torreya grandis. Next base: position 1,866,300 of record JARHVA010003315.1, on the reverse strand, counting down.
ACTTTATTACCAATTTTGGGTAGATATTCAACCCTAATGCCATCATGAGCCCTAATACATCCATGGCTCAACACTCCCATAATGTTGTAGATGTTAAGTAATAACCAAAAGAAAAAACAAAACCTAATGCATCGACCTAGATTTGGTCATTATGCCTTAAGTGAGTCAAAATGGCCCACAAAACCCCTTGGCCATCATGGCCTAATATATATATATATATATATATATATATATATATATTAAAAACATCATAGTGCATGGGGTCAATTCTGCCCACATAAGGTCTAATTCAAAGACTATGTGGAAGTCCCAAGATATGCCAAGATGCATAGTCACTAGTTTTAGTCAAGGCCCCATGGTGCAAATCCAAGTCATCATGACTAATGATCAAGCAACTTAACCACAATGTAATTAAAAAGGTAATCAAATAAGCTAAATGTGACTCTAAGTAATTGAGGCCTGAAATGGATAGAATAAAAAGAGAAAAGAACTAAAATGAAGAAAGATATGCATAAGGATGAAATTGATCAATACAACACTAGACAAAGCATAACAAGACAATGAAATTTAGACATGAAAATAATAGCAATCAAGAAGGAAATAATAATAATAGTGCATGAATAAGCTCAATTAGTAAGTTAAGATGGAAATGAAATACATCAAACATCACTAAAACTATTCATTATCAATAAATGGATTATTATAGTTTTATCTCATTTACCCGTGCTAGTGTTACCTAGCTGCTCATTGCCCCTACCCTTTATTGCCCTGACTATCGAATTTGACTGCTAGTTTAGCTCATATACCTATGAATCCTATAGCTATAAAACATGACATCAACAGCATATGTTTGTTTAAAAAGATATATATAAAAATGAAACTGTAATAACATCATAACATAAAACAAATACATATGATGACATCATCAAATAACAAGATCAAAATGTATTGTTGCAGCGTAAAAATAAATCAATAACCATGTATAAGTATCTGATAAAGTCTGTATTTAGATAACTATTAATCACATTCTATTATCAACACCTAATAAAGTCTATCAAGGGGTCAAAATAACAAGTTGTGCCACTATCCTTGCATATTCATACAAGAAATTAACACTAGGATATTCTAATTTTCATATTGTGAACCTATTTCTCGGTTCAAGTTCAAGTCTATATTTGACTCCCTTAACTAGAATCATGGCATGGGATAAGTCCATCTGGATTTATCCACCTAAATTTGTACAAAAACTCCTTCCTAATAATATTTCATAAGTTATAGGAATGTTTACAATAAGAATGGTCATTTTTATTATTTTATGTGGGAAGGGTGCCAAAACTACTTGACCATCTTTAATTTGTCCTACCAAATATATCTATTTGGTATCCATTAAATAGTATTAACCAAAAGTTATGGTTCATGTGATGCCTACTACATGTGTACCTTTCATAGGAATCACATTATATGAAGCATCGATGTCAATAATATAGTTACTTGATTTGCATCCTTTAAGAAAGAGAGGAATATAAAAAATTCAAGTTTTCCAAACTTTGAGGTGGAATTTGCCATGAAATTATAAGAATTTAAATTATTATGCATTGCCAGTATTTATTTAGATGTAGGTACAAATTTATTAGGGTTATACCTTTAATAAACTAATTAATCTATCTAATTAGTTAGGATTAGACCTCATGTATTTTGTTTGAGACATTTGGATTTTAGATTTGCTTACATGATCAATGATATAAAAATTAGGTAAATAAGCAAAGGATGTCATTTCTAAATTTACTTCAATTTTAATGTGGTGTTAGTCTCTAGATTAATATCAGTAGGAATTTAGGATGATGTATATACCTTTTTCTTAGACTTCTTATCTTTTACTTGATTGGGTATCAGAGAACCTGTAGTAAGGATGACTTTTATAGGAGGTGTCTTGAAAACTTATTTTTCTTATCCTTCTCTTTCTCAATACACTTCTCAGCGTCTTGATTTTCTTAGTCTATCATTTTTGGTTTTGTGACCTAGTAAATATAGTAAAAGATTATATATTCATATCACCAGTTGCATCATCATAGTTATCTTCATCATATTCATATTCTAGTTACCCATTTTTGGATTCACCATAGTGTTGTTCTATTTCAAAATCTTGAAAACCCAATTTTTTGTTTAAATTTCATCTTCCTCGTATTCATATACTTATGCTTCTTCAATTATTGCATTTACAATATTATTTATAATTAGAGCTTCAATCACAAGATTTTTTTTTGTAGCTTGCAGATGAGGGTGATTATTATGTGGCACAAAATTCCTTCCAAGAATATCTTGGTATAACAAAGCTATCACTTTTTAAGGAAATTATTTTTTAGATTGATGATGCCATTAGCCATTTTTTGAATTAAGTCATCAATTGAATTGTGATTTTAAGATTTCCATTTTACTTTGTGGGATATTTCTATAATTTTCCTACCATAATAAAACCATCTTCAACTTCAATGGCCAAAATTTGGGATTATTCCAAATCAGCCACTCAATTTATGCTTAATATAAACCTTACATTAGGTAGTTGGGTGTTTGTAAAGAAACACTTTTGATTTTTAGTTATAATTTTAGTTTCAATGGGAATTTAGTTTAATATTTGTTTTCCTTTTCAAAAACATTCCTCATGGGTTCATGAACTTCCTTTTTCATTTGTGTCTATTGAGTGAGTAGTGCACATGCATCTTCATCTCATTTAAAATTCTTTTCAAAATTCTTTTTCATCATAACTTGATTGTTAATGTAACCTAGGTTAAGATGGTATAACCACTATACTAATCCATCTTTAAATGTTTAAAAAAATATTGTAATCACTATGTCTTCATATTGAACACCTAAAATACCACATACAATAATGAAGGCAAAGAGATGTTCATTTGAATGTTGTTTTCCATCACCAGTGAACTTAAGAAAGTTATTTAATAATATTTTTAGAAAATCATGCAATTTTCCCCAAAGGGAAACTAGACCTATGTCTAGTTCCCAGTATACCACAACCACTGTAATAATATTTATAACTTGAGTTATTATAGTTTTGAAGAGAACCAATGCTCTATTGTTTATAGTTGCAACTCTTGGCCTTGTTTTTTTTGGACTAGCTAAATTACTTGTAGATTCTCAACTTACTATATTTTTCTCAAAAATATGTTTTAGGATTAGTTTAAAATTTTAAAAAAAAATGGTACTTAAAAAATGGGATTAAAACTACCTTCTTTTTTACTCAGCGTAGTAAAATTTATTTCAGTCAGCATGAGAGAAAATTATTGTTGTCTCCAAGTAAAAGATAGTTGAATGAATATAATCACAACCTATCTTGGTTGTTTTATTATAGTAGTAAGAGTTATGGCTATTTAGGTGAGCTCAACATGATCTTCTTCTTCTTCATACATAGCTATAATTCTTTGTAACTAAATAGGGGTAGTTTTGTTATCCCAAGCACATGTTTGGAGGTCAAAACAAATATCTTATTGTGGTGCTTGTATCCAATTTAAGACCCAACCAAATAATAGGGGATTGGACTCTAGGGATTGTCATGTGAACAAAACTAAAATATTTTGTGGGTTGTATTGAAAGCAAGAAATTGTGCCCCAAGTTGGTTCCAAGAACTATTGGTGGAATATTTTATACAGGTAAAAATGTGGATTTTTGGTCAACAATGTAAGGGATAGGAGCTCCTTCCTCTATTATCAAGGGATTATCCCTTGATTGAAACTTAAAATGTGCAAAAAATGGAAAATTTACAATGATATACATTCAAAATTTTCTTAGGGTTTTTTTGAACGAAAAATAAATTATATCGAAGGATATTGGGTAAGAGAGATTGAAAATAAGAAAAATAGGAGAGTAAAAAGTCGTGAAATTATTGAATAAAAATATATTTCAACTAATTCAACACACTATAAAAAATTTAGAACAACAAAATATTAGTTACATACATATTTTTTTATAAATAAAAAACAAGGATTGAATGAATCAATAAACATAAGAAATAATGATCATTCAACAAGAACATAAAAGACACAAAATCATGTAAATCTTATTGTATTATCCTCAATAAAAATACACATATTTTTCTTCTCTTTTTTTTCTCTCCAAAAATTAGTCATCTATCAAAAATTCTTTTTTACAAATAGTGTCATCCATATTTATAGTTTAGATGTTGAATAACTACATATAATTACTTTTTGAATAAGAGTTTTTGTTTCAATTTTCACTTTTTCAAATTATCTCATAAAGTGAAAATACAATGATTTAGAGTTACAAAAACTTTATGAAAGTGCAACAGAGAAATAGAAAAAATAAGAGAGAATATTCAAGAAAAGAGGAGAAATAGAAGATTTGTCAATTTGAGCTAACATTTGACTAGAGGTCACAAATTTCCTTGCTCTAGAACCTGTAATAACTTCAATATAAATTTTATAAACTTTTTAATCGAAAGAACTATCCCTTGTTGTTTCGGAATGATCATGTTTGATTATTGTGTTATCCAAGTGATCATTACTTCATTCATTCCTTCAATTCTTTTGAAATTTTTTGGGAGGATTCGGTTGCATTCAATGAGAGCGTTATGAATGTCACTACATTTGTTCATCTCTTCCACATTAAAGTTATATGCACCAAACAACTCTTCTTTGATCACTTTTTGGATTTGATATTTAATTTTTAAAGCTTTTAATGGCTCAATATATCCATTTTTATCAACTCACAATGGATGGACCAAATATCAACATGGACCTCTATCATGAGATCATCATAAATTTTACTATATTTTTAAAAATATTTCCAATATTCTTCTATAACACTAATTTTTTGGTCAACACTTTGAAACCATACAAATGATAAATTGTATTTTGATTTGCTAAAATATGTTCAGATACAAAGATGTTCCCATCAAAATGAGACATATCTGTAATGATTTTGACTACATTTTTTAACAATCCACTCTATTTTAGTATTGTTTTCATTTCTTATGAAAGCTTGGTTTGATATTTTATAATAATTTTATATGTTCTTATTAATTTAGCAATGAATTTGAATCCACTAACAAGTTTTTTGACCCATTTTTCCATGACTCTCCTATGGTTATTGTATTTATGAATGTTTCCAACTACATTATTATAATATCTTCACTGTGAAAAGAATTGGGGATAGAAACCATGGGAAAATCATCTTGACTCAAGAATGTTTTCATGTATGTTGAGAGTGCACAAACTTGATCTTCAATTTGTTCTTGAGTTTATTTTACCATTTCTATTATTTCAACTAATTTAGTTGTAGAAACTTAGAACTTGTGAATATCTCCTTCATGAGTCTATTCTCTTATGGGTATTAAGCTCATATTGAAATATATGAAAGTCATGTATTCTTCATTTTTATTAGATTTAGGTTTAGAAATATCTACAATTAATGCATTTGAAGGATCTAATATCAATCTTGAAGTAGTCTTTTCCTTTTTTGGTGGTGGGATATGTAATATATTATCTACAACATCAAATTTAAAGGAAATAACTTTAACCATATTTTTATTTTATTTTATTATCATTTGGTGCACCCAAGGAAAATATTAATTTCCTAAATAAAATATAAATTGGGTGTCTTGAACCTTAAATGAGTCAAAAAGTGAGATATCCAGTTGAGAAAAAACATTAATAAGATCTCCTAAAATAATAATTTGCTTCAGAGTAGGTGAAAAAGGTAGAGGTTGAGGTGAGCCATGAGATGGAGATGGAACATGAGGTGGGTATGGAATGGAAACATGGGGTGATGAAGAAGTTTTTGTTAGAGCAACGAAAGATGTGAGAGGAACTTGTCTCAAACCTAAGTCCAAAGCAATAAATTGTTGTGTTGTTTTTTCAATTAATGGAAGGATCTAAATCTTTTGAAGAAGGGTCTTTACCTAAAGAACAAAAGAAGGTATTGAAGGCCTCTTAATGATTAGATTTGGATTTCTCTTTTAGGGTTTATTTCCACAACTCTATTATGGCAATTTAATTTTATTTGGATCCTCTCCATCATTTCCACCACCTATTTATTTACTCAATTGAGGATTTTTAGCATATACCTTGATGATAGATGGTTGAGTAACATGTGTCGATGATGTTTTTTGTTTCTATTTGGAAGTCCCAACATATTTTGAGCTTATTTCAGATGTATACTTAGTTTATTTATTTTTAACTAAGCCTGTTATCTTTCCAAAACAAATTCAGTGTGTTATTTCAAATATAATACTTTTTTATTTGACCAATAAAAAATGGCAAGGGTAAAATATGCACTTTTTCAAAAATGGGATCAATCACACCTAACACATCATCAATTATTCATTGAGTGACCCATTCGAGTCTGAATGCCTTCATATGTTCCAGGGTCATTTTTGAATAATCGCTTTAATTCATCTTCACAAAATTCCCAATAGAATTCAAATTCTGGTATATGTAAATTCCTAGGACCAAGCTCGAGATTATTTTTCACAAAAATCCTTCTATCAAAAGGAAATATTTTGTTATAAACTTTCATAGGAAATTCAACAATTGAACTCTATATTAAATACATCCTAAACACTTTTACATATATATTAGTTCAAACCTTAGGAAATGAAATTCCTCCCACATGATTTTCATTTCATTTTTTATGAACTTCACTCAATTGTCTATGATGACCAATACGTATGATCTTATCACTTGCATGTCTTGGAAATTTTTTTGGAGTACCCATGGATCTTCCAACCCTAATATATTTTATTCTTGAAAAGTGTATAAAGTAGCTTCCATATTTATTGTTAAAAGAGGTAGACTCATTCAATATTCATGTTTTTGAATTACCTTATAGAGTCCTTACTACTATCATAGTGAAAACATCATTCACTCATCAAAAGTGTTTATTTCCTTACTTGAAAGTGACTTGAAGTAGCTTATCATATATCATTCTATGTGGAAAATCTTATCCTTCTAAATTTAGTCCTAGTCATGGCCTAAAATCAACAATGGAATAAACCAAATATGAGTTCACATAGAAATATTGAGTGTATTCAAACTTAGTCAATTGATCATGCATATTATCATAGATCACTTCTCCACAATCAATGAATTGTTTTTCTCCACAAACAATGTTATTATATAGGCACATCCATTCAGATAAAAATTGACTATTAGAATTACCCATAACTTTATTCAATAGAGTTATGGTGTTAGATAATTATTCATGAATATCCCTTAGTTAGGACTTTATGGAGTTTTGAAGGTCCCTTCATTTTATTCTTGAGCCATATCTAGTTAATCATGTTTAGGCATTTGTCATTATTCTGATTCCAATAATTAAGTGCAACATATTTTTTTGTGTCCAATGTTACAACATGAGTTGATATGTAAAATTTCACACTGATTGAATGACCATCTTAACTATTAATACATCATCAACATATTTAATCTCCTTCTTTTCTAGGTCATAGTATTTTCACATGACATCACTAAGTCTTTACACTAAATGGATGTGGGAAATAAGCAGTGTGTGTAAGTCCAATGTCAAAGATGCATTTTCCTAACATGGTTCTTTTTCCATATTCCATTCTTTCCTAAAATTATTGAATATGTATATGATCTATTTCACTATCTATGATTTCTGAAGTATTTGTTTTTATGATATAAATAGGTTTGTAATCCATCTATTTAAATTTCATTTTTAATGAGGTAGTTATGCAAAAAGCGGTCTTAGCTAGCAATCTCAATTTTTTTATGGCAAGGTTAGGTGGTAGAATTTTTTTATGTGAGCATGGATATTGGGCCACATTGGTCATTAAAATATTCAAAATCTTCTTTGAGACTTATTTTATACTTAATTTGAGCAAACTAAAACTTTATGGTGCTCACTACACCCCTAATGTTTGAAATGCAAAATATTTCACAAAATGTGATGAAAACTAAAGAAAAGGGTTTTTTAATTTATTATAGGGTGTGGGAACTCATTTATTATAAAAATTAAGGTAAAATGATAATTGTAAGATGAATAAAATGCAAGAATAAATAACTTCTTCAATATGATAGCTAATGAGGGAATGAAATGCTAAAAAGGTAAAAAAACAATGAAAATGTACAAAATGTATAGACAAAAGTTAAAATTAGTAGGTGAATAATGAAAAATAACCTTATAGAGATGGAACAACAAAAATATGAGCATCAGTAGGTTGTAGGAGGAAATATATGTCCAAAGAGCTTCCATAATGATCTTCATGAGTTTAGGTAGCAAAAACAACTTCAATTTTGACTAGTAAAGATTTGTATAAAAATATTCTACATTAAAAAGTATGCCTTTGATGATTTTATAGTCTTTGGGATGCCAAAAAAACTTTTCAATATTTTATTTTAAAAAATTCAGAGTTGTTCTGGTATTTTGGGATTTTTGAGTACTGGGGGTATTCAAGATACTTCCTTGACTTCACCATGGACATGAAATATCCATGAAATTTTGATTTAAATTTGATCATGACTTTTTAACATGAGTTATTTGGGGGTTTTTTTATTTTGGGAACATATGGAACTCAGTTCAATGTGGGCATTTTAGATGTTTTTAGAACTCAAGTAAATTGCTCTAACTAGACACTTTGGGACTTTGTAGAACCCAAAAAACTCTTTTTAATTCATAAAGTTTAAGTACACAAATAAACTAAGGAACTTATTAAAGATCTTGAAAGTTTTGGAGTTCTAGATAGAACTAAATATTTTATAAATATGCCAAGTTTTTATAATGAAATTTTATCATTTCAACCTGGCCTACTCATAGGTGCAAAAATTAGGAAGTTTTAGGGAGTTTAATTTTTGACAAAAATAAGAGTCAACAAGCAATCACTCTAGAAAATTCAACTATTGAAAAGTCTAAATGACTTAGAGATCAAATATTATTTTTATCTATATGTTTTAAAGGAGTGAAGTTTCATTTCACAGGCTTTAGTTTTAGTTTTGTTTTAGAAAAAGGATCTTCTATTTCACATATAAACAATTTCCTTTCCCGAGAAGAGATGATACCCATATTTAATATATAGCATTCATTTAGACAATTTTTTAAGAGAGGAAGATTATTGGAGATTCATAATGCTTTAGAAATATTTTGAGATGTTTTTTATTTTGTTAAGTTTTTTTTGTTTTTCAATAACTAGATTAATGTTGTGGATGTTTTAGTTTATAGTAATCACTACATTATATTTAATTATATTATTTTAAATTGGTTGAATTGAGAAATTAGATAATTTAGTCATTTTGATAGTTTGATTCTAATTTGTCCCAATTATTGTTGTTGAATGTGCTTTTTTGTAATTCATTCTAGTTAATTTATCTAACAAAGTCATTTTGTGCGAATTTATTCATGTGTGATTAATCTTTGGACTCTATATTGTGTTTATGAAGGTTTGGGTTAGTAGTGGACTTAATAAACATTAGCTAGCTTGAAGTAAATCGTATAAAGTGTTTATTTTATAAAACTTATCTTAAGTGTGAAATCTATAAAAAGCATTTTTTTGCCATACTCTTATTTCTTATTTGATGTTTTTAATCATAATTCTTTCACATAACATAACATCATTATGAACATCCATGTTTAGATTAGTTTTGATTGTCATTTTTTAGGTGGCTAACTTATTCCATGGAAAGATTTATTAATCAAATAACAATCACATTTCTCTAAGTACGCTATTTACACCACTTGGTTATTCATAAAACTACAAACTTGCAAAACTTTCCCTAGCTTACTTTTATGGTCCCAAAATAAGAGTGTAAAATCCTATCAACCTATTAGAGTGGGTCATAATCCTACATCAATAAGTTATTTGATGCTTTAAGGAGGGCTCACAACCAATAACTAATTTTGAGTATAATAAGATCTTATAGTCTCATAACTTAGAATAGCTTACATTGGACTTATCTAAACTAATGTGGATTTCTTGCCATGAATAACTAGATCCACATCAGAGTCTAGCTTATTATTAATTCATCCCTTAGAGTTACAATCAAAACTATATCTAAAAAGGGCAAACCTAAAATCTATAAGACTCAACCCATTACATTGATCAATCCAAAATTTAGACCATTCCCCTCATGTTTGCTTGATGAGTTAGAACAACAATTAATGTTCAAGGATAAGTACACAAATTAATAATAAATCATTTGAATGTCTATCCCATGTTACTTCCCTGATGTAGGTAAAAAATAGAGGAACATGTCACATATTTTAAATATACCCCCAAACTATTGAATGTAGAATACAAAGATGTTGAATGTAGTTTGTTCTCATTTTCACTTCAAGACACTGCATACAATTGGTTTCTTAATCTACTTGAAAATTTAGTCAATAGTTGGAATTAATTTTTGACCACCTTCTTTACCTAATTGGGACAAGTAATATATCCTAATATCCTATACCAATAATTCAATAATATTAGGAGACAACCCAATGAACTAATCAAAACTTTCAACATAATATTTCAAAAGTTATACACTTGGGTCAATCCCTTACATCAACCTAATGCTCATTTAACCTTGAGATGTATTAAAATGCATTGGACCCAATGAGGGTTGTATTATTAAGGTGTGATACACTTATAAATGATTTGATAGGAGCCTATGTTAAGGCTATCAACATTGATAGACTATATAATCCCCAAGGGAGTATCATTCCAAATATTAATTTGAACATGTCAATGTTAAATCTCATTCTGAATGTTAATCAAAATGTTTATTGCTTAACCTAGTGCTAATCACCAATGTGCTACCTATGAGAAATGAAACTCCTACCTAATATCTTAGTTTCCTGAATGACTATCCTATTCAAATCATAATGCCAAATATAATTCAATCTTAGATCCCAAAAGTTAACAATGCTCAAACATTACCATAAAATTTCTCAAAAAATGAGTTTGATGTTATTCAATGCATGATACTTAATAAATTTGGTAATACTAGTAGTGAAAACAAATCTCTAAAGTTCATATGTTATATGTATCATAGGCAATTATATCATTCCAATATTAATCTTGAGCCATCACGAAATAGGCTACCTAAAATTAAGATTTATGAATTAGTACTACTAATTGGTGTAAGGTTCACAACATAGCTCAACATGGATAATTAGATGGCATAGAGTTTTGAAATGCATTTAAATATTCCAAAAGGACATGGAAGGGTATTATGTGGTCTAAAATCATCATAACATGGCCATCATATCTAAGACTCCTAACACATCTATTTCAGCGAGCACTAACATGATGCTTGAGAGCTTCAATTTCCCCAACCAAGAGTAAAATGAACCATATTTAAACACTACAGATCTGCATGATTTATATCAGTACCAAATAAACAATTGTGTGTTGAAAAGTATAATGCAATAATAATAGCCTCTTACTATCTCCATTCTATATTACAACCCCTCAAGTTGTACTCAGAAAAAATGCAGTGAATTTTTTTTAAAACTAATTACTAACATTCATACCACTAAAATAAACTTAACAACTAAACCAAATAACTTAGAACAGAAGTACTTCTAAATTCAAATACCAAAAAACTAAAAATATCTTATAACAACTCCAAGGAAAGTAAATAAAATAAGACACAACTATGGCTAGTCCACTAATACATTAACTATTGTTCAAAACATAATCAAACATAATTATTACATTTGAATCCCTTTAGGCATCTAGCCTAAAATAATAAATAAATACTAAGCTCTCCAGAGTTTGAGTTGAACCATCTCGTATAACTCTGAATCTCTAATGTAGTCTCCAGGTAAATAGTACTATTGCAAGGAGAGAGAGCATCATCCAATCACTTTTCCACACTAACCATGAACCAACGATCCCTCATACAATCACCTATTAGGAAATGACCCTCCCTTCATGGATAGGTAGATATAATAGTGTGGGAATCTAGAGAATAAGCTAAACTCAAGTGTGTATGATATCATAAAACTAAACATGTAGTGTATCATAGAAACCTAATCTATTGCAAGATATCACATTGACATGTAAATCATACATTACATAAGATGATGTCCCACCAAAAATTATTTAACCACATCATTCATACTAAGCACATTCTCCTAGCAATCATATTACATCACACGCTAAACATAGGAAGAAGCTAAGTATATTTGTATTCATCTACAAATGAATGAATCATACATTATTATTTAACTTAAACAAGAATTCATGCCTAATGTTCATACCACCCAAGTATGTTTCACATTTATAACAAACTATAGATTCCCAACTATCACAATAAGATCCAACCAATTGAATCCCATGATATCCCATATCATCATAGTCTAGTGTGTTATGGTACAACTACTATTTTTCCCATATTTAGTCATAGTAAGTAGTCATAGATACATGGAAGTATACACTTTTTATCAAGTAATTACATATAACAAAACAAGCCATATAAATGCATATAATTATATCCCAATATTCATTTACACTTTCAATATTAAATGCACACATACATTATATTTGACCAAATGTTACAACACATATTATTCAAGAAACAACCAACACATACTTTTAAATCAATCAACATAGGTGTGAGTCTAAATATACAGCTACAGTATGCACCATCCAAGCATATCTATTTAAGTTACAGTATTCTCTGATATCCTATACTATCATAGCTTCTTATGCATGAGCACCCTACTAAAACATTATCAATCAATCAATCTTACACTATAATTATTAAACAGGCCAGTATAGGATTGTACCACCCAGGTATGCCCTAAATCATACTGCATAATAATAATTAGATGAAAACATAATCTCAAGGCACACATCATGATGCACTATTTTATTTTAGGAATGGCAACTCATTGCATATAAAATACTCTCACAAGTACAATGCACAGAAGTTTTTATCTTACAAGAAACTACAAACTTGACCCTACCAACATGTTTACCTAACACAATTGTGCTACATATATACTATTTTATCATTTCTTTCTGAACCAAGTAAACATAGCATTCCAACATAAGTCTTTGCATCAACCATATTATGATTCTTATATGAAAATCTAATGAAGTAATAAATTTCCATCCAATATTTGATCTTGCATTAAATAGAATACAAATCATAATCTATTTTATTTAAGTGACTCAGTTATGTTATAATATAAAAGAATCCATGAAAATCACTCTCATTATTTAATAATAATATTTTATCTGGAAATGCATTTTTGTTCAATCTGTGACACAAAAATATGAGGCAAGGATAAAGTTCCACCCTATATTTGATCTTGCATTAAGGAGGGAACATAGTTTTCTTCATGTATTTAATATCACTAAAATAACTTGTGGAATTCACATAATTATTACTTTTAGCCATTAAAATATTATTAACTCAGTGATCAATATATTATTAACTTAGTGTTATAATTTGTTTAACTCAACTTTGTAGCCATTAATCTCAGTGTTTAAGGTTATGATTAAATGTTCCAGCTACTTGTCATTTCAAGATTATAGCTAGGTGTTTCACTTAAATAAGACTCAACATTATAATATTCAACAAATTCAATAATTGCTTTAGCATTTTAAGTGATGCATGGCATTTCAAATAAATAGTTGAGTGTTTCATTTTACATGTAAAGTAATTTCAAGTTACTTTACATGTGTTTCCAATTAAATATGTAGCATTACAATTAAAGGTATAATGCTTCATTTAAGAACTTGGCATTTCACTCTACGTTTTCACTAAATGATAAGGCATCTTAATGTATAAACTTAACGGTTTATATAAATAAATAGCA
>JARHVA010003315.1:1107500-1247500 GCA_037957365.1 Torreya grandis | reverse complement strand
TTATTAGATGATAAGATAGGGGGTCATGTTATTCGTATGAAGGGATGGGTAAATGTTCTAGGATAATGGGTGATTAATTGAGATGATGATTAAATTTGGATTAGATGAGGGTAGGTGATAGGGTGTGACATGTAAATAAGGGTATGTGGTGAAGTCTTGAGCCATATATATTTTACCAATCCTTCTTAATGTTACACTAGGTAGTATACAACATGAAATTTATGTGGCCATGATGACATTGTGCCAAAGTGCATAAGAGGACTAGATTATTTGAAATAAAAAGACACAACAATGTGCATATGACATTTCACTGAATACATCAATGACATGAGTATGGCCAAGATAACACTATGGAAAGTTGTTTATTACATAAAAAGATAAGATAGTCTAAGCAAATGGAAGAAATATGGATAAAATACCATAAAAATTCATAAAATATATTAGTAATGTACAATTAGATAGACGTGTGTGTAAAAAATACAATAAAATGACACAAAATTGATTAAAAACATAAAAACAAACAATCATTCAAAAATCAAATGCACCACATAAGTATGTACAAAAACATTATGTGTTATGTCCAAAATATGGATAATAAAGTGAGAAATCCAAGACTTTTTTATGCATGTGTTATTGTTGTTTATTACCCCAATTAGGGAGGGAAACATATGGTGATTATTTTGAATAATGATTAGAGATGGGTGGATTTAGGAAGAAGGAATGATGGACTATTTTACATAGGGATGGTAGGAGTGTTAGGGAAAATGTTGAATTATAGATATTGGAATACTTAAGCTAACAAGGAAAATCCATAAAAAAAACCAAGACAAAAGGATTAAAAAAATATAAGTGATGGGGGGAGGAAAGAAGGAATATCCATATAGTTCTCTAATAATATTTATCTCATGCCCTTATTTGACTGAATAAATTTCCTTTTTATTCTGAGAAGTCAATATCATACCATATATTTCCTTCCCAAAACATCTTACTATTTTGGGGCCAAGGTCAATAGGGGAAATGGGATGGGACATGGATGGAATGATAAGGGATGAAGTGACATGTAAATGGGTGTCCCTAAGTACTCAAGGTATTTAATAATGAGGTACTTGTAGATGAATTATCATCATGAGTGACACTAAAGATCCAATTTTCATTATTGTGCTTATCCAAGGCACTATAAACCTAGATTTCACAATTGAATATTTTTTTTTGACATTTTCTATTTTTTTAGAATTTTTGGAATAAGACTATGTATGATAATGTCCAAAGATTATATCAGTTAGATTCAGACATAAAATTTATTCAAATGCACAATATACATTGGATCATCAATTTTTGACCTATTGGGTGGATAATTCATATTCCCTTGAACCAAACATACTGATGATTACATAGGGTCCAAGACAATTAGGCTCAATATTTCCATTTTTCATGATGTAAATTTATATTTATTAGGTTTTCCTTAAAGACTAGGTTTCCAATCTCAAACTAACAAGATTAGACTTTTTTATTGTATTGGTTTTATAGCCTATTCTGATAAGATTGAAAGTCATCAAGGACATGTACATTATTCTCATCCAAAATTTCTAGCTCCTTCAATTATGTATACCTATAAGACTCTTCATTGAATAGGACTAGGAATGGGATAAACAAATAAGGGAGTTTGACCTCAATTAGCAAGATGGCCTTTGTGCCAAAGCATAATGAATATGGAGTTGGGCCAATTGGAGTACAAATACTTGTGTGGTAAGCCCATAATAGAAGATATAATTTTATATGGAAATCATGACCAACATCATTTATAATATTCTTGATAATTTTGATAAGAGTTTTATTTTTCACCTCATCTTGACCATTTCCTTGTGGGTAATAAGGTGTGGACCATTTATGTTAGATGTGACATTATTGACACAAGGCTTTAACACCTTTATTTTTTAAGTATTTTCCAATGTCTAAGATGATGATGGAAGGAATTCCGTAGTGGAAAATTATGTGAATGAGGATTAAATTTGAGATCTTCTTACTAATGAAATATGTGAGTGGCATATATTCCATTCATTTGGTAAAATACTATGCAGTGGTAATGATATGATTATGGCCATCAGATAATGAAGGATTAATATTTCCAATGAGGTCTAATCCTAGAGTGGATAAAAGACACATAATTATAATGGGTTGTATTTCTTTAGATAGAGAAATTATTAGTTACCCATGTTTCTGATAGGCTACACATTTTCATACATACTGAAAAGCATCATGATCTATGATGGGATAAAAATAATCTATATAAGTAATATTCTTGTCTAGGACCATCCCACTATCATGATCTCCACAAATTCCATTATTAATCTCTTTTATATATGAAAAAGCCTTATCTAAGTTTAGAAATCTCAATAAAGTACCATCATATCCTACTGATAAAGCATGTTGACAATGATGGTGTAACAAGAAGATTTTTGGATGAAGACTTTATGGTGATGATGGTTGAGATTGGGTGGAAGGATGCCATCATGGAGATAGGTGTAGATGTCTTAGTACTAAGGAGGATTGGGATTAATAATTTCACACCCTTATTTAGATGTCATCATCTAATTGGTAGGTGACAAGATTTATTAAACTAAGAAGTTATTTTCATGCATATCAGGGATCATTTATAGTAATGATCCAATATTGGCCATGACATCAAAAAAATTATTACTTCTCCTTGGTATGTGATAAAAGGATATGGACTAGACTTATGTTGTAAGGTTTTTAACCATATATTTATATGGGATCAATTTATCATCCTTAGTCTAAAATTAATTATTGACCTATTTAATTATAATATGGGGGCCCATAGACTTTGAAATGATGAATATTCCATTGAAATAGTAATTAGATACATACTATTAGAGCCTCATATTCTATAATGTTGTTAGTACATGTAACTTATATCCTAAAAACTTTTGAAACGAAATATCCTTGAGGAGTGACAAGAAGAATTTTAGCTCCCAAACCATGAGTGGAGAAATAACCATCAAAGTATAGATTTCAAGAGGAGGAATATTTAGTTTTCATTTTAGATTCATTAGAAAACGTTGTTGTTAAGGGAGTTGTATCAAACAAAGGAGCTTCTACAAATTAATTTACCAAAGCCATGTCCTTTGATTTATTTATGATTTTCATACTCAATGTTGAATTTACTTAGGATAATTATTCACATGTCCATTCTTATAGTGAGTTCACATTTTTATAACATATATTTTATAGGACCTATCTTTTAGATGAACTTGACTTGATTATTGATCATGTACTGCCTAAGCCTTTGGGAAGTGAAGATAACTATGATACAAGTTTTTTCTATGGGAATGTAGTTTATATGATAGGATACAATACTCCTCCTAATATAATAAATGGCACTTTTCTTTCCATTCTCATCATGTTGTGATAAGAGATCTCCTAGATCACATTGGGTGGCTATGATATAGAGAAACAAAAGATTTATATGATTTAGTGATGCAAACACTAGATATTGTAAAAAATATTGATTTATATATATATAATCCTTTTGGAATTATAACCTCTAGTGATATTGAGATCCTTTATTTAGTAAATGCATTAAAGTTTAAAATTTATCAGCAAGTTGATATATAAAATGGTGAATGGCCTATAATTTCCATTAGAGTCTATGAATTTGTTTGAGATTATTAGGGAGGAATCTCAATAATATCTTTGAGCTTAGCTGGATCAACCTCAATTCTTTGATGAGGAATAATGAAACCTATGATTTTACTATATTTGACCTAATACACACTTCTTAGGGTTAATCTAAACTTTGTATTCTCTCAGTATTTTAAATATCCTTCAGATAACTGCTAAATGATCAACATGTGTTTAAGATGTTGATGATGAAAATTGTACCATCAATGAATCAACCCTTTCACCTATCATGAAGGTTAAGTTGGAATAGTACCAATATAATAGTAAGGTTCTAAAGGTTCAATTATGATCCTAAAGATGCAAGGGTTTTTTAAATGTTCTAGGAAATAATAAATAAGTTATCAATCGTAACATATTCCATTATAATTTCAAAAATCCACTTCATCAAATAATGAATCAATTTAGATATGAATGTGTAATTCATCCTATCTAATAGAGAAGGTCTATGGACAAGACAATCTATTGAAGATAATAAATTTGATTCAATAATATTGTATATTTCAAAGTAATATCTTGCTTTTCTTCTATAATATCTTCCAAGTAATCTCAAGATAATAAACTAGAAATATAAGTAAATCAGATTTGAGATAAATCAATATAAATAGATCTTAAATCAAGTAAGAAATCAATGAAACTTAACACACAAGAGACACCACAAACAACACCAACAAACTAAGGAAACAAACATAAAGCAAATAAAAAAGTGAAAGATAAAAAAATAGCAAAATAAACAAGGTAAACAACTAAGTAAATATAATAATAAAACTAAAGACAAACTAATCTAAAAATAAATCTAGTAAACTATTTAATCTAAAATCTAACTAAGTCTAATAAAAAATCTAAACTAAGACTAAACTTATAAATAATTAATATGAAAATTTAATTAATTTAACAAATTAACTAAGTTTAAAATTAAACCTATAAAAGAAGAAATTAATCAAGAAAACTAACCAACCTAACTCTAAGAGAATAAACAAAGAAACTAATTTAAGGAAATAACCCAAAAAAAATAGAATAAATATAAAACTAAACAAATTAAAAGACAAACTAAGGAAAAAGGAAAATTAGAATAATTAAACATTAAAAATAGATTAAACTATATTAGAATCACAGTCAATATAAATTACAATATAGGAAAACATGAGTATCAAAAGAGAGAGTCAGCTTATCAAAATGGATCAATTTTATTTGAGAAACCAACATCTTTATTTACAAATATCTTGAGAGATAGCTTTTACAATCAAAATAGATGAATGAAGTGTCATAAACAGTGAAGTTTTAATCATTATTTAGGTTGAATACTTAGATTCTACACATAAAATTACAAGGGACAATCATCAAAATATGTTAAACTTGAAAAACTTTAGATAATCTATTATAAATGATAATATACAATTGGATATACTTGTGTTACATAAGAAATTACTCAACCATTAGATAAAGTACCATTGGGTCTATCTATAAAATTCATGCTATCTTAGAGAAGTTGTATAGAAGAGAGAGAGAGATAAATGAATGACTTCACAATGTGTAAGTCTTCAATACCTGTATTGTTCCTCCTTCAAATGAATCTGTGATCTCCTTTTATGATTCAAATTTGGTTTAAAAAGAATTTATAACCAACCTTATTTATTACTTAAACTTAATTAATTGATTTTATAAAAGTTAATTAATATAACAGTTATTAGTTAAAGTTTGATTAAGACTTAAAAGTCTTAATGGATCAAGTATTTGAATATAGACTGATTAATTCTAATGGATGGGGACCTTAATCAATTAATAATAAATAGAATAACATATATCAATACATAAATAGATAAATTAAAGTTTAATACAATTCTTACTTATATTAATACCATAATGCATATTTCCAAAAATTAACTTAAGCATATATATATCATAAATTAAAGTCTGATATACTTTCCAAAGCATTGTCACCAAAATATCAAAATATGAAAGTCTAAGTAGCAAGTTTAAAAGTATAGAATTCTACCATCTAAAAGTTTAATTGAACAATAAAATTTTATCCTACTGACATCCAATAATCATCAAAATTAGAAAGAACTTCAATCACTAGATTCTCTTTCTCATAGACACATTCATTGTACTCCATCTTAACTACTAGAAGGTGAACCAAATTCATTCCTGAGTCAGTTGAGGGATTATCTATCTCCAACTTAATCTGTTTGATAACTATGATATCAACTAGAAAATCTATGTCATTCTAACTATATGACTGCTTATCTGAAGTGATTGGATGGATTTATAAATTGCATTTTATGCTATCTAAAGGTTGTTACTTCGAAATTAATTTCTTGCATCCTAAAATAGGATCCCTTTGAGAATATTAAGGGTCATTAGAAACTGAAGGCAGGGCAAGATTTAAATGTCAAGATGTGTGGATTCATGAATAGGGTATGACTCGTTAATAGACTAAATTATTTTTAGGATGGTGACTAGATTGGAAAATGATGTGGATTACTTTGCAAATGGTGAGAAGAACTGCTATAAGAAAGAGTCTTAACACTAAATCTATGGCCATGAAATCCCCTATTAACCCTACTATTTACAGGGTTGAAAGGTAGATTATTTAAAACATTCTAAAACTTAAGATTTTCTACATCAAACTGAATTGACATCCTTGCAAACCTATTAAATCTAGGGCCAAATATCCTAACCCTAAAACCGTCCCTTAGAAAATTTTTATTTGGGTTCTTTTAATTTACATTGTCTGAGTTCTAACCCTAGCCTCTATTATCATACTTGATCCAGGTTGATCCCATTACGACATCCTAAATATTAAAATATACTCAAATAAAAATTATCATGACTAAAAATTAACATGTATTCATTCAACATGAAAACAAACTATATATTAAACACACAGTCACATATTAATAATATCTTTGAATTGACTTTGACTGCAGAAAAATTATTTCCCACTATATCAACAAACACTATAATATTCTATTTTAAATTCATTATAATATCTCTAAAAACAAATTGAATCTCAAAATAAAATTATAATATCAGAATTTTATTTCTAAAATATTCTAACATATCTCCATGATTTCCTATACTCGCTGTATGAAAATCATCTTAGAATAGAAAGCTAAGCCCATTGTTAAAATTGAAAGAAACATTTCCATAAGTTCCCATTAATGAAAAATAGTTCTTAAGAGAAGCCATATATCTTTTCCATGTGTCATAAGTTTGAATTGAAAAGTTATTTTTATGAAATTCTAAAAAATAAACAATAGACTATTCAAAAATTCAATAGAAAACCCTTTAGATATATCTTGCCTAAACTTTATCACAATTTACTATCTGAGAACCATATCTTCTTAACCAAGATTTTTTAAGGTTAGAAAATGAGAAATGATGTGGTTTAAACAAATTTTAATTCACTGTATAATATCCAACTAATAGAACTCAAAATAGAGAAATAATTTGATATTGTTTTCCAAGAAACCTATTCCTCCATGATTATTCATTTCAAAGACTTTAAACTAAACCAGAACTTATCTATCTAAATCAATGAATTGCCTGATAAAATATTTTCATAACATTTTATCTTTTCTTATAAAACTTTTGAATCCGTCAAACTTTCAAAATCTTGTATAAAACCTAAAACTCATATGAAACTTAATGGTTTCTAAATACTTGAAAAACCCATATCTTAAAACATCAAAATCTAAACCGAAAGGCAAGTCCAACTATATCCTTCAATTTTTATAGAAAATTTCATCTTACTATATTCAATATGCAATCTTGTAAACTCTTTTTATTTAGACAATAAATATATGTAACTATTGAAAGCTACAACTAAGAGACACACTTGATGGCTTGAACCCAATTTTTTTAACTTCTTTAGGATATACCAATAACCATTCAAGTTTTCTAAATATTCATAAAGTAAACAAGCAAAGTTTGTTTTTATAGAAAACCCTAAATACATGAACTTCAACACCCAAGATTTTAGAATAATAGAATATTTTGAAACCTAGAACCCTTTGAACACTTATCAGATGCTCCAAAATTTACACTTAAAAAAACCCTAATATGCACATATTATGGTTTCAAAATATTGAATACATAAAATATTCCCATATGATAAAACCCTTGAAAACTAAGATGCAAACTAGATAAAAGAAAACTTCATTATTTATGAACTCAACACCTTATACTTCCAAAACTTATCCATATAGGATTTTCTTTCAAAATCATGAACAAATGAGACTGTAGAAATAAATGACCAAAATATATATTTTCATGCTCAATATAATCTCTTCATAAATAACCTTTCAACATATTCATGAGATAAAACACATATAACTCTTATTTACAACTTAAAACTTCAATGAAGTCCCTAAAATTGTAAACAACATGCTAAAAGCACCACAATAATATATATAACTCATAGAAAACCAAAACTGACTAAATTTTTAACAAGCAAAACCTCATATTCCCAAATCTCATGCTCAAACTAATAAATCCATTTATTCTTATCTCATTTTGAGAATATATCAAAAACTAAATCCATTCACTTCAATATCTCATGTAAATAAGTAGTATTATTCAACCATGAAACTGAAAGCAAAATATGACCTTCTAAAATTTACATGCACAAAACTTAACTCAAAATTTATTAATATGAAGATCAAGATCACATTATTTTTCATGTAACTAAAAAACTATTCCAAATATCAACTAAATATTTCCCAAAACTTATTAAACTTGTTCATGGCATACCTGGATATGTTTCCTTACAACCCTTTCATTCAAAAATCTCATCTACAACTTGAAATCCAAACCAACAGAGTATCACTTCCATGAGAAAGCTTCAATAAATGACAAAAAATAATAATAATAATAATAATCTATTTATAATCACCATTCTCTGACTTAATTACCTTTTTACATGATTATCATTGATTAGTTCATCAAAATTGATGTTACTACTTAGCAATTATACCAACTAGGTTAGCAAGCTATCAAACTTAATGAATACCAAAGTTTTTGCTAAACCACTTACTAATATACAATATTTGAGGCATGTACACCTTGTATTGAATTCTCAAACCACAAAAAATATTAGCATGATCTCAAATCATTAATCTTGATTCACATTAAATTACCTTGCCAACTAGTGCCACTTTGTTAACCAACTAGTATGGCACAAAAATGCCAACTCAACTTTGCCGGCCAACTTGATAACCATATTAATCTATGTGTTTTGAAGATAAGCATATCCTAAGTTAATTAAATTAAACTTTCAAATAAATTAGTTACCTTATAAAATATTCATGCCTTGAAATAAACCATAAAAAACTACTTCAAAGACACCATGATTTGATAGGTTATAGTATTTCAAAAACTTAGGATAAAATATTGTAGGCTAGGACCTTTGAAACAACAAGTCTCAATACCATTAAGATTTTTGAAAATATATTCATATTACTTGAGAACTTAGGCTAGAAAAATTTGAATTGGGAACCGTAGACAAATAAAGGACTTTAGAATTAGTAACTTAGAATTTTAGGATCCTTTGACAACCTTAAGAAAAAATTAATCCAAGAACCAAACCAACCTTGATTATACCAATATTTTCATAATTTTCATAATATCACAATTAAATTTTTCTTGATTATTATCTATTTATCAAATTGATGAACTCATGATTTTCAAAGATAAAATTCATAATAGATCAAATGATATTTTTGATTTTAAAAAACCATAAAATACATTGATTTCTCAAACTGTAATAATTATGAATGATCCATCTATATATTTGTAGTTGAAAATGAACTAACAAGAAAAAAAATTATCAGTCATGAATTTTCTAGATGAGTCAAACCAAGTTGAATTTTTCCATGAAAATACCAAAAATAGTCACCACAAACTACTTAAGTTATCAAAACTAAAAGCCTAATCCAAAAATTGTTATGATAATCCACACTCAAATAAGATCAATATAGATATCTGAACAATAATGACAATCATATAACACTTTTAACAATCAAAAGTGTTCTTATTTCAAAATAAAAATGCTATATTATAATCTGATCATGAATCAACTAAAAGATAAAATGACTGATCACAAACATTCATGATGGTAGATACATATCCATATTTTATTCATTCAATAACTTATGGTTTTTGAAACCACTTAAAATATAAATAAAATTTTTCAACCCAAGCATCATCAACTTACAATTGAAAATATGCACCTAAATATACTATTAATTGACTAGGTCCTCAACATAGTTTTAAACTTTATGACTTAGTTATCTCTATGGTATAAAAGTGTTAGTTTTATAAAAAATGAAGGTGGGGGGGGGGGATGAAAAATAGGCAAAACATACTTGACCTGAATGTCATCAACATAATCTTATAATATAACATGTATCGTATCATGGAATATGACAACCATGTCTCTTTAATAAATAGTGCCATCATTTTTTAGTCTAAAGGGACTTGATAACAAAAATTACTCCATAGAGTTGTGAAGGTAAATTTATAGTAGTCTTATAATGTGATTTAGATTTGATTGTATCTATAAATTCCATCCATAAGTGAGAGCATCTCATACCTGGAAGTAGAATCCAAAATCATGTTAATATTATATAATGTAAAGTCATCTTTTTATAAAGCCTTATAATGCACTTGAAGCTAGAGAAAACATTAATTCTTCTTTGGGGATTACATATAGGTATAATGTTATATATCCAATTAGAATAGTTAATTGTATAGATGAATCCAACTTTTAGGAACTTTTGGAGCTTTCCTGTGACTAGGATTATGACCTTTGGATGTATTTTACCAATTTTACTTATTGGTTTAACATCAAGATGAACCACTAAATAGTGAGCAACCAAAGTTAAGTCAAGGCCTGGCATTTCAGAATAACACCAAGAGAATACATTGATGAATTATTTGAGAAGATAAATAAGGATTTATATTTCTTCAGGGGTTAAAGTGGCTCCAAGTTTCACAATTTGATGTTTATCTTTAATTCCAATGTTTACACCAATATATTCTTTGACTAAGGATGGAGACTAGTCTTGTAGATATTCTGGAGGAGAAGAAAATTGGTATTATCAAATTGATTTAAATATGTCTAAAAATTCCTTAGACAAATCATCATATGCCTTATGTTCTTTTGGACTGAAAGTATCTAGTAGATATAATTGGTGTTTGTTTTAATACACTAGTGTTGTTATCAGAAGACAAGTTATCGAGACATTTTATGGGTGCTTCTAATTTATTTTGATTTAGTGACTTAATTTATTCTCTAAAATATGTTGAAGCATTTATATTTATATTAAACCCCTTCCTTTGTTCACCTAATGTCATGTGAGCTTAAATTCCCATGAATTCAATGATGGCTTTGACATTTTAAGAAAATCTCCAAGGAAGGTTCTTCATACTAATCCCAACTGATAAGAGTAGGATGGAAAAGTGTAGGCCTAATGGTATATATAGAGGTGTCAAGGAATAGGTTTGTGGTAAAAATATCCTTATGAAGACTATGGATGAAACTTGTGTCATCATATTTGTTAAATGTAGACTCTTCAAAAATTAAAAAAGTATCAAAGATAACATCATATATACAAGTTCTAGGTGGTTGACATCGCATACCTTGATGTAATGGATGACCCTTAGCTAGGATTGGTTCTAATATGCCTTATTCTTGACAACCTAGCCCTTTCCATTTATAGTTCATATTTTGACATGTGATTGGCCTTGGAATATTTTGGATCCTAAAAACATGAGGTGAAATTTTCTTCAATAAACCATGAATCATCTAATTGTTTAATCTAATCTTATGATGGTAGGCATGAATTATTTAATTATGTGGATCCAAACTTATAGGTAATCATCTTATCTTTTACTCTAGTTAGGGATCCATAATTTTGGGGTGACAAAGCAAGATTGCCAGCATGGAATGTTTGGTACTCATACTTTCCATAGCTTTTTGAAGTGATATTTATATGGGTAGACTCAAGGGGATTGGAAGTGGATAGTAATTAATCATGATGGAAATATTTTTTGGATTTTAAATCCTATGGGATAGTTTTAGTGCTATGAAAATACAAGCTATAGTAAATTCCTTCCATCATTTGGAAATTGTGAAAATATTCTAATTCACCATGGATTGTAACTTTTATTCCAGTGTAGTTACTTAAGGCACTAGTAGAGAGTAGAAGGAACATATCACATTTCATAAATCTAGGGTCAGCCCAAGAGGTTGTTATAGGGTATATCAAAATCCATAACATGGATAAGTGTCTGATGGAAAACTAGACCTACTAAGATAGGAATATAAATAGTTCCTAACAATTATCATTCATTATCATCATACTAATTAATGATGATTAATTAAGGTCTAATAACTAACTAGGAATATCCAAAAAATTTGATCAAATTAATATTAAAAATATTTATAATCTACCCTCCATCTACAAGTACTCATTGTATATTTTGACCCAAAAAATTAGTTAAGTTTCAGATAAGCACACACTTAAGCTGATTTCAGTACCACTAGTTGAGAGGCATGCATAATATGAACCACATAACTTATGTGTTTAACTAAGAAATTATTTCCAACAAAGTATATGTTAGCTATTAAAACCATGCTAATGTGGGCTACATGAAGAAGTGGTATGACCTAGGGAAAAGTAACCATATGAACCCAAGAACTATAGATTAGATTATAGATGGAAGTAAAAGGTGGATTGGTTGGCTACAGATCCTGACACAAAGTTATGGTGCTTGATGAGAGATGGCATAGTATTTAGCCTCAAACTAAGTTTACATTTTAAATTTGGGATTGGGTGTGAAAATATCAATAAAAAGAGGAAGAAGAAGGAGAGGATAAGGATCCACTGAGAAGAGTTAAATAAAGAGCTGTCATAGAATTAAATCTAAGATAAACAAAAATAACTATCAGACTAGGACCAAAAGGAGAAGGTTGGTAGATAGTAGAGAGTGAGAACTAGGATGTGGAAATAGAGACTTGAATGATTGAGTATTGATATTATATTAAATTATGGAGAGATATAATCTATGAGTGAGATCTAGATTATATAGGAATGCAATTACATGTGATGAGTATGAAAATATGTTCTATTATATATAAAAGACAGTGGATTTAATAAAGGGGTTTATAATTATTATTGTTATATTTCATATTCATTTGATAGAACTTTTTTGGATTCTCCCTTAGTTGTTTGGTTCTTACTATCTCCCACCTCTCCTAGACATTGTTCTCATGTCACACACAATGAACATGACCCCAAACTAAATCCTCTATTCCTTCATATCTCATATGAGTACATGGGGCTCATTCCCTACATGATATAATATTGTGGGAACTAGATCAAACTATGACAAGATAGTCTTACTCAATGCCTTGACCCCTTGGTTGACTAGACAAAAATAATTTTATTTGGTTTCATTGTTGGGATATGGGTTATCTATCATTATTGTGATGGTAGAATGGCATGTGATGTGTTTCAAAGTAGTAAATTATATCTATACATGTATGAATTATGTATTGAGTAGATTAGTGTTAAATGTGGAAGTACCAAATAGGTGATATCTTAGAGGGCATAAACAAGAGATGAATCAACATATGAGAATGGTCAAGTAGGACAATAGGATAAGGGAAGAGTCCACTTTTGTAAATTTGGTGAGGACCTTTATATGAGGTAAGGGCATTAGGATAACTCTTACATTAAGAAAATATGCTCTAAGGAAATGATCTAACACACTATAGAGTTAGAGTAAGATTTAAGAAGAGCTAATGTGAGGATCAAGTGCCAAGAGACTAGTGGAGTGGTACCTAATGCCCCTAGTCCAAGAATATGATCCCATGTAACCCTATCAAAATAAAAGGATGTATTCTAAGATCCACCAAGAGTAGAGGATGAAAAGGTAGAAGTGGTGACATTGGTTGAGAAAGTGTTCCTTGACCCCTTACTTTAAATAGAAGTAACATAATGGGTTCACATGTTACATCAGTCAATGAGGCTAGGATAGGATATATTATAACATGAGGGACCACCATAGAAATAAATACCATCTTGATGAATATCATGATCATGATAGTCTAGTATATATGATATTCCTTAGGTCTCTTTTGGAATGGAAGACACTTCAAACCATTTACATAGGTGAGAGGTCATTTTAAGGGCTCAAGATATTATTTAGTTAGAGTAACAGGTGTACCAACTTTCTAAAACTTTATTAGCATGAGCATAGACCTCGTACCAAAAGTTTGATCCAACATAGATGATTACCAACTTTACCCTCATCAAGGTTTAATTTCTAATGGAATTTTATGTCTTGAAGGTGGTTCACCAGGATGTTATAGCATTCAATTAAATCAAGTAGGAGGATTTAGAGACCATATTTGACTATGACACAAAGTTTTAGACCTTAGTTCAAATCTACCATTTGAACATGATCAATGGTTTTTTGGTGGATTGTGCTACCCTCAATCTAATGCACTTTTTACATGATTGAGTTATTTGAGCCCTGATAGGCAATGGAAGATACGTTCAGAGCCAAATTCATGCATCAAATGGATGAAGAAGATCGACTAGGATTAGAAACACAAATTATAATAATGAGATAATAGTTTTAACAAGTTCTACCTACACATATTTTTAAAATAAGGAATGATAATAGTAACATGAGTAGACATGGAGTACACAATTTCTCATGTGTCTAAAAGTGGAAGACTAGTGATAATGCAAGGAGTTTGGGTCAAGACATATGGTAGTAGGAAGAAGGAAAAACACCATAGATCACCAGTAAGTATCCTCTTAAAAGAATCATCTAAGAAAAAGGTTGACAAGGAAAATAACCTAATATATGCTCATGCTAAAAGTGTAGATCACTAGATCATCTCTAATGTGATTGCCTCATCCCTCCTTTATGTGCATTTTTTTGAAAAGTAAATAAGTTAGTTGAGTTTCCTTACTATATGATAAGGTTAAAAGATGAAGTAAGCTAATAAATATGGGTAGGAAGGCATGACACATGTATAAATCCTCCAAGAAGTTGAGGGTTAATTATATGTCTTAGCCTAATAAAAATGTGATCAAAGTGTAGAATAATCCACACTTATAGGATAACCATTATAACTAGGTGTAATATTCAAAGGCTTTGTATGAGTCTATGGAGATCATCCAGGCCTTTGGAATCAAGATCCAAATTTCCTAGAGAGAGGAGATGCCCTAGGAAGAACTATGAAGGTTTAAAGTGATAGTATATGTCTCCCCTAATTAATGTTATTAGGATCTCATAATACTAAATTAAATTAAATTTGAGTTCATACAAGTAGGTACTACTACATAAATCACAGCAGGCTCCCCATGTATGAGAAATGGGTAGCTAATGAGGAACTAGACCCTAAAGAAGGATTTCCTAAGAAGTGTATTGAATAGTAATACCTTATGACAAATTTACTCAAGATGCAGGTAATATGTGATTTGCATTAGTGCTAGATAAAACTAAATGTGCCCCTTGGGTATGGGAATAGTATGAGGAAGTTGAATGTGGATGTAGTATGGTGTACTTTGGCTTCCCCTGAATCTTGAGATGCATGAATAACTAGTTCAAACCTTAAGGGAAACATTAGTAATAGATGGAAATGGTCATGGATTTTTTGGGATAACACTCTTAAGGAGTGATATGGTGACCCATCTCACAACATCACTCTAGAACCAAAATTTTTTTACCTCATTAGTGTAACTCATGCATGCATGTTAGTTAAGATTTCAAGACCAAAGATGTATGAGTCACTATACACACATAGGATGAGTAAGGTACATTGAATCACAAAGGAAGGTCTAGCTAAAGTTTTTTATTCTATATAGAGGCATTATAACCAACAAGTTGTCCAAGACTACCCTCATGCCTTGACAACTATTCAATAGCAAGAATCCAAGACTCTCACTAACTAGCACCTTAGTAGTGGTCAAATTTAATCAACTTGGGTCTTAGAAGGCCTTAGAATCATCATGTAATACATATATGGCACTGACATGTAATAAGGCTTCAAAAACCATTCTTCCATCCAATTTTATTAGTAGAAAAATATTTTTAGGGCAATAAGATGCACTCACCTCTTAATATCTATCTAGGTGAGTTGATCTAGGACTTTATCCATAATGCTTCTATGTTAGATGTCTAAGTATCTTTAGTGAGGTTGGGAGTGACATAAAATCAGAAACATCATTTTGACACCACCAAAAAGAGTTTATATTAGCACCAAGATAGACACATCTCAATGTACTATTGTGCTAGAGGTCCCATAGCATATTTTAGTGTGGGGTGAGAGATGGTGCTAAGAAGAGGATAAGAATGGCATTTGATGAAGATGTCTATAATAAAATTGCATAAGAGGAGATGTTGGGAACTAAATGGAAGAAAGAATAACATCTGAAAATGAGTTGGAATGTTTACAAAGTCAAAAATTTGAACATGAAAGGATAGATGTCATGTCATTACATAGAGAATGAGGTATGACTAGTTATCAAACTCAATGGAGAGAGGAATGGTAGTGATTGAATTATCAGAAAAAAAGTATTGACATGATCTAAGGCCCAATATGGAGTCATTTATCTCATATTTGGGTGGTGAGGGAAGTGACTTAGTAAGGGAAAGACAAGTGTGACAAGGATTAAGGGATGTGAAAATATCTATCACTTGTCATAATTTCAAATTTTGAAGCACAACTTGGATAAGCTACCACATGGATAGGTGTAAATAGGTGGTAGTATGGATAATGATCAAAATATTGTCTAGACTAATTAGTCATTCTTTTTCCACCTATATATGAGTAGAAGCATGGACCATGGTAAAACTTTACAAATTAGGAGAAAAAGTGAAATAATACTATTGAGAGATTAAAAAGGTAGCCTCAATATGATTTCTATCATAAAGATAGTTTAAAAAGTTGAAGATATAAGAGGAAGGAAGAAATCATACCATGGGGGTTAAATATATAGATGTTGAATAAGAAGAACTAGAGATGAGGATATAAAGACACCATAATACCCATGGATCCAAATCTATTGAGTTCAAGAAGGATACAAAATGGAAGCTCCAATTTTTTATGGGATACTGTAGTAAAACTAGAGACCTGTAGGTAACAACAACAAGAAAAAAGATCTCATAAAATAAAGGGAAGAGTTGAGTGGAAGATGAATCAAGATGGAGTCATGAGCCCCCATCACACGTAGATGGGTAGAGTTTGGATAGTGATAGATAAGTTACATATGTATTAATAGGATCTTGTACATGAACCCACCTTGGAATAAAACACAAAATAATAGGAGGTTGATGAGTGTAACCCAACACTAACATATATTGGTAGCACTATAGGACTGAATGATGCATGATGGATCAACACATCTAAAATTTGTAAAGACTTAAAATAAAAAATATGTTAGTGTGTTATAGCATGGGGAAAACAAGAATCCCCTCTACCATTCCATGTAGTTTCTTAATAGTCCTATCTAACATATAGAGGAATTCATGAATGGGAAGGGAAGGATTAAGTTCTTTTAGACTTGCCCATAAACCTCTCCACTCCACCAGCAAGCTAATTCCCCTCATCATCAGTAATCAAAGGGATGATGCTTAATTATTTATACCCAAAAGAGCTAAGCTCTTAGAGGCATGAAGGATGTATTAGGTGATGGAGGCTAGCCTACAAGATCCTACAAAGAAAAGAGAATAAAGTGAATATAGGGTACCCTAGATGCCCAAAACAAGATGGTAGGAGGAGCCATAAAGTGGACATATGACAAAATTATGACATAAGAAAATACAATAGGGTTTTATTGAAGGAAAATTTTAGGTCGGTTGTTAGTTCAAAATGAAGAATACAAGGTAGTCATATGTAACTTTAGGATTTTTTGTCACTAGGAGATGATGGCTTAGGCCATGCATCAGTCTCATAGTGCATATACCTATGGGAAGGACCAAAAATAAATCTATATGAATGGATCCCCAAGGTAGGGATGAGATTAGTTTGGGAAGGCATTTAGGGATGCCACCAAAATAAGGAAAATAATATTTTGAGGAGATACATAGAAAAGGCTTGTGTAATAGTGCAATCTGATAAAAATTAGTTATTTGTGAAGAAGCATCATAGGCAACTAGATTTCACAAGGAGGGACAGTAGAAGAAAAACTATAATATAGGGATGGAAAACCATTTTAGTGTGGAGTGATTTTGACC
This sequence comes from Torreya grandis, assembly GCA_037957365.1. Lineage (NCBI taxonomy): Eukaryota > Viridiplantae > Streptophyta > Pinopsida > Cupressales > Taxaceae > Torreya > Torreya grandis. Next base: position 1,229,542 of record JARHVA010003315.1, on the reverse strand, counting down.
ACAAAAATGAGGTAAGTATTAGATAAGGGCATGCTTGCACACTTAAACTAATTTCATATCCACTAAAAAAGAGGTGTGTATAATCTAAACTACACAACTTATGTGCATTATTTAGAAAGAATTTCCAACAAATTATATGTTAGTTATTAGAATTGTGATAACATATGCTACATGATAAAGTGGTAGGCCCCAAAGAAAAGTAACCATGTCGACCCATGAACAATAGATGATATTGAGGGGGAAAGTGATAGGTGTATTAGATGGGTATGAATCTTGACACTGAGTTATGGTGGCACAATAAGGGAAGACATGGTAGTTGAACTCAGGGTAAGTTAACATTTAAAATAAGGGCTTGGGTAGGAAAAGCCCAAGAAAAAGAGGAAGATAAAGGAGAGGAGAAGAAGTCATAGAGAAGAGATAAAAAATAGGGTTCAGTTAGAGAAGTAGAGCTGAGATGAATGAGAATAAGGTGTTATTTAAGGAATAAGAGGAAAAGATAAATAGAAAACAAAGAGTGAGAATTAGCATGTGGTAGTAGAGACTAGTAGGGTTGATCACTACTATTAAATTATATTAGGGAGAGATAATATCTATGAGTGAGCTTTATATTTTAGATTAAGGCCACTATTGTGTTGAGTGTGATAATTCATTCCCTTATATTTTATAAAGAGTGGATTTATTAAAAGGGTTTATATTTATTATTGGTTTGTTACATAGTCATCTGATAGCACTTATGGTGGATACTAAATTTTTTTAGTTATCTCCATATCCTACCTCTATAGATATTGGTTTCCTATCACACACAAATAACACAACCCTAGTTTATATCTTCTATTCCTTCACACCTTGGGTGAGTACATGGTTCTCATTTCCAACATGATATACTATTGTGGGAACTAGCCTAAGCTATGATAAGCTAGTCTTTCTTGATGCCTTGGACCCCTAGTTGACTATACATCAAAAATAATATCTTTTAGGTTTATGATGGATACCTATATATATAAGGGTAATGATTGTTAAGCCCTATTGATGGCATGCCCTAGGGATTAAAATTAATTTATTATGATGATGACACTAATAAGGGCATGCAATTAACTAGTGTCAATGTCTATGGATACTTTGGACACATGAAGGATTTTTTTAAGAATATCTTAGTGGATAGATGAGGTCTTAAGAAGATTCATAATGGATATTTGGGCTAAGGTCTTCTCAAGTTGTTTGATTATGTCATACATTTATTCAAGAGTGTTTGAGGGTGTTTTGTAAAAATTGAGATTAAGAGGAGATTTTTTAGGTGGGAAGTTGGAAGGTTCCCCCAAGACAGTGATTTTGCCACATCGAGTGGTGATAATGAAATAAAAATATGCCCCTTTAACTTTAATAAAGAAAAATTATGAGACTTGTGGGTCTATAGGTATATTCACCCTAAATTTAATGGTAGTAACATGATATCTATGTTGATATGGGATCTAAAAAATAATTGACTCAGTTGGAGGATGAAGGTTGACCTTGATCCCTAATTCTACCTTTGGGATTTTGATCATGCTTGGGGAAAGGATCCTTGTAAATACCCAATTGCTAATTTTTATAAATAGATGATTCTCTTCCCTCAAATTTTATTCCTATTTTCTCAATGAGGTCCTGAATATAACTCCTTAATTACATAAATTTCCTAGTTTCATGTCTCTTGACATGAAACTAGTGGCAATATTCATCTTATTCAAACCAATCTAGACATGTTTTATTATCATCAAGGGGTTTAATTTTTGGCATGATAATCATGTTTGTAATGACTAATTTATTCAAGACATATTTTATTAGATCACCAAGATTATTATAGTGTCACCTTCCTAAATTGATCATTGGCCTTCCTTATGGAATTATAATGTTGGATGTATGTTGTTGTGATTTTGAAGAAGAGGTAGGGCTTTGGACTGTTTGGACATATCAGGTGTCTGATACACCATCTCTAAAAAAGGTCATGTCCTTGTTGAATAATTTGGGATTATCCAAAGGGGTGTTATTAATTTCACTATGATATTTCTTAAAATAAATATTTATGACCCATTTTTTGATAATATATTTTCATATCTAAATTCATTTCTCAACAATTTCATTGAAAACAGTGGCACAATGAAGTTTCAAGTGATGGACCAATTTTGAGTTATTATTGTTAATGAATATTTTGAATAATTATTTTTTAGGGATATAAAAAGTTAAATTAATTTCTAAGGTATGATTCCAGACTCTCACCATTTATTATATTATTGTTATAGAGATCTAACATGGTAATTTCATATTGAACATTGTAAGAGAAATGTTTGACAATTTTTTAGCTAAATCCCCAAATGATGTAATAGACCTTTTGGGAAAGTTCATGTAACATTATAATTCAAGTAAATAAATAATTCATTGGAATAATCAAATCATATAGGAATCACAATATGCAACTTCATGGAAATACATGAAGAATTCTCTGACATGTTCACATAGGTTCCCTTTTCCTTTATATTTATCAAAATTTAGAGGATCAAAATGAGTAGTAAAAGGTACAAAAACAATACATGTAAATTAGATAGGAGTACAAGTATTAATATTTTTATTTATTATAATGTTCTCATTTATCCATATTTTGGTGATCATCCTTCATAGCTTGTCATTTGCAGAGAAGGCAGGGTCTATCAAAGGATTTGAAATAGGTATTAGATTAGGTTTAGACTTGTTTTTATCTTGGTGTGTACGTGATAGGAAGGTTATATTAGGTATAATAAGAGAGGTGATTTTATTTACTTTGGATTTTATATATAAGGAAAAATATTTGAATTATTGGGTGATTTGGTAAAGATGATCAAGCATAACTCTTTTATAGTCCTAATCAGATTGACCCTCCAAAATAGATTTTCCTTTATTGTCCTTGAATCTAGTTGTATTGATAGGCCTAGGTGAGGGATGGTCATTAAAAAATCCTTATTATTATTCATTCTCATGGTCAAAAATACATAGGACTTCTTATTATTCTTGGGTAAGATTATAGTTATGCAAAGAAACACATCTTATAGGACTTTGGACTAGGTTCATTAAGAGATCCTGGTTAAATTCATAGAGTACCTTATCTCCCATTTTGATATGATGAGTCAATATTTGGAATTTATTTTCATAGATTAAATATTCAAATTGGTATTTACTCATGTCATTTTAAAAATATGCATATTGGTTGTCTACATCACCCCCTAAGGTGTGCGTGTTACTAACACTTTCTTCATGATCCATGGATTATTCACCAAAGTTCCTAGGGTTATTGTTAGTTTAGTTTGAGGCTTGTATAAATTTTGTTTTTGGGGCATAGGTAAAAGATGACAATGGATTGAAAAATTTATGAATTAATTGGATAGGTGGATGACATATTAATATTTCCTTTGATATGATTAGTTATATATAAGAGATGACTAAAACTTTAATAGGTTATAACCTTGAGCAAATAAGTTCATAATATTTTGAGATAGTATGATTAGATTAAGAAAAAATAAGTGTGTTATTCCTTGAATTTAGAATAGACAAGATATAATGGGTATATTTTAGGATTAACTATGGGTGTCAAATTCATACTAGAAGTATGACAGGTGCTAGTAAGGTATTAACAGTGCTAGGTTCAGACCAACAAGATGATAGGATGAAGATTGGTGCCAAATTTAAACTAAAAGAGTATTAGGATAATGATGAGTATTATATTTAAACTATTAGAGTGTGGGATATAAGATGATGAGTCTATGTTTTTAACCAACATAGTGATAGGTTTCTAGCAAATGAATAATGGGTGCTTAATCTAATAGAGTGACATGTTATTATCAAAGGGGTGATGGATACCTAAGAGGGTAGAGTGATGGATTGATAACAAAGGGATGATAGATAATTAATCTAGTAGAGTGATGAGTTGTTGAAAATATGACCATGGGCTTAGAAAATAGCTTTATCTAAGGAAAATCCATCCTTATAAATGGGGTTTGACTAACTCAAAATATGGACAAGTTTCTTTGCTCAAGGTAGATGATGTGATCAAGTGTGTTTTGATTAAATTATAGATGGGTGATAGGGATGGGTTGGAATAATATAAATAAGGGTGAATAGGGGTTTTATACTATATGTTAAGATTATGTCAAGGAAAAAATCAAAGTCTTAGATGGATTGTGGCTAGAACAAGTTCTTAGATAAGCCTAGGTAGAATGTTGATTATGAAAATATTAGGTAATATTGGGATGAATGATGGGGTTTTGAATAAGCAAAGGTTACTATATAAGGTTAATTATGATGATAGGTTGTTATAAGTTATGTTTAAAGTGATTAATTATGGTGATAAGTGATTGATCAAGATGGTTATAGTCTAATAAATATTTGGATGAGTTTTTTTATTCACCTTAGGGTCAAAATTGACTAGGTTTGGCTTGTATGTAGGTTTAAGGTCTTCAAACAATATGAGTCTTAACAACACATAAATAATATAAAACAAGCCACAAAACTAATTATAGTGACTGACGTAGGAGTGAAACTTGACACCTATCCCACCAAATGAATCATAATGAGAGGTGCCTAGATTGGTGTCACCTAACCCTTTCTCACTATTATTTATACCTACTAAATGATCTATGAGAATTTTATTTTCCCTATCCTAGATGTTTGTTATGGTTGAAGGGTCTTAATGTAGGATTTAATAGCTCTCTAAGGGATTCTCCTAAATAGTTTTTGATATTGGGTCTCGAGTTCATGTAGGATTACATATGAATCCTAATTATTAGAGTGTTGCCTCCTCACCTCATTGAACCCTTTATGGGGAATCCATCTTAGGTAAAGTAATAATTGTCCTTGATAGTTATACTCCACCAGAACACAAAGAGTGGTCTTATGCATGGTGATCAAATCCATGTCACAATCCCCCTAATACTATGGTAAGTGCATGGGGATAAATTCCAATTCACATTTCCACTAATAAAATAAAATTTTGAAGGTTTATTGACAATATTTTATCCCTAGGAATCACCCTTTGGGTGCAAGGGGAGAGCATACATAGTTGTATCTTCAGGTGAAAAACAAGTTGCCAAAAATATCATAATTTAATATAAATTAAAAAAGGTAATAAAAAAAGTTAATTAATCCTAAATTAATATGTGATAAGTAAATATACAAAAAATTAGTTTTGATAAGCCAAATATTTGACACATAGCTTGCTATTAGTGTGGGTTTTTATTCCATTTAATGGGGTTTCCCTACACATGTTTAGTTAGCTTACTTAGGTATCTTTTAGGTCATTTTGAAAGATATTCCCACATTCATGAGGAAGTGAGGATATGTTTATCTTACACCTATATAATATACCTTATTATAGCTTTTGTGGCTAACGATTCTAATTCTAATATTGAAATCTTTTAATTGTTGAGTAATAAGATTTTTCTAGCTCATGTTAGATTTTGATACTACACATGGATTTTCTTTGTACATTAAAATATATCTAGTAGATCCTTGATTTAATCCCACTCCAAGATGGTATCAAATATTTTATGGTAGATTAATTCCATTTTTCCTATTATGAAATCTTGTGTTTCAACTTACATGTTATAGGTTTACCATTCATTGACCTAACATATTGAAGATTCACCCTTTCTTAGATTTTTATCTTCTTTTGGGGTATTTTGTTGAACCATATTTAGAAAAAGAATAAGATAAAAGTGTTTCATATTAGTCATATTTCAACTGGTAGGTTTTTATATAAAATGGCTTGTATCATTATATTCAGAAGGTGTCACAACCAAAGGATCGGTTGTAAACATGACCTAGTTTCATGACAGTTATTTTCTACTAGTTTTAGAGGGTTTCACGATTTTTTATGATTTCATAGAAATATATATAATATATACTCTTCAAGTAAAAATAATTTCTACATTTTTGGAGATATTTAGTGGGTCTTTGGTAGATTTTTTGGAGGCTTACTAGATCTAACATTTTTGAGATATGTAGAGTTTTTGTACTTGTGTGTATACTAAAGGAAAATACAACATTACTGACACTATGGGAACTGTCTCCATCTCCAACACATGAAAGGACATCTCATGCTTTAAATTCTCTAAACCATGATGGAAGTAAAGGTAAGATACAGTCCTAATGAATTTTTTTGACATTAGAACTATTAATTACAAGAGTAGTCTACAATCCTAACATTGAGATTATCAATTGTCAGAGCATTCAAAAATATTGACATTGATAATTTTGATTACTAGATTAATCCACACCCTTAGCATTAGGATTATTGACTCTAAGAGTATTTATAAACCTCAACAACTATAATGACCCACTATAACCCTAATACATTTATCTAACTATGGGAAGTGTAGATAATTCTAACATCAGGACTTTTAGGTGCATGTGTAGTATTTAACCCTATTATAGGAACCAAAATAAATTTTGACAACTATAATAGGGAACTATATTTTTTATACAAAACCCTAATGTCAAACTTTTCAATTATATGAATAGTGAAAAAACCTAACAAATGTAAGGACACCTCCAAAATTAAATGATAGCCATGGGAACATCAAATTTAATCACGTGAGGTCTGACATTATTCATTTGAAAAAGGCATAATTTTTTGGATGATGTCACTCCTCAATCAATAAAACCCAAAATAGGTCTTAAAACCTAGTCATACTAAATCTAAGCCCTTGGTCACTTCCAACCAAAAATTACTTAACTTTTGTTGCAAAGAGACATAAGTTTTTTGTGGGGAAGTTGATTCCAAAAAAAAATCAAACAAAAATTTTTTAGCCTTAAAAATTTCAAATTTATGCAAAGTGGAGATCATTATTTTTTATAGGCAAGAAAATTTTAAAATTCCATAACTTTTAGTTGACATCTCCATTTCAGGCACCATTTTTTTAAAGTTCAAGTTGTTTCAATATCTACACATTGGTGATATTCTCATACCTTTTAAAATTGAAACTCTATAGATTTAGGGGGATTACGTATTATCATATTTCAACACATGAAATTTAGTACATACTTCCTTTTTACACCATGGATATAATTTCAATTATGATTCTTACACTATCAAACTATCATGAGTGGAAATTCAAAGTGTAAATCCTCTTGAGGTGTAAAGGCTTACACTTAATCATGATAGGTATGGAAACAAAACTGATACCTAAAGTATATAAGGTGAAATGGTATAACAAAAGTGATAAATCATATGGTATTTTATGCCTTCTATATCTCCCAACTTGCTCTTTCATATCAAATCTATATTAACTCTAAATCAAGTGTGGACTTTATTAGAAAGTAAATTTAGAAATCAGGAGGCCATGAAAGGTCATGAATTAGAGAATGAGCTCATCAATTTTAACTAAGGTGATTTTTATATGATACATGAATACTTCACAAATTTTAAATTACTCAGGTTATAATTGAAACTATGTGACATGGACAAGAGGAATAATCAATTAATTATTTTCATCCTTTCTAGATTAGGTTCTAACTATTCTATCTTTATGTCTACCTTCTATGCTACCAAGCATGCCATTAGAGATATATGATCCATGCCATCCTTAGATGAATTTTTTATTGACTTGACTTAGGAGAAAGACAAGACCATTAAAATGGGTAAAGTGAAGCTATATAATCTCAAGCCTTAATTGTGATTCATGACAAATAGAAGGATTCTAGTAGCAAGGATAAAAATGAGTTTAAGAAGGACCCAAAACAAAAAAGGTTTAGAAATATAATGCTAAGTCAAAAGCATCAAAAGAGTCATCCTCTTCAAATGGGAAATTCAAGAAACATTGACTCACATGTGGTTATTACAATAAATATGGACATGATGAATCCAGATGAATGAATAAATAGATTGAATAACTAATAAAAATGTATGAGAAGCACAATATTAGTGTTCCTAATTCTTCCAATAATAATTCATCAGCATAGGAGTCTTATAAGGCCAAAGATGATAATAAGGGTAAAGATAAGGGAAAAACACTTGTTTCAGTTGAATCCTATCCTTCCACATAGGTAATTGATTAAGGTGCATCACAACACATGGATTCATCATAGGACACATTCTCATCCTTGGAGCCTTATTATATTCCTTCCATCTTTTTAGGTGATGATACTTTTAAAAAAATTAGGAGTGGATATATTGAAGTGAATGATGGGACATTTCATGATTTTCTATGTGTTCCCTCTTTATCCACCAATCTCCTATCTATTTATCAGATCACTCAAATCAGTTCAGTCAAGAGAGTCAAGTTCATGTTTGATTCCATGGTTATTAGGGAATTAAATAGTGACTCTATTGTTGCATTTAGGAAAGCAAATCACTAACCATGATTTTATAATTTAAAATATTACACCTGATCAACCCTCTAATTCACTGCTCACTCATTCAAATGAGGTGATTAAATTATGGCATTAGGGATTCATCCATCTCAACTATCACTACCCAGAGCAAATTAATTTTCATTGCATGAGGGTTACCACGAGTCAAGTTTTATAATGGATTTTTCCAAGGTGGCATACTTAGTAAGCATCCTAAGGAGAATTATGATAAGGGAAAATCATAGAGAGTTGAATAGATATTGGAGATTGTCCTAGTGACATTGCTATCCAATTTACAAAACCTTAATCCAATATAAAAAAATACATGCTTACTTTTATCGATGAATATTTGAGGTATACTTGGGCATACATTCTTAAGCATAAATTTGAGATATTTGATCATTTTTAAGACTTCAATGTGCTTTTGGAAAAATAGTAATGTAAATACATCAATATTTTACACATAGACAATGGTGGTGAGTATTTTAATAACCATTTTGAATAATTTTACACTTCATAGGGGATTGATTTACATCATATAGTTATTTATAATCCTCACTGGAATGGTGTTGTAGAGCACAAAAATGGGTCCTAATTTCTTAGGATTCTAAAGAGCACACAAATGTTGATTAGTTTCTTGTTAGTTAAAATAAGAAAAATCCATGCATAAAAATACACTAGAACTGAACACTCTTTCTGAAGAACTAGGGGGAGCATAAAATAATGAATAAGATCACAATATAGAGATAAAAACAACAAAATTATTTTACCTCTTTTTATCAAATTTGATGTCCACTTATTTGCATAAGGGTGTTCATACTTCATGTATGACATTAGAGACTCTTGGCAATACTTCTCCATGGTGGTATCACTTCTCCAATGGTCACTTATGGCTTTGGTTTACTATTGGCTTGGATTGTTGTGAATCTTGGCATAAAATGTGCATTATAACACTACTCTTAGTGGCTTCTTGAAGGAATTCTTGCATAATAACCTTACACACAAAATATTTTTAGCATATGGTATGAGAACTTATATTTATAGCTCTAAGAACTAACTCTAACCCTAGCTTAGGTTAAATTCTAACTTTGGTTGAGTCTAAAAATAACCTAGGATAAGTTAGGATAACCTTGGGTTAGGTCAAAGCAATCTTGCAGTCTTGAAAATTCATTTTTCAGATATTTATGAGGCATGAAAACTCACTGTAGATATTTTTGAGATTATGACTCACATTTTTAGAATATTTAGGAATAAATAAATCACTTTTTTATCTCCTTTGACCTTAACTTCATATTTGGCTAAAAATTCCTTTAAATAAATGAAATTCACTAATTAAACTTGGAATTTTTACTTAGGCAAGTTAATTGATATTTGATTTTTAATTAATCTTGCTTAGTTATTTTTGGATTTTGGTAATTATTTTAATTTTTTTAAATTAATAGCTTGATATGCCATGACTATCAAATTACATAGTCATAATTTGGCTAGGGTTAAAACGAAAGTAGATTATGGGTGCATGCAGTGTAATACCCTAAATAAGAAAGCCTCACCATGTTTATGATCAATTAAATCCCTTTTATGGATGAATTTGTGAATTTAAGTGATTTCTAGGCTTAAATTACACCATTTGATAGAGATTAATCTGAATCCTGATTTAGGCATGAAAGTGGCCAAAATTAATTGTCTAATGTTTTCCCATGTTTGAGAATGCATTGCAAGACATAGGCACAGTAATGTCTTTTCAAAGAATAAAAACATGGTAATAAGAAAAATAAGATATTGATTAAGGAATGATGCTCCAAATAAAGTTTTAGAAGCCTGTGATGCCCCCTTGAGGGAGTGGTTGACACATATAATTGATGGACATACCCTCAAAAAGAAGAAATAAAAAGAATGAAATTAACCCAGGTGTGAGATTAATCCAATCAAGATAATTTTTGCATGCATTGATTAAAATACTAATTTTCTTAAAGGTGTTTATAATCAATAATGGAGGTTGAGACATTAATATTCCCAAAGGTAGTAATAATCAATGGCACAGGTATGTGTCCTAGAAGGGTGGATGGATCAAAGTAATGATTTTCCTAAAGGTAGTTATAGTTATTTTAATGATCGAGATTGAATAATAATTTTTCCCTATTAGGGAACATTAGAAAGCATAACTCAATGATATAACATGTTATATGGATTAAATATGAGTGGGCACAAATGTAGATGCAATGGTCTAATTAATTTCTAAATACTGAAAAGTCCAAAAACAACCAGGCATATGAGGATGTGCAAAATGATGAAAGAAATGATTGGAAAAAAATTAGTGGTCGAGATGATTTAAGATACCCCATGTATCCAAGTGTTGCCTACATAGTCCAAATAAACCTTAAGATAATGTAATTCACCCAAGATGGGATAAAATAGGATGAGGAATATAATAGAAAAATAGGAATTGATCAATATGAATTATTTGATGGTACCTACTAATGCAGAGATGCTCATCCTTATTAGAATTAATATAAACAAATGGTTAATGGCTTGGTTTGATCAATAAAGAGGGGATCACTACTGATTTTCCATAATAGGGCCATAGAAGCTCATGTAATAAACCCATAATCATAGATTGACAATAAACTAGCACATATGATAGGTATGAATTTGGGATACCTACTAGTAAAGAGATGCACATCCTAACCAATAGGGATTAAAATTCATTTGTTATTTAATTAATATGTGTTAGGCTGATGTTTGGGATATGTCATTTTGTGATCTCGAAGAATAACTACCATTACATTGATTTGATATTATCTATATCCTTGATTTTTGTTGTAGCTTGTGAAATTATGCATCATAGTTATGAACAAAAATAATGACAATGTATACCCTAAGCATGTAAAAATTAGTTTAAATACTAATATAAACAACCTAGGAATAAGATATGAACAATAGAATCCCAAGTGTAAATATAAAACAAATAAACCAAGTGTAGGATTATATACGAAAAATCACAACTTGAGTACAAGATATGGATAACCAAGAACTAAGGGTAAATAAAATGTAATATCCCTAAAACAATATAAAAACAAAAAGGTATAAAGGTAAAAATGCAACAAGTAATACATAATTAAAACTAACAAACAAACAATAATGAAATAAACAAAGTAAACAAACAAATAAAAAAACATAAACAACATTAACAAACAAAGCAAAGCAAAGAAAATCTCAATAAACAAAATATTCTAAACACACACAAAGGAAAAAAATAAACTATATAAATAAATAAACAAACTAGGCTAAAACAAATGATAATATACAAATAATGGTTAGTCATAATGTTAGCATAAACAGAATACAAATTATTAATGTATGTGTAATAAAGGTACTAATCTTAGTGAAAGGGTGACCCCTAGGCTAGGTAGAATGACACAAGTAAAACAACAAAAGAACAAATGACATAATATTGCCCCTATGCTATAAAGAGACAACAACAAAGGGAATGATGAAAAATGGTTGCCCCTAAGCTGTAGGAGACAACGAGGAAAACAAAATGGGGGGAATAGAAGAAAAGGAAGGGGTAGTCAAGATAAATCCATATGCACTAGGAAAGTGGCTGCTACCTACATAGTTTCATGGATATGAGTTCCAACATGACCTTTAGGCTAATTTTAGTTCTCCTAGGATATGGGATGGAAGAAAATGATGATAATGCAACCATGATTAACTTTTATGGGAAAATAGGAATGGTCTCAAAAAATGGTGAGTGCATAGGAAAAGAGGAGGATGACATTCAAATTCATGAAAGCATCAACACAAAAAACTTATGCAAGTGTGAGAGCATGGTATAGTCTAAAATCATACTAAAAGATAAGAGATGAGTATCCACTAATGAACTAAATCAATAATTCATAGTGTTTACTACATATATGGCTTGGAATGAGAATTATCTCACAAAATAATGATACCAATGGTTGAGGTTGATCACAAAATGGTGAGAACATAATAAAATCCAAGTATTCATTAGTGTATCATGTTTAAATGCATAATGTGTATAGAATTGACTCATAAAATGGTAAGAGCATTCAGATAAGACCAATAAGGATGGGGAGACTAAAGTACATTTGATTACTTTTTAAATAGCTATAAGTCCTAAGATCCTTAAGGTAAATAAATGGTCATGAAGAAATGATGGTGGTCGAGCTAACCCAAGATACCCCATACATCCAAGAGTTTCCTACATAATCCGTGCGGACCTCAAGCTAATGTAGTTATCATAAAAATGGGAGGAAAATACCAAGGTGATCTAGAAATTAAACTAAATAGTTAAGAAAATTTATCCCAAAAAATTTTGATATCTTTATATCTCGCATGGAAATTCTAATCCATTTTTCATGATTTTGTGATTTTTAGGATTTTCCTAGGTCTTTTCAAATGTTTAAGGTTTTTTGAACTATTTTAAATGTTTTATGAGTTTTATAGGCATCTCAACTCAAACAAGAATTATGAGATATAAAGTGGACCAAATCACAAAATGGTGAGAGTGTGGCTTATGTTGCTCACAAATGGTGAGAGCATTCAAACTTAAATTGCTCATAAAATGATGAGAACATTCAAAAAGGGTGGCCAATATAACCTTAGAAAACATTGAGCATAACCTACATATTCCAAATGGACCTCAAGCCATTTTAGTTCTTCCTATGGTAGTGAAATCTTGTAAAATGTCCCAATGTTTTGTGTTTTTAGTATCTCAGCTCAATAGAGAATCATGAGATACAAAATAGTTTAACTCATTGTATGGCTTAAAAATACTTATAAAATGGAGATAGTGTGGCAAAGGGATGATTGAGCTTACCTCAAGATAAATTGAGCACTTCCTACATAGTCTCGTATAACCTCAAGTCATTGTAGTTCCACCTACATAAAAGGCATCCAACTAAGTACCAACAAGTTTAGTTATAGGCAAATGGTAAGGTAAATGGAAACAATAACGGTAAGGTAATGTGGTAATGCATGGTAAAGGGGTTATTTCTAATTTTCCCAAAGGCATTTATAACTAGGAAAAAACATCAAAGGGTTAGTGGTATTAATTTTACCATAGGTGGTTATAATTAGTAGCATGAGTAGTGAATGCAACAATAAACAAAGGATTCAATTTCTAGGACCACTATCATATTGATTTCATAAAATGACATTCAAACATTTAAATCTAAAATAATTAATGGAAATGAATTTGTCATCCACCACTGAACATTCTTGATGTACAAATGAATTGGAACCAAGGCTAAATATGATAGTTAAGGTTAGGTTAGAATAATTAGCTAACAAAGGGTTAATAACATGGTATAAAGGTAAAAGGGTATAATATAAATAATAGGCATAATGTGGCATAACCTAAATGATCCTTGTAGATAATAATTCAAATCCCTCAAGCATAAAAACATTTGAGATGAATTATATTCATTGGCTCATCAAGTTCATCTCCTTTTGGCATGATGAGCCTATATGATCTAGAACCATAATTATCAATAACTACATAAGGCCCTAACTAGTTAGGTTAGAACTTTCCTTTTTATTTGTTTCAGCATTGACATTCTTCCAAATTTATTTTAACACAAGTTCACCAAGCTTGAATTCATGATGCTTAACATGCATATTATATTAGCCTCTTATTCTATTCTAATATGCCTAAGGTTATTCAAGGCATCCATGTGATTTCCATCAAGTAGGTCTAGCTATTGTAAACAAACTACTCTATAATCCTCATCATCAATGATGTGCTGTAGTGAAATTTTGAGAGAAGGAAAATAGACCTTGATAAGAAGCATAGCCTTAGTGATGTAAATAAGTGAACATGGGGTAGTTCTTGTTGGAGAATATAATATGATATGATATACCTAGAGGGAATTAAATAGTTTTAAGTACCAATTGCGACCAACATCATTGACAATATTCTTGAAAATATTGACAATGGTTTTGTTAGAAGCTTTGGCTTGGCCATTGCCTTGTGGGTAGTAGGTGATAGAGAAATGTTGTTTGATACAATATTGGGTAAAAAGTGTTTTCACATCTTTATTTTAAAATTATCTACCATTATAAAATATAATATTGGATGGGATACCATAATGATAAAAGAGATGGATAAATATTAGCTTAGATATTTGTTTATTGATGATGTAAGTAAGAGGAATGGATTCTACCCACTTAGTGATGTATTCAGAAGTAGTTAGGACATGTTTATGGCCATCTAAGGATGTAGGATTAACCTTACCTATGAGGTCAAATCCTCACATTGAGAAAGGCCTAGTTTCATCACTGGTTTGAGTGTCTTATTTAGAGCATGAATCAGATTAGCATGCTTATAACACTTTACACACCTCTTCACATATGTAATTATGTTTGTTTCCATAGTTGGCCAATAATAAATAGTATGTAGTAAATTTTTGGCTAAGATTTCCCCACTAGTGTGGGATCCACACACTCTTTTGTGAACTTCCCTTGACACTAATCCATATTTTTTAAAGGTAAATAACAAAGCAGAGTTCCATCATAGTTTTTACAATACAAGGTAGGTCCAATTAGGGTATAATGAGAGGATTTATGGATGAATGCTTTTTGTTTCTTATGTGATAGTTTAGGTGGAATAGTTTGGTCTTTGAGATAGGAATATATGTTATAATACCAAGGAGATGTGGGACTAAAAATGTCACAAACCATCTTGATTATTGATTGTTCATGTGCTAGTGCTAGGATATGTTCAACAAGTAATTGATAATCTTTGACTCTGACGATGATCTGAATCATGGAGCTAATAGTGTACATGGCATTGACTATTTTATTATTATCTTGAGCTATTATTTGAAATTAAATATTTTTAATTTGTTGCTTGAGAGTATTGACCATATCTTTGTATGGTACCAACTTATCATCCTTCATATGGTATTAGTCTATGACCTAATTAATGATTAACTAAGAATCACTGTGAACTGGTAAATTTTAGACGTTTCACTATACTAATTGGTGATTACCTACAATGAGTGATTTATGATTGACCATGTTATTGTTATAGGGGAAACCAATGAATTTTTTTTTGGGAATAAGATCCCCTTATAGTGTAATAAAAAATATTTTAGCGCTTGATCCATAAGCTATGAATGAACCATCAAATTCAATTTTCCATTGCTCTACCTTGAGAGGTGCTTATACTTCTAGAATCATAATGGATTAATCTATAAATATAAATGTAAGGGGTTGAGTATCTTGGAGATGATCTTCTTTAATTTGATCTATAATTACTTATCACTTAATGGCCTTTTGATTGGAATATTCAATTTCAAACTTAGTCAAAATCATGATCCATTTTGCCATGTAGCCATGTAAATCTATTTTAGAAAGTAGATACTTAAGCAGATATAATTTGGTAATAACAATGGTCTTGTTTTTCAAAATGTAAGGATGCATATTTTAGGTTGCAAACACCATTGTTAAATAGGCTTTTTAAATCTTACATATAATTATGCTCATACACGACCAATGTTCAACTTAGATAATACATGACATGATATTTACCCTATTCATCATGTTGTGCCAAAAGTGCCCCCAGATCATTTTCAATCACTTTTAGGTAAGGTAATAATGGCTTATTTGATGTGAGTGGTAATAAACTAGGTGGATTGGTAAAATATTCCTTAAGATGTTCAAATGATTTCTAGCACTCTTCACTCTAGGAGAATGTAATGTCCTTTAGTAAATGTGTAAATGGATGGCATTTATTAACTAATTATGATATGAAGTGTCATACTAAATTGATCTTGGCCTACAAACTATAGAGATGCTTTAATGTAGATTTAAATAAAATTTTGGTAATGGCTCTAACTTTGGCTATATCAACTTATAATTTGCTAGAAGTTATGCTAAATACACACATTTTTAGATTAATCTTAACATTTTACTCATGAAGTCTCTTAAAGATTATTTTTAGTATATCTAGATGGCCAGCATGCATATTTGATTTACCTAGGATGTCATCAACATTGTCCTCAATGATGTTGTGCATCATATCATGTAAAATCATTGTCATGGCTCATTAGTAAGTGGCTCCTACATTATTAAGTACAAATGGCATCAACTCATAACAAAACATTCACCATGGAGTGGTTAACACTATCTTGTGTTGGTTTCTTGGTATAATTTTAATCTGGTTACATCCTAAAAGTCCATACATAATAGAAAACATTTAATATCCAACTATTGAGTTGACTATCATGTCAATGTTAGGTAGAGAAAATTTATATTTTGGGTAGGCTTTATTGATATCTTTAAAATTAGTATAGATTTTAATACCTGTTTCTTTCTCACTGGCACAATGTTTAAAATATACTCTAAGTAATCAATTGGCTTGATGTATCTTGCATATAAGAGTTTCTCCAACTCTTTATTGGCTAGCATAATAATATGTGGATGCATGTCACACAAATTTTGTTTAATGATTTTAGCATCAGGATGTCTAATAAGATGGTGTACAACCAAGGTGGTGTCCAAACTTGGCATGTATGAATAGGCACATGCAAATATGTCAACAAACACTTCAAAAGGGATATAAAGACTTCACATTCCTCAAATACTTCACATTCCTCTTCAATGAGGGTCATAACTAATTTGATCCACTTTGGGTCCTCTAGAGTCCCAATGTTAACCTCTAAAGTGTCCTCCACAAGAAGTGTAGAACCATATTCTAAAACTGTTGGTAAGGAGGTAAACTGGTTGGCAATGGCAAAGTCCTCTAGCTAGACTAGCTCGTCTAATTCTCCTAATCACGATAAATCATAATCTTCTATTGCTAGTAATTGCCATGAAATAAATACCTTAGGGCACTCTTGATTAATCTATGAAAAATATTACCACTCCTCGGTATTGATTTACGACCCATAAATAGGCCTTAGACTATAGGTCTCTTGTGATTCATACAAAGAGGAGTGAACATCCCCATCTAATGGCACCAAAAACTAGTTTTCACCAAGAGACTCACCTTTTTCTATAATTTTAACCTATTCAGAAAGTGCCTCAAAGAGGTTTTCACTTTTAGAACTCAATGTTTAATTTTATTTTTGTTTTTGGACAAGGAAGTTCACCAAATCTTTGAAATAAGCAACATGATCCAATCTAATATAAAATCCTTGCTTATGATCTCCAAGAGGAATGTGATTTCTCAATCCCAAAAAATTGCATATGGCCTCATCATTTTCAAACTCATCTAATGGAATTGATATATATTTTGGTCCCAGTCTATCAAATATGGGTGATAAAGGTTTAATGGTGAGGTTTGATAAATAGTGTTAAAAAATACAAACTACATAGGGGTTAAACAAATTTGTATTGACAAGGTCATTGTAGATGATATAATTAGACCCTACATTTCAATTGGAATCATCTTCACTAGTCAATGGTGATGGAACATAAGGTATGAGGGGTCATCCCTAGGTGGTTTAAATATAATACCATGGGTTCCCTTGTACTTGGTCATTGAGAATAGGTCAATCATTGATTGTTGATGTATCCCCAAGCCTTTACCTTCATAAGCTAGGTGATCCATAATCCGATTAGGAATATGATACTTTACAGTTTATTAACTATCAACTAACTCATCAGTGTAAAGCCATGAATCATTTTTAGCTAAGGGGTCATATTCTAGCTTAGAGGCTAGTTTAAAAAAATGGGTTTGTTTAGTTTATATTTTCCTTTAGTTTACCACTCCATTTACTCGAGTAGTCCTAGTTGTAAGTCTCTCATAAGATTTAGGTTTCTATGGTAATTTAGAAATATGGAATGAATCATGGGTACTATATTCTCATAAACCTTTATAAGTTATGTATAAATTATTAGCAATGTTTGGTAGAGGCATGAATAGGGTATAAGTTAAGCTATCTAGGTTAATGTAATTGACTTATGGTCCTGATTTAATGGATTTTCATTTTTTAGCTCTTCCTTCATTAGATTTGGGCATAGGTTTCATGTCAAATTGATAGTTATATCTCTTATACTCAGCCTTGAAACATGTATAATATTGATATGGTTGGAGATCAACTGGTATACTCACTTCCATTCCTGAATGGGGAAAATTTTTACACTAATGAAACATAGAAGGTATGGCCCTAATTTCATAAATCTAGGGTCTACCTAATAAAATATTGTAAGATAATTTTAAGTCCAAAACATGGCATATAATTTCATGGGTCAAATTTCCAATGACCATTGACAAATTAATAATACCTTGAGATTCTTATTTCTCAATATCATATTCCTTGATAATAATGATATCCAACCATAAGTTGGCTACTGTGTATCCAAGAAAATTTATCAACTTTAGAGACATAATGTAAGGCCCAAACAATTGTCTATAAGGACATGTTTAACTTTATGGTTTGTTATACCAACCTTGATGTACAATGGGTTATTATGTAAATATCCCAAGGATGACATGTCACTTTGGTCAAAGGAAAGATATTTTCCAAGGGCTATATGTCCTTACCATAACTTAGATTTTTTTTGGTGTGATTTCATTTGGTACAAGGGATTGGCTCAAGTACTCATTTAGGATGTATTTATGGATGTTATATGTATGCAATAAATACATGATGGATATTTATATAGGTGTATTATTTAGTTGATCCACAATATCATAGGTATTCCCCTCAGTTTTGATAGTTGGTTTATGTATGATAGGAATGGAAGGTTGAATGGGATCATTCATTGTATTTGGCTATGGTCCCTTGATAGTGATCTTGGCTCATCGAGTTATGATTACATAATATTGGTCTAGTAATTAGATTTGATAGTTGGCTAGGGAGGTAATAGGGCTTTGAATGATAATTATAGGGTGGTGTTATGCCTAGTTTTTAACATGGTTCAAAGAAGAATTACTGACATAAAGGGGTTGATAGGCATTGATCGACTAATAAGCATTACTAGGTAAAGGTCTTGGTCTATTGGTATTTGGTCAAGGGTTAATGGTGATAATGGAATGATAACCTCATGAGATATGTCTTATAACATTTTTATAGGTATACTCTATGGTATGATGGCCTCCTTTGTTGGTTTGATCAATTTTCCCTTGGTTCTAACCAATTTTGTTGTTGTTTTTGATTTTGTGATGGAGTTATCCACTATTGTTATTAATATTATTGGTACTAATTTTAGTTTTTCTTATTGTTATGTTGGTGAAATGGATTCTGATAGGTACCTAAGTTATGATTGGTCATAAGAGCATGGGTATCTCTTTGAATCTCTCTATTTTGTAGCATATTCTTAATCAAATGCCTAAGCTAGATGCAACAATGTATAGAATGTCCTTTGACATGATGGTACTCACAAAATTCATGTTTTTTGTAAGAATCAAAAAAATAAAATACATTCAAGAAATACCTTTACTATTGGCCAATTGATCATATTTTCCTAAACCAGTTTTTAGAACATAAACTTAATAGGCTCACCAAGGTCACTAAATTGTCTAGCAATGGGTGATCTTTTCCTTGGAGGAGGAGATTATAATTGGTTTTGATTATATGGATGTTGATTTTTTGGAGGCCTTGAATAAATTTATGGAGTTAAATGGAAAACCAATGTTTACACCATCTAAACACGGCATGATTAAGTGATTCCATTACCAACAACATTCTTCTTATGGTTATAAAGTTTTGGTCTCTCATTATTGTTGGCTTGAGGTGGTGTTGAATCTAGTATTTGAATTGGGTTTTGATTATGGTTTTAATCTTGGTTCTAGTTTTGGTTTTGTTAGCCATGATGATAATTTAGGTTCTGATTAGAAGAATATAATTTCACTATCCCTTTGTTAACAAGGGATTTCTCAATATGTATTCACTTTTATATAACTTCTTAAAATATATGAGAACATTGTAGCTCGATATGGTAAGATACCTTGCTATGTAATCTCCTAGAAAATATCACGGTCAATTATTTATATGGAAAATTATGAATAAATCAGTTTACTAGTGCTCTCTAATGTTACAAGTATGTAACAAAGATTTCACCACTCTTTTTTTCCTCTTATCCCAAGTCCAAAACTACAATATTTTGATTGATATTATATGTAAAATGATGTAGGAACTTCTCATAAAGATCATCAAAGTCAGGTATAAAATTCTTTATTAATTTCAAAATCCACTCCAAGGATTATCTAGTTAGAATCCTTGGAAAGAGAAGAAGCAAAAATATGTCGATATATGCCACTAGATGGAAAAAAATAAAGAATTATTTTAGATGATCTTTAGGGTCACATTTCCCTTATATTTTTCAAATTTGGGTAGCTCATAACCCAAATAAAATGGTATTTGAATATAATCCATGCTGAATGGATTAGAGCAAATTTCATCCAATTTGAATTTCTTTGTTTACTTTCTAGTTCTAATAGCTTAAATTGCATCCTTCAATTATTTTAACTCTTTTAAAAGGAAGTCAAATAGAGTGGATTATTAGTTTTTGGGTTGTGTAGCCAAAGGTGGATTACCTTGATGAGGTGGGTATATTTTAGAATGTTGGTTAAATTGGTTAGATGACTAGGTATAAGTATCCATGCATTAGGATTGTACTATTGATATGAAATATGCTACAGTTAAAAAATGTTTTGGTTGAGATTGGTTACATAGCCTTGGCTAGAAAATTATGGCTATGGTAATGGCATTTGGATTTATGAGATGTGTTGGGATTGATGGGTTTGGGAGGGAATTTTTTGCCTACTCATTGAACCCTATTATATATAGGGAACACATTACTGACTAGATCCTTGCTATTGAAGGTGTTGAAAATTGGATCCTTATTACACATGTGATACCCATTGGGTGAAAGGAAACTATTACCTAGTGCTTAGTACCTAATGTACATAACCTTGTTGTTAGTTAAAGACCTATTATTAGATAGGCATTTGTTGGGGGTTTGACATTTGTTGTTATTAACTAATTATCACTTTTTAACCAATAGAAATATGTTGTGGATTAGGAAATGTTTGTGATTATTGAGGTATATTAGTTTGTGTTTGTTGTGTTAGAACATTTATTTCCCCTTGTTGAGGTGGCATAGTGTTCTATGCTTATTGAGGTGGTAAGTTAGTTTATTGTTAACTTATTTCCCCATGTTAGGCATTCAAGAAAATAATTGGTTGAGGAGTGGAGGTTGTTTTTTGTGTTTGGAAAATAGGCATAACTATCCCCTATTGTTGCAATCCACTCATGGCCTTATTTGGAAGAATTTTTGTGTATTGATCTATGGTAAATTAGACCCACTCTAGTTTAAATTGGAGTGCACTTGTGTTTTATCCATAACATTTTGAATGAGTTCTTCAATTTGAGTGATAATATCTTTTATCAAAATGGGGACATTAAACATGTCACCAACCAATGTGCTTTGGATAAATGGGTTTATGTTTTGGTTTGCATAGCCCAAAGCATCTAATTTTGGTTTTGTTGATAGAGCTAGATCAATAAGCAACATGTTAAAAATAACCATTACATTAAAATTATGAGCTAGGTTGAGATAATTTTGGTACTCTTGATGTACATATTCCATTTGATCATCTATAGGACCTTTCCATTTCATAAGCATACTTTGGATTTGTTGCAACATTTGGACTAAAGCTTAACTATAACTAGTTGATGTATTTTATACTATTGGTTTCAAGGCACATTTCTAGGGGTTCTAATCAAACTACTCAAAATTTCATGTGGGAAGTCTGGTGGGAATTTAGCTCCTACTTCAATATCTCTAATGATAACTTTGTCTTTATTCTCTAATAAATGATGATCAACTAAGTATAGATCATAACTTATATTTATTGGCATCATAACATAGTAGGGATTTTGTTGTTGGATTTGTTTCACAAAAGGCATCACTTGAAAAAGGTATTGTGCCATTTAATCTTATTCTTTCCCTAGATAGGAATGTGTAGTCACCAAATACTATGCTAGTGGGTTTGATATTTATTCAATGTAGTAATATTATAAGATAGATAGGGATCTATATCATAAGCTATGTGATTTTGATTTAACAATTTTGGGAATATTAGTTTATTATTCCTAATTTAGATAAAGGATCTAAGTAGTAAAATCAATAAATAAATATGTAATAATTAAGTTACTAATTTGTGAAATTTGATTACAATTTAGATCTTTCTAAAAATAGTAATAAGGGAAAGAAAACAAGACAGTTAAAAATTGACTGATCTGACTGAGATAGAGGCTATAATTCATTATGTAGGACTAGGACACTATCAAAAAATGAGAATTGACATTCATTTTATGATTGGATAGGAGAGTCAAAAGTGGATAGGACTGGCACTAGCACTGTAGTCTACCTTTGCCTCTATTATTTTGAGGATTTGAGATTTTTAGGTTTTGTTCACTAGGTATGTGTGACCCTATCCAGGAAGTTTCAATAGTTAGAAGTCTATAGAGATCCCTATAGAGTAGATTTTATCTGTAAACCCTATACTTCATTATGCTTTGACCAATTTCAAGAAAGAGCGGGGGGGGGGGGGTTAGTGTGTGTAAAATTCACTAGATGTGGATCTTCACCCCTTGTGTGGTCATGCTACCTACATATAAATACTCTGAAGAGGGATCAAGCCATATGTAATTCTCCCACTTGATGTGCTTTTTCAAATAGTGTGTATGAAGATGCAAAATACTAAACTAGATGTTCTTGAGATGGCTAAGAACTAGTGTAAGGATTTAGATAAGCTTGTAAGTATATTAGTTGGTTGTATGTAGATAATAGGGAAGATTTATTGAGTGGTATTGCTTGCTTAGTGATAATTTTCAACCCTTTTCAAATCATCTGTAAATGGGATTTTATAAGGATATATTGGTAATGGGTTGAATGTGCTCACATTAGGTTGATAAATAAAAGGATGGGGAACCAAAAAAAATTGACTATTGGCACTAGAAATGAACTTGGAAAAGAACATCGAAAGTGGATATGAGTGGCACCAATGTTTTAGTCCTAGTGTGGTGCTATTATCCTAAGAAAATAGGACTTAGGGGAAATGATTTTTCATAGAAAGAGGAGTCTAGCTCAACTAGAACTAAGTCTAGAAGGTTATGAATGATTGGGAATAAGTGAAAATAAGCCTAAGAGGGTTAGGAGAGAAATAAAGAGGGACCTATGGGTTGGGTGTCATTAGCCACACTCAAGTTACCATTTTTTTCATTTTATATGACTACATTTCCCCCTCCCCCCTTTATTTTAGTGATGCAACAAAGTGAAATAATAGGATAAAGGAAAATAGAAAGTATATCTAAACTTACCTGCAAGGGTGAAGCTCATGAAGCTATATGATGCTGGGTGTGCATAGAGAGAACATGTTGTGAAGTATAAATCTATAAGAGAAAACAAAAAGTACATCACTTTTTACTAGATACATTATATGTAAAATAAGAACATACAAAGGCTAGACAAGAGAGAGAAGAAGAGAAACGAATGAATAAACATCATCAGGTACATGAACCAATACAAAACCTATTGTGTTGTTGATTAATGTTGAGTGATGCTTATTGATTTTGAATGTGTGCTAAACCAAGAGTAAATCATGAATGGAGCTGAGTGCTCAATTCATCAAAAGTGTTTTAAGAATGTAAAGGGTAGCCCTTTGCCTCCATCATCACCCACTAAGTGAAGATAGGTGATCATTCATGTGTTTATTGATGTTTAGACTGTGTGTCCAATCCATCTGAATAGGTGGCTCAAGAACACAAAGGCTAGCTATCCCTTTGGCTCCATTGTTGTTCCATAAAGTGAAGGTATGAGCTGATACTAGTATGAAATGTGTGTCATATGAGATGACTCATAAATCCCATGAATGTACTATAATTTGATAATGTTGACATGGATAGTTGAATGTATGCTAGACACTAGGTGACTCTTGGCCACTTCAAAAGATGGAGATTAGGCTTTTATGAAATCCACTCCAAAACTAGTGCACTAGGCTTATATGAAAGCCACTTAGGAACTCAAGAATGTGGAAGTTAGGCTTGTATGATAGCCATTCCAAAATGATGCCAACCACTTGTAGATGGAATAAGGCACATACTACTGAGAATGCCTAGGTAATGTTGAACTTAGATAGAAAATAAAACAAATGTGCTATGCACATTACCCCCAATCATTGGTGTTTAAAATATGGATTGTGATCTAGAAGTTATATCAACTACCATATCTAAAATTGGAAGTGAGATCCATCATACCAAATATGATTCCCCGTATATCTAGATTCTCTAAGTGAAAGTGTATTTAAAACTAATTATTCTAAACTACTTTGGCTATGCAAAATTGTAGTTGAACCTACTTTTCTACCCACTTATGGAAAGTCTAGTTTTTCTAATATTTAGATAGGATCACCGAAAGTGGACACTAGTGGCACTAATATTTTAGTCTAAGCTGGGCTATGTTGTCTTGGGAAAAATCTAGTAACTATTCTAATATTCTCACTATTTTCTTGGTCTATTTTGACTTCTAGTTGTTATTTTGGGTGTTTTGAATGCTACTTTTTTATCATTAGGAGCTTTGATCTCTGTGATAAAACCCCTGTTTATTACCCCATCTTGTAGGGGTAGACATGAAGACCCTACAATGACTACCCTTAGAAGAAATAGCCTTAAAAGTGTGTTATGCTACAAAGATACATGATATAACAATGATAATCGACAAGATATCCCAAAATATAACATGATTTGTATTGAGAGATTGTTAGATCAACCTGGGTATGCCTAGATGGATATAATGATGTAATAACATGTGAAATATACTGAATTAGAAATGAAAGTTTGATTAGTTATTAGTTTCTAGTTAGAGGGATAGAGCATGATGTCTATCATAGCATCCAATAAATCAAGATAAATGCATGGTGTGGATCATGGCATTGCAAAAAATGAGAATAAAATAAGCAACAAGCACAAAAAGTAAGAAGCAAGAAGCATACAAGGGTATCCAAGTGGCCACACAAATAGGGGACATAGGCACATGTCACTCATACTAGAAGGCAAGCATACAAGGCATGTTCAAATGCCACATACACATACAATTGAAACAAGAAAGGTTGGTATAGAAGCCACATTCACATAGAAGAGTATAAGCATAAGACATTGGCAAATGTCCTAAGGCACACACAAGACATAGAGGCAAAGAATATTGGAAAATGTACTAAGGCACATATAAGAGACAATTAAGAACTGAGAAATGCAATCATATCTAGATACGTAAAGAAAGAAAGGAAAGCATGTAATAATTGGAAATACAATCGCATCTAACTAATCAAATCAAGAGGGAAAGTATGAAAGACATGTTAGTACAAGACTAGGTATATGCTAAGAAATACATAAATGTTATATAATAGTAAGTGTCGATAGATTAATCTATCTAAGCTAGTAAATAATATACATCAACATGATAACTAGAGTGCATGGTGTATAAATGGCATAACCTATATGATGTAGTCATGTAGAAGATGCCTCTAGTGTGTATATATATCGATGTGTGTCTCAATGTAAAAGTAAGATGTCCCCTCAATAGGTAGAGTGAATCAATCAAAGAGTTTGATGTCACTACACACACTCAAAAAAGATCAAGTGAAGCATGGTAATGTAGATAAATTGAAAAACAATAGCATATAATAAAAATGTAGTCTAGAATTGTAGTATGAATGTAAGGCATGGATAATGCATACAATCAAATTTTTTTGGGTGTTTTTGAATTATTTGAATATTTTTGTATTTTGAGATTTTGTATTGTTTTTGAATTTTTTTAAATGTTATGAACTATGTACAATCAAGCATGATGAGATTATGTATAAATAATACTAAGAAACTATGTGCAAGTAATTATAAAAAAGATATGTACAAATATTTGAAAAAAAAGCTATATATAAGCATATGAATAAAGCAATATGTATATGATGGCATAAAAGACTAGGATGGAGGGGGTAAAGGGTTTAAATATGGAGCTTTTTGGGGATGGAGATGGAGGAAGGGATCATGGACATCATCAAATTCCTCAAGATCATCATCATATGTATCATCATATGCTACATATGTTGTGTTCATGGTGTCATTCTACCAAAGGTGAACTAAAGGTTGCTCTAGTGGTGGATATGGTGATTCTCTTCTAGGACATTTAGCTATGGTATTAGATTGATTTGGTGGAAATGGTAGAGATTGTGATGGTGATGCTATAATTTGAATAATACCCTAAACTTGTAGTTTATCTAATATTTACTATAAAGCTGTATATGAGTTTGTATCATGGCTTATGATCTTGTAAAAGAGACAAAATGGGCAACCATCCAAATGACAATTTACTAATAGATCTATGTCATACTAGAGGTAATGTGATTAATCCATATTGAAGTAACATCTATAACATAATGTATAGTTTATGTTGTGTGTTGCTTGCTTGAATCTGAATGACTGGCTCTATATCCATAGAGGTAACCATGTGAATTATATGTGCTGAGTGATTTATCTATGGCTACAAATGTGAAGTATATCCTAAAAGTGTAGTGTGAGGTGCTAAGAGTGATGTAGGATGTGTAATGAGAGTTCTAGAGTCATATCATTACTCTCCTAGTCCTAGTGGTGTAAAGCTCAATCCATATAAATAAGTGTGGGTGTCATATCATAATCTGAAGAAGCTTGGGAATCTATATCAACATCATGTACATATGGTAACTCAAAATTTACCATGATGGGTAACTAGGCTATGAGAGTCTTATTAACTATAGTAGTAGAAGATAGTGGTGTTGTGGAAGTATTTATAACTGATGGAGTAATTGTATCTATATAATCAACTAGTATTACTATAATTATTGTCAATGAATGTATAATTGTAATGAATGTAGGAATCATGACTAATAGAGTAAGTAAAATGACTGAAGCTACTATGACTAGCTGAATATCTTGAGATAAAGACATGGCTATAAGTGGAAGAGTGAGAGAAGTGATAGTCTCTCCAACCTCATATGTATGTATCTGATCAAGAGAAATTTAATGAGGTGGTGGCTAAACTGTGAGATGAGGTGTCCTATTTGGCAAAATAGTCAAAGATGAGACTGTAATTTGGTGATATTGAAATGGTTGGTTATATGATGGGCATGTTTATAGGTATCCTTCATGGAATAAGTTAACACATTAATGAATAGTGGAAGGATCTACCCCCATAACATGTATCCAAGGTCATATTAGTAAAACATTATAATGAAGGGGACCTAGCATGACTTGGAACTATGTGGAGAGGGTTTTGGGTCCTACCATGATATTTAAAACACTGGTGCCCACTATCTATCATGGTATATCATCAAACCCTTTAATATTATTATATTATTTTTTCATGGATGTCATATCTACACCCATGGTCTATAAGAATGTGATATTGCATATATTAAGTCTAGAAACACTATCAACTAGAACTATCTTTACTACACTAGTTTTGACTTGAACTTATATCAACAGTGGTAAATTTTGATCAATAAGTATTTGAGAAGGCATGTCCTCATGATCAAAATAAATTTCATCTTCTATGGTTTTTAAAGTGTTGATCACTAATGCAAAATAGGTATAGAAGTTTAAGTGAGTACCTGATAAAGAATATCCTTGAAAACATTAGGTTTTTGAAGTAGTTCTAACATGGAAATATTATTTGGAGTGTTTCTCAACTGATCAAAAATATCATATGCCTTGTGTGGATCTATTTATTTGGGTGGGTTGGGCTTGGAATGGAAATAAATAGGATGGTGGTGGGGCTCCTAACTAGGTGGAGGAGGCATGGTGGCACATTGAGTAATATCTCTAACTACATTATCTACTATTTGTATAGGACTAGTAGTAGCTACGATAAGAGAGCGAAGATAATCAATAGGTCAAGGTAGTGGAGGGACAAAGTGTGTCAACTAGGCTCTTTGGTGATGGGTAGTGACCTAGGGAAGGGTATAATGGATCATGAAACATGACTCAGTACAAGATAGACTCCAAGGGAGGCGATGCATATTAGATAAAACACAGAGAGTGAGAAAGAACTAGATTGTATTCACATCATACATTTCATATCTAAACAATACAAGAAGGCCTATTAAATAGGAAAAAAATGAGCCAACTGAGAAACATGTGAAAAGGGTGGGTAAAATAACCAACATCATCTAACATGAAAATATCTAAGCCCATTAAATAAACTAACCTCGTAACCCAATTGGTTAAGGCAAGTAACCATAGACTTATTACCTTAGTCAATAACCCAAGGTAAATACATAATTATGCTAACACCCTCCCTTAATGACAAAAATAGAAACAAGACCAAGTTTATCTCTAAATTTTATGAACTTATCTGCACCAAGTGGTTTGGTCATTATATCAGCTAGTTGCTCTATAGTGGGGTAGTAGAAGAGACTGATGTCTTCATTTATAACCAACTATTAGATTTAACAATGGTGAACCTCAATGTCTTTAGTCCTGACATGGAATAATAGATTATTTACCATCTTTATAACACTTTGGTTGTCATAAAAAAAATAGAGTAGGCTTTGATGGTTCAAACTAAAGATCCTCCAAGATTTTATTTATCCACATAGTTTCACAAGCTTCACTAACCACAACTTTATACTCTACTTCTATGGAAGATAATGCCACTGTAGTTCATAGTTTTTTCTACCATGAGAAAACTCTTGAACCAAGAGTGAATACATACCCTATTTATATTTTATTGAATCTACTAATCCTACCCAATTAGAGTCAAAATATCTTAAAAACTCAAAATCTACAAACTTATCATATAGTATGCCAAAGTCAAGAGTACCTTTGACATATCTTAATACCTATTTTGTAGCTAACTAATGTATTTCATATGGTTTATACATGAAGAGAGATATAAAAATCACTACAAAATAAATATCCAATTTAGTAGTAGTGAGGTAAATGAGACTACCTACTAGCTACCGATACACTGTTTCATTGACTAGAGGTGAAGTAGTGTCGTTTTAAATTTTAAATTCAACTTTCATAGGTGTGTGAGTTGGATTAAAATCCATCATTCTAAACCTTTCCAAAAATGATTTGACATACTTATTATGTGACATGAATATAGTACAATCACCTTGCCAAAACTCAACACCTAAATAGTATTTCAATAGTCCTAAGTCTATCATGTCAAAAGTATAATAAATATTAGCCTTCATCTTTTGAATTAGATTTTAACTAATCCCAATGATGGATATATCATCAAAATATACAATGAGAATCAATATATCATCACTAGACACTTTTACATAGAGAGTTGGTTGAGAATTACACCTTTTGAAACTAGACTCCCTAGGGTATGTATCTATCTTCATATACCAAGCTTGAGGAGCCTGTTTAAGCCCATACATGGACTTGATCAAATTAAAAACAATATGTTCCTTGCTAGGAACCTAAAAAAACCTATTGCTAAACCATGTAGACTTCCTCCTCCAAATCCCCATTCAATAAAGCACTCTTGACATCCATTTTATGCACCTACCATCCAAACTGAGCAACAATAGCAACAATCAAATGATAAGTTACCATATTTATAGTAAGATAAAAATTCTCCTCATAATAAACCCCTTCCTCTTGTAACATTTTACAATAAATTTGGCTTTGTGTTTGTCTAAGTAAACATCTACTTTACATTTTACCTTGTAAATCCATTTACAACAAATGGATTTATTTCTTAGTGGTAGCTCCATGAGCTCCTAAGTATTATTTTTCACCAAGGAATCATATTCCAATTTCATGGATGATTCCCACTTAGGTTTTCCTTTGGCCTCTAAAAAATAATTAGGCTCAAA
Organism: Torreya grandis; assembly: GCA_037957365.1. NCBI lineage: Eukaryota > Viridiplantae > Streptophyta > Pinopsida > Cupressales > Taxaceae > Torreya > Torreya grandis. The sequence continues at coordinate 1,199,349 of JARHVA010003315.1, read as the reverse complement.
TGCATGTGGAAAAATAGTTGTTAAAGTAAAATTGTCATGCTTACCTCTATTACCAAACTACTTTCCTGATCTCAATCTTCTTCCTTCCACACCTTGTGGTAAGTCTCCTTCCTTTAGTGCTTCCATTGTGTTATAATGCCACTTTGGCTTATTTGGTTGTTTTTATGGAACCTCACAATGACCTGCATCAATTCCCTCCCTAGAATGTGCTTCCACTAATGAACTAGAATCCTGCTTAACTTTCACACAACTTATAATAGAATCATTAGAAGAAAATAATGACTCAATATTTGAAACTATAATAGTTACTGTGAAGTATGGCATATGTTCATTTACTATGACATCTCTATTTACCACAACTTTGTTAGTAAAAACATCAAGTAATCTATAGACCTTTGACTGCTCACTATACCCAATAAACATGTATGCTTTGATTTTTACATCCAAGTTACTTCTTTTTTGACTAGGAATAACTGCAAAAGCTACACAACGAAAAATTTAAAAAACACTTACATTTGGAGTTCAAACTAACCAAGCCTCCTCTAGATTCATATTATCCAATGCTTTTATAGGACTTCTATTGAGGATGTACACTATCATATTCACTACTTCTACCCAATATCTATATAGGATATTTTTGTTTTGGACCATACAATGAGCCATGTCCATCACCATCCTATTTTGCCATTCCATAACTCTATTTTTTTATAGAGTGTAAGGGGTAGTATACTATCTATGTATGCCTTCAGTGGCATAAAAATCCTTGAACTATTTTTAGATGAACTCACCCCCATTATCTGTTCTTAGAGATTTCATTGAACTTTTCACCTATTTTTCAACCATAGATTTTTAAGTAAGGAAGTTATAAAAACAATCATATTTATTCACTAAAAAGTATACCCACTTTTCCTAGAGAAATCATTGACCAACAATAGAAAATAATGGGCTCCAAAATGGGTAGGTGTTTGCATTGGACCATGCAAATCTGCATGTATCAGATGCAATACTTCCTTAGCTCTTGAAGATTTACCAACATCAAATGAATGTATAACTTGCTTCCTAAACTAACATCTAGTACATACATACTGACTATCCCAAATAGAAGGAATCCACTTAACCATCTTAGTATTTCACAATTTAGCCAAATACTATAAATTCAAATGCCCATACCTTTAATGCCATAGTGAACTTGTGATATTAACTACTACAAGTGAACTTTCCTTTACCCTCTATGGATCTACAAGCTTATACAATCCTTTCTCACCAATCTCAATAGCAATAATATTGTTATCTCTGGTAGTGACTAAATATTGTTGTCCTTGAAAATTTACAACAAAATCAGATTTTGAAGTGATATCACTAATGAAAAGCAAATTTTTGTTCATATCAAGCACATACCTAACATTCTTAAATATATACCAAACTGCACCATTAAAAATGACCTGAACATTACCATATCTTTTCATAAAATGAGTCCTACCATCTCCCAAAGATATATATTTATTATTACTTTCATTTTTGATAAAATTCACATACCAATCCTTATGGCATGTATAATGTGAGATGCCCCTAAATCAAAGTACCAAGATTGATCCATCATAGAATTAACACTAGAGTTCATGAAAGCAAAATCAAAAGATGATTCCTCACCTTCACCTTCAACTACATTCACAGCTTTCTTTCTAGGGTTAGCCATATCCTATTATCTTTTCTTGAAATCTTTCTTAAGGTAACTAGGTTTCTTACAATAAAAACATTTCCACTTATATATCTTATTATAGCCACTTACTTTTGAAGTTTATATCAGAGAACTAGTGGTTTTACCAAACTATTTACCCTTTCCCTTAATGAAGAATGCACTCTCTATAGAAGTAGATGTAGGAAAAACTATTTTCTCCTCTTGTCTCTCCTTTTATAATAGAAATGTGGATAAATTTTAAAAGTCCAAAGTCTAAATCTTAGTTATCATGTGTAAGGAATCCAAAAATGACTCAAATAAAGGTGGAAGATTCTGCATAACTCGAGCAATCAAATATTTCTCATCAACAGGCTTCTACATAGGCTTTAATTGATCATTGATATCCTTGATCTATAACAAAAACTCAAAAATAGAGCCACCTTACTGCATATTTCTATAAAATAATAAATTATTTAAATAAAATACCCTACCATCTTTAGAATCTTGGTATTTATAAGTAAGACCAATCCATAAAACTGATGCAATGGTCACATTTTTGACCTCTAAGATTAGATTATCTACTACTAATAGTTTTAACAACATAAGAGCCTCATGATGATGTTTATCATAGTCATAGATACATGTGGTAGGTATTTTCTCTTTACCAAGAACTATTTGATCAATATTATGATAGTCACATATCATCAAAATCTTGTGACTCCACAAACGAAAATTTTTGCCTATCAATTTTTGTGAATCTGGCAATAAGAAGTGTTGTAAACGAGCATGTTAACCTAATTTTAAAAAAAAAATGAAAATAATAGAAAAAATATAATGAATTTACACAAAATTTATCCTACCCACTGATTTAAATAATAAATTGGTCAACAACTCTAGTTTTTAGCAAAAACCTCAACACCGTTTGGAAAATTTTAAATTTTCTATCTTTAAAAACACCAAAAAATAGACAAAAACAATTTTATTTGGAGATCTACAATTCTAATTTTAAAAATTCCTTTTCCATCAACATCTAATAATATGTGAAATTTTATTAGAATTCAAATCTTTCTAAAAAAAGTAATAAGGGAAATAAAATAAGATTTAGCTAGAAACTAACTAATCTAACTAAGATAAAGGTTAAAATTCACTATACAGTACTAGAACACCATCACAAATTGAGATCTAACCTTTGTTTTATGATTGTATATGTGAAATGAAAATGGATAGGATTGGAAATAACATTGTATTCCACATCTATTACTATTATCCTGAGGATCTAAGCTTTTTAGGTTTTGTTCACTAGGTCTGTGTGACCCTGTCTATAAAGTTTCAATAACTAGAAGTTTGTAGATCTCCTTTTAGAGAATATTTTCTCTTCAAACCCTATAATACATTGTTACTTGACCAATTTTGAGATAGATTTGGGGTTAGTGTGTGTAATATTCACTAGACATGGATCCACACCCCTTATGTGGGCATGCTACCTACATACCAATACTCTGAAGAGGGATCAAGCCATATGTAGTTCTCCCACTTGATGTGCTTTATTAAATAGTGTGTATGAAGATTTAAAATTATAAACTAGATGTGATTGAGATGGCTAGGAATTGGTCTAAGGATTTGGATAAACTTATAAGTATATTGGCTTGTTATATGTAGAGAATAGGCAAGATTGCTTGAGTGATCTTGCTTGTACTCTTGCTTAGTGATAATTGCCAACCCTTTCCAAATGATATTTGAATGGGATTTTATAAGGATCTATTGGTCATCATGATTTAACCATTTTTTTGAATATTGAGGTATTATTCTTAATTTAGTTAAAGGTTTTGAGTAGTAAAATTAGTAAATAAATATGTAATAATTAAGCTGCTAATTTGTGTAAATTAGATTATAGTTTTGAACTTTCTAAAAATAAAAATAAGAGATGAAAAAGAAGACTTAGCTAGAAACTAATTAATCCAAATAATATAGATGCTATAATTCACTATGTAAGACTGGGACACTATCATAAAATAAGATCTGAACCTTTTTTAGTGATTGGATAGGAATGTTGTAACTAAATAGGAGTGAAACTAGTGTTGTAATTTCACCTCTACCATTATTGTCCTAAAGATCTGAGCTTTCTATATTTTGTTCATTATGTTTGTGTGACCTTGTCCATGAAGTTTGAATAGTTGGAAGTCTATAGAGCTCCTTATAGATCATATTTTATCTTCAACCCTATGTTTCATTATGCTTTGACCAATTTCAAGAAAGAGGGGGGGGGTTAGTGTTTATAAGATTCATTAGACATGGATCCACACCCCTTATGTGGGCACGCTATCTACATATTAATACTTCGAAGAGGGATCAAGTCATATGTAGTTCTCTCACTTGATGTGATTTGTGAAATTATGTATATGAAGATGTAGAATATTAAAATGGATGTGCTTGAGGTGGCTAGGGACTGGTGTAAGGATTTGAATAAGCTTGTAAGTGTGTTGGATAGTTGTATGTAGAAAATAGGGAAGATTACTTAATTAGTTTTTCTTGTATTCTTGCTTTCCTAGTGATAATTACCAACCCTTTCCAAATGATCTTTAAATAGGATTTTATATGGATCTATTAGTCATGGGTTGAATGTACTCATGTTAGGTTAATAAGGAGAAAGATGGGGAACTAGAATAAATTAACTATTGAGTCCATAACTTGGACAATAACACCAAAAGTGGATAAGAGTGGTATCAGTGCTATAATACTAATGTGGTATTATTGTCTTGAGCAAACAAGACCTAGGGGGATTGATATGTCATGGAAAGAGGAGTCTATCTCATCTAAGATTAGGTCTAGAAGGCTAAGAATGATTGGGAATTAATGAAAATGATGCCTATGAGGGTCATGAGAGCAAGAAAGAGGGACCAAAGGTTGTGTGTCATTATCCATGCTCAAGTTATGAATTTTCACATTTTATATGACTACCTTTGCCCCCCACTTTATTTTAATGATGTAGCAAAGTGAAATAATAGGATAAAATAAAATAGAAAGTGTACCTAAATGTACCTATAAGGGTGAAGCTCATGAAGTTTTGTGATGCTAGGCGTGCATAGAAATAACACACTTTGAAGTGTGAGTATGCAATTAAAATAAAGAGTAGATCAATTCTTACTAGATATGCTATATGTATAATAAGAATGTATAAAGATGGGTAAGAAAGAGAGGAAGAGAAAGGAATGAATACACCTCACTCAGTATCTAGAAAAATACAAAACCTATTGTGTTGTTGAGTGATGTTGAGTAATGTTGGATGTGTGTTAAACCAAGAGTAATATCATGAACAGAGTCAAGTGCTCAATTCCCTAGAAGTGGCTCAAAAATGCAAACGCTAACACTTTGACTCCATCATCATCCACTAAGTGAATCTAGGTGATCATGCACATGATAATCAATTTTTAGACCATGTGTCCAATCTCTCTAAATAGGTGGTTCAAAAATACAAAGGCTAGTTAGTCCTTTGGATCCATCATTACCCCATGAAGTGAGGCTATGAATTGATATCGATATGAAATGTATGTCATATGAGATGGTTCCTAAATCCCATTAATTTACTATGATCTAAAATTTTTGGTATGGATAGCTGAATGTAAGTTGGAAACTAGGCCACTCTTGCCCACTTTGAAAGATGGAAATTAGGCTTGTATGAAAACCACTATGAATTAGAGCACTAGACTTGTATGAAATCCACTCAGGATTTCACAAACTCGTGAAGTTAAGATTGTATGATATCAATTCCAAAATGATGCCAACCACCTTCAGATGGAATAAGGTAGGCAATTGTTAAGAATTCTTAGGTAATGCTAAACTTGGAAAAGAAAAGAAAACAAATGTGACACATACATTGCTCCTAATTACTGGTGTCTAGAATATGGATTCTAATCTAGAAGTTATATCAACTATCATGTCTAAAAATGGAAGTGAGATCCATAATTCCACACATAATTCCCCCTATATTTGTATTTTTTGAGCAAAATTGTATTGAAAACTACTGATTCTAAACTAGTCTCATTGTGGAAAACTATAGTTAAACCTACCTTTTTGCCTACTTGTGGAAAGTCTATTTTTTTTTGTTTAGATAGGAACACCAAAAGTGGAAACTACTAGCATTGACACTATACTCTAGGTTGGGTACAATTGTCCTAGGCTAAATTTGGTAACTATTCTGATATTCTCACTATTTTCTTGGTCTATTTTGACTGTTTTGATGCCTGATTACTATTTTAGGTGTGTTGAATGCTATTTTTTTATCATTAGGAGCTCTGATCTCTATGACAAAACCCCTATTTATTGACTCCTCTTTTGAGGGTAGGAATGAAGACCCTGTAATGACTACCCTCAAAATAAAAATCCTTGCAAGTGTGTTATGGTGTAAAGATACATGATATAGCAATGATAATCAACAATATATCTCAAGATATAACATGATTTATATTGAGAGATTATTAGATCAATAGGGTTATGCCTATATGGATATAACAAAGTAATAAAGTATACAATGTACTAAAATAGAAATGAAAATCAAGTTAGTTTTTATTTGTTAATTGGAGGGATGGAGTATGATATCCATCATGGCATCTAAGAAAGCAAGATAAATACAAGATGTGGATCATGGCATTCTAAATAATAAGAAGTAAACAAGAAACAAGAACACATGGAAAGAAGCAAGAATCATAAAAGGATGGCCAAGGGGAAACAAAAATAAGGTACATGGGCACATGCCACTCATAATAGAAGGTAGACATACAAGACATGTTCAAAAGCCACATATATATACACAATTAAAACAAGCAAAGCTGGCATGGAAGCCACAATCACATAAAAGAGTATAGGCAAAGGAAATTATAAAATTTCCTAAAGAACACAAATGAATAGAATCAAATTACATTAAAAAATGTCCTAAATCACATACAGGAGACAAATAAGAACTGAGAAATACAAAAAAATTAGCTACGTAAAATAAGAAAAGAAAGCATGTAATAACTAGAAATGCAATCACATCTAAATAATCAAAAAAAGAAATGAAAGTGTGTAAGACATGTTAGTAAAATACTAGGTATATGCTAAGAAATACATAAGTGCTATATACTAGTGAGATGTTGATATGGTAATCTATGTAAGCTAGTAGATAATGTACATCCGCTTGATAACTAGAGTGTGTGGTGTAGGAATGACATAACCTAGATGGTGTAGTCATATAGAAGATGCCCCTAGGGGGTATATGTATATCAATGCGTGTTTTGATGTATAATTAGGATGCCCCCTCAATGGGTAGGGTTAAGCAATTAAAGAGATGGATATCACTACACACACTTAAAGAAGATCAAGTGAAGCATGGTAATGTAGGTAAATTGACAAACAATAGCGTAGTAGAAATCTAAAGCATGGATAATGCATAAAATTGAAATATTTTTGGTGTTTTTGATTTATTTGAATATTTTTGATATTTTGAACTATTTTAATGTTTTTAGTATTTTTAAATTTTATATTATTTTTTTAAATTTTTTATATAAGCTATGTACAACTAATCATAGGAAGACTATATAAAAGAAATTAAAAATAAGTTATATATAGGTCAAAAGAAGAAAGTTATGTATATAGGTTATAAAAAAAGGTTATATACAAGCATATGAATAAATTAATATGTACATGATGACATAAAATACTAGGTTGGAAGGGGTAAAGGGTCTAAGGATGGAGCTGGTTGGGGATGAACATGGAGGAAGGGATCATAAACATCATCAAATGCCTCAAGATCATCATCATAAGTATCATCATATGTTGTAAAAGATGTGTACATGGTGTCATCCTACCGAAGGTGAACTGAAGGTTGCTCTAGTGGTGGAGATGTTGATTCACCTCTAGGATGTTTAGCTTTGGTAGTAGATTGCTTTGGTAAAAGTGGAGAAGTTGGTGCTAGTGGTGTTTTAATCTAAACAATATCCTAAACCTATATTTTATCCAATATCTACTGTAAAGCTATATATGAGTTGTATCATGGCCTATGATCTTATGAAAAAGACAAAATGGGTGACCATCCTACTATGATAATCTGATAATAAATCTATGTCATACTATAGGTAATGTGATTAATCCATGATCAAGTAACATCTATAACATAATATATGGTTGATGTTATGTGCTACCTATATAAATATTAATTATTATATCTATATCTATATAGGTAACCATGTGAACTATATGTGCCAAGTGATCTATCCATGTCTGTGAATGTGGAGTATATCTTAAGAGTGTAGTGCAAGATGCTAAGAGTGATGTAAGATGTCTAATGAGAGCTCTAGATTGATCTTGATACTCTCCTAGGCCAACTAGTGTAAAGTTAAACCCACAAAAATAGTCATCTTTGAGTGTGGGTGTTGTATCATCATCTAAAGAACCCTGGGAATCTATATCAACATCATGTACATATGATAACTCAAAATTTACCACAAGGGGTAACTATGATATAAGAGTCTCATCAACTATAGTAGTAGAAATCAATGGTGCTATGAGAGTGTGTATAACTGATGGAGTAAGTATATCTATAGAATCAAATGGTATTATTGGAACTATTGTCATTGAATGTATAACTATAAAAAGTCTAGGAATCATGATTAATGGAGTAGCTAGAATGGTTGAATATCTAGAGCTAAGGGCACAACTGTAAGTGGAAGAGTGTGAGAATTTTTATTCTATCTAACCTCATATGTATGTATTTAATCAAGATAAATGTAATGAGGTGGTGGTTGAACTATGATATGAGGTGTCCCATCTATCAAAATAATTGAAGATGACTATGTAGCTTGAAAATATCTAAATGATTAGTTATTTATTGGACATGTGTATAGGTATCCTTTATGGATAAACTTAAAACATCAATTAAGAGTAGAAATAATTACCCCCATAGTGTGTATCCAAGGTCATTTGAGTAAAATATAATAATTAAGAGGACCTGGTATGACCCAGAGCTGTGTAGAGAGGGTTTTGGGTCTTATCATGATATCCAAAGCAATGATACCTAATGTTTGTCATGGTAAATCATAAAATACTCAAATTTTATTATATTATTTTTGCATGGATGCCATGTCTATGCCCATGGTTTGTAAGAATGTAATATTACATATATTAAGTTTAGAACCACTATCAACTATAACTCTCTTAACTACACTAGTTTTGACTTGAGCTTGTATGAATAATGGTAAATTTTGATCAATTACTATCTACTATGGCATGTCATCATGATCAAAAGTGATAGAATATTATATAGTTTTTACCATGTAAACCACTTATGAAAAATAAGAAGGCTTAGAGTCAATGCACATAGAAGTCTGAGTGAATGCCTGATAGAGAATGTCCTTAAACACATTATATTTTTGAAGTATTTTTAACATGGAAATCTTAGCTAGTGTGTTTCTCAACTAATCAAAAATATCATATGCCTTGTGCAAATATACCTATGTTGGTGGGTTGGTCCTGGGATGGGAAGGAATGGGAGGGTGGTAGGGCTCTTGATTAGGTGGAGGAGGTATGGTGCCACATCAAATAACCACTCTAACCACATTATCTACTATATATATAGGACTAGCAATAGTTACAAGAGGAGAGTATAGATAATCGATAGGTCAAGGTGGTGGAAGGACAAAAGGTCTCAACTAGGCTCTCTAGTGATGGGTATTGACCTGGGGAAGGGTAAAATGGGCCATGTAACATGGCTTAGCATGGAATAGAGGCTCTAAGGGAGGTGATGCAAAAGATATCATAACATGTTTGATAATAAATTTCTTAACATCATCCCATATAATGAAAAATAAGCATGAAATGTAAAGAATGAATATTTTTATTAACATATGATAGAATTCATCATTCATGTACATGATAGGACCCATGATGGTCTCCTTATTATTTGTAAGAAATGTAAGAAAAATTTGTAAATAAGTGAGATCCATTTTTTAAATCTGATTTTAGAATGTCAGGTGATATCTCAAAAGTAGTAGGGCATAGTGTATGCAACTAGGGCTTAAAAATGATATTTTTTGAAAATACTATGGAATTTTGAAAATGAAAGTGGATTTATAATTTAAATATGAAACTAAAAGTTTAGAAAATTATTGGAAAATGCTTGATTGAATAGGACCTAGTATGTGCAACTAGGGTTTCGAAAGATAAATGTTTTGGAAAATTAATATTGAATTTTGAAATTTGAATGGATTTTTTGATTTAAATATGCTAGTAAAAAACATAAAATTGTTGGAAAATTACTGGGAAAATATTGGGCCTAGTATGGGCTACTAAGGTTTGAAACAAAATCATTTTAAAATTAACATGAAATTTTAAAATTTAATACTAATTTCTAATTGTATTGTGTAGGTTAAAAAATTCAAAAAAATAGGAAAAAATTAGTAGAAAAATTACCCTAGGGTGTCTAGGGTTTTTGGGTGTCTAGGGTTTTTTATGCATAAATGAAGTAAGTCAGGTTCACCAAATAATTTCACAATTTTTGGGAATATTGGAGTATTATTATTAATTTAGTTAAAGGGTCTGAGTAGTAAAATTAGTAAATAAATATGCAATAATTAAGCTACTAATTTGTGTAAATTAGATTACAATTTTGATCTTTCTAAGAATAGTAATAAGAGATGAAAAAGAAGACTTAGCTAGAAATTGATTGATCTGACTGAGATAGAGGTTAGAAGTCATTATGTAGGACTAGGACACTATTGTAAATTAAGATCTAAAATTCATTTGGTGATTGGATAGGAGCATTAGAAATGGATAGGATTGGCACCAGTGTTATAGTCCCCCTCTAACACTATTGTCCTGAGGATCTAAGCTTTATGGGTTTTGTTCACTAGGTTTGTGTGACCCTGTTCATGTGGTTTCATCATATAGAAGTTTGTAGAGCTCCCTATAGAGAAAATTTTCTCTGCAAACCCTATGTTCCATTGTGATTTGACCAATTTTGAGAAAGAGAGGGGGTTAGTGTGTGTAAGATTCATTGGACATGGATCCACACCCCTTCTATGGGCATGTTGCCTACATATCAATAGTTCTAAGAGGGATCAAGCCATATGTAGTTCTCCCACTTGATGTGATTTATGTAATTATGTGTATGAAGATGTAGAATGCTAAACTAGATGTGCTTGAGGTGGCTAAAGATTAGTGTAAGGATTTGAATAAGCTTTTAAGTGTGTTTATTGGCTATATGCAGAGAATAGGGAAGATTTATTTAGTAGTCTTGCTTGCTTAGTGATAAATTCCAACCTTTTCCCAATGATCTTTGAATGGGATTTTATAGGGATCTATTGGTCATGGGTTGAATGTCCACATGTTAGGCCAATAAGGAGAAGGATGGGGAAATAGAATAAATTGATTGTTATGGATAGAAATGGACTTGGACAATAGTACCAAAAGTGGAAAAGAGTGGCATCAGTGTTATATTCCTAGTGTGGCACTATTATCTTGAGTAGATAGGACCTAGGGGGATTGATCTATCATAGAAAGAGTAGTCTAGCTCAACTAGGATCAGGTCTAGAAGGCTATGGATGAATATAAATGAATGAAAATGATGCCTATGAGGGTCATAAGAGAAATAAAGAGGGACCTAAGAGCTGGGTGTCATTATCCACACTCAAGTTACTAATTTTCACATTTTATATGACTACACATGGGTTGAATGTGCTAACATTAGGATGATAAGGAGAGGGATGGGGAACTAGAAGAAATTGACCATTGGGGCCAAAAATTAACTTGGACAAGAGAACTAAAAGTGGATAGGAGTGGTAATGGTGCTATATTCCTAATATGGTGCTATTGTCTTGAGCAGACAGAACCTAAGGGGATTGATTTATCATGGAAAGAGGAGTCTAGCTCAGCTGGGACTAAGTTTAAAAGGATATAGATGATTAATAATTAGTGAGAATAATCCTAAGAGTGTTAAGAGAGAAATCAAGAGGGACTTATGGGTTTGGTGTAATTATCCATGCTCAAGTTATTAATTTTTTACATTTTATATAACTACACATTTCCATACGACTCTTAAACAAAAGTGTCACAAGTCAAAAAGTTCTCACAGTCCAATTTATACATAATCCCACTATGTGTGTAATGAGGCATGTTTGGATATATGGATAGGTCTCATAAAAAAGAAAGGTCTAAAAGGTAGCAAATAATTGATGTCTAAAAATAAATAACATTTGGATCTATTCAAATAGTCCTACAAGGTAAAATAATTAAACTAGGCAAAGGTAAAACAAAATAAACTCAAAACTAGTCTTACAAAGGTATTAATTTACCCAAAGGTGGTTATAATCAATGAAAAAGGTAACACAAAATTTCAAAACTCATATATGGCTGAGTCATTTATTTTTTTAAAGGCGATTGTAATTAGTTATAAAAGTATCTAGACAAGGTAGAATAATTACAAAATATGTCAAAAGGATAGAAATGATTTTCCCAAAGGTAGTTATAATTATTTAACATGAAAAATAAGGCTAGAATAAAAAATAAAAGGTTGTTAAAAAAATATAAACTAATGTATTTGTCTTGGGTGGCACTTGGTAATTGGCTCGCTAATACTCGATACTTGGTTCACAAGAGACTATTTGACAATAAAACTAGGACACTTCATAACTTGGTGCAACAAACTTCGAACAAGGCACATAGAAATAACTTGGATCAAAGTAATTTCAAATAAGGTACAAAACAAAAAAAACCCAATATCTATATGCAAAGTTTATTTAGATCAAATAGGAAATTAACTCAAGTAACACAATCCAAACATAGAAGGTAGACTACCTAAATCCAAATTAGATGAGGCTTTAGTGTAAACCTGATTAGTCTAGGATTTGTATTTTGAAACATTGAGTTTTAAATTTAGTGAAAAAGACTTAGATTTTCTAAGGTAAATGGGCTAGACCAAAATGGGTAGTGTAATTGTGTGTTTGAAACAAAAGGTATAACAATGGTTTGGAACTAGGTTTCAAATGTGACAAATGTTTTGGAATGATTTAAGTAGAATAACAAAACTCCTTAAAAAAATGGCATGAAAATGGTTTTAGAATAAAAATCTAAGGTCCATGTTTGATTAAAAAATGGGTTTCATATGTAGACATCCAATTCATAACACCATTTGTGTTGAAATTGTCAATCTTACTTGAATTGCACTCAAATGCACAATTTAGGTCAAAATCACTAAAAATGTGCTAAATAGTTTGAGCTTGTCATATACAAGTGTTAATTTAGGTGAATGTATCCCTATATGGGGTGATTCATTTTATGTGATTCTTAACTTTGATCAATTCATTTCAAGTCAAAATGATGATTTTGTCTTTTTGTGTTATGGATCACTCTTTTCTTCTAATTCATTAGTCCACATCATGTACCTTTGCTATTTTGTGTCAGAAACATCCTAAATGGGATCACAATCCATATGCATATAAAATTTCTTTCTAATTCCTCTCAATTAAAATTACAACCCAGTAATATGACTTTCTGACCATTTTGATTAATTGTGCACCAATTTCCAAAGAATTACACTAAAATTTGATTAATCTTATTTAAGGTAATTAATTCAAATCAAGAGCTTAAATGGATTTTACATGGAGGTTATTGATTATTTTATTATTATAAATTGATTCTTAATATCTAAAACACCTAGTGACATGATCTATGGGGTGGCATCCTCAAGCCATAAATACATGAAATATCAAGATTATGGGCCCCTATGCCTCATTAATGCCCCTTCCTCCCAAATAATTATGAGGATATTTATGGATTTAATTACAAATATTAGATTATTTAATATCCACACATCTCAATCTTGAGATACATGGTCATGGTTGATCCTGCACCATTTGAAAAATCTATAAATAAAAGGGTATGGAACATCATTTTAAGCTAAAATATTGTAAAATTATAATGTAGAATTATCTCCACAACCTTTCTTTGTTTTGATCATTGTGTTTTATTTTCAAACATCATTTGATAGGCATAGATTAGATTTCTTATCTTGAGCCTAGGTTATGCATAGTGTCTTGAGATGATGAAGGAGCTTGGCATCCATTGTTAATAAAGATAAGAACACTAGATCAAGGGGGAAAACAAGTTTTAAGTCACTTTTGGATGGTGAAGTCACTTGGGAAGATAATGGGTATTTAATTTCTTGCAATTGTTCTTCATTATCATTTGCAAACGCCATTTAATAGGTTAGCCTAGCTTGTTATTTATTTATGCATTCTTTGTGTTTGCATGATTAATATTTGACTAACAATCTTTGTAATCCATATCCACATCATAATGATGCCCCATTAAAATAAGTGACATAAAAACATCTTTAGAAATAAAATTCTAAGAAAAAATGTGTGAAAAAAATGGGTAAAGTAACACCTCTTGTCTAAAGTGGTGTGAAAACAATGTGACAGTTTTAAACTTGTTTTGACTCAAAAATACAAATGAAATATTTTATTCTAAAATGCACATGTAAATCAAAAAAATATAAATAACACTAATGGCTCATCCTATACCTGAAATTGACATGGGTTTGCATAGATTCTACCAAAGCTTCCACCGATATACGAATGATCAAAAGTAATTAAGAATTAATACATAAATTAAATAATATGTAAGTTAAGGTTTTGAATCCACCTTATATCTCTCAAATATTGGTATATGGCACAAAATTAGAGTGAGGAACACTTAGTATTTGAAAATACATTCTACAACAAATGGGATTGACTAAAATATATAAGTTTTAGAATGAAATAAATGGTCCCAAGTATGGCTAACACAAGGGGACATCACATCAATTAGATTCAAACTAACTTACTATGCAAGGGTCTATTCATTTTCACAATAACTTTAGCCATGTACTACTTATTGAAGTTTGATGTTTAGCTTGAACTAATCCATGTTTTTATTGGGATTAGAGAGGATAGCCTCTTAGTCCCATACAAATCTTAGTATCACATGCCAAATTTATATACCTCATTGTGGATTGGGGTTGGTACGATTCTAGGAGATTAAAATCTAGGTCAAATCACCCTTAAATAACTTGTGAGGAGGCAAAGAACTCCTACCCACAAGCCAAATGCAATAAAATAAATGGAAATACTTTTGAGGTTGTTTTAGGGTCACCCAAGTCACTAAAAGTTTGGGGAGAGTGTACACAACATTTTTCCCAACAAGATAAAATAAATAAGGCAATAAACCAAGTTATTTTGGTCACCCTAGTTCCCTATAAGGGATGAGGGGAGAGTATATAAGCTATAGTTTTTGGTTTTATACAAACAAATAATTGAATTTAGGAACTTTGAAACCAGCTAGTACACAAAGAACAAACAAAAAGTGGGAAATATCTCAATATCTCTAACTAAAATGTATGTTATTTTTAATAGCATCAACTCAAATTTGATTAAAAATTTGTCCCCTTGGCCTTGTTTGTACTTATAAAAACATTGAAATGCTAAAAGACAAGTTTAGTTAGGTTGATTTTAAGCACCAAATGAAAGTGTATATGAGATATAGAAGCGTTTAGGCTTCTCTCTCTCCACCTTAGTTCCTACAAAAATGTTAGGGGGTTTCTTGTCTTTAGGAAAAAAATTAAATTAATAAACAAAATTCCATTTTGAGCTCTTGGGTTTCAAAAAAAATAGAGTGAAGTTTCCATTTTAAGTAATGTTGTTATTTTATTGAGAACACAGAGAGAGAGAGAGACTATATTTTGGAAAATTCACCATTAAATAGGGTGAATATATCGATTTAATTTAGTGAAGTCATTAATTATAGGATGAAAATAGGTAAATTCACTGAAATCAAATGTAATTTTACCTATGAAAATTATTGTTTAGCAGGTTCAAAGTCACCAATTCTAGCTAGTGATGTCACCATTTAGTAGGTCAAATCCACCATTTCAAATGCATTTTTTATGCATAAATAAAGATCACAACAGAGCATGAAAATGGCAAATTCACTATTATATAGGGTGAAGCCACTGATTAAAAAAATAGAATTATAGGATTTTCAAGTTCAAAAATATAAACTTAAAGAATTAAATACTTTTTAAGAAAAACTAAAGGTTTCACATCATTATCCTTGGCCATATGGTATGCATGGTCCCACCGAGCATTCCATTATATGTCTTAGGATTCTGAAGAGCACAAAAATGTTGATTGGTTCCTTGTTAGTGAAGATAATAAAAATCCATGCATAATAATACACTAGAACTAAACACTCTTATCTAAGAACTAGGGAGAGCATAACAAAATGAATGATACCAAAAATAGAGATAAAAATAATACAAGTATTTTACCTCCTTTATCAAATTTTTTGTCCACTTGTTGGTGTAAGGATATTCATGCTCAATATATGACATTAGAGACTCTTGTCAATGCTTCTCCATGGTGGTATCACTTGTCCAATGGTTACTTGTGGCTATGATTTTCTATTAGCTTGGCTTGGTGTGAATTTTGGCATAAAATGGGCATTATAACACTACTTTCAATGGCTTCTTGAAGGAATTCCTATAGAATAACCTTACACATAAAATCTTGTTGGTATATGGTGTGAGAATTTGTATTTATAGAACTAATAAATAACTCTAACCCTAGGGAGGATAGGTTAAATTATAACTATGGTTAAGATAACATTGGGTTAGGTCAAAGAACTCATGAAGTCTTGGCACCTTAGTTTAAGATACAAATGAGGCACGACAACTCACTTTAGATATTTATGAGGGTTTGATTCACCTTTTGAAATATTTAGGAATTAATAAATTAGTTTATTATCTCCTTTGACTTCATATTTGGCTAAAAATTATCTTTTTGGTAAATGAAATTCTGTAATTTAACTTGGAATTTTTATTTAGGAAAGTTAATTAAAATTTACTTTGTAATTAATCTTGCTTAGTGCTTTTTGGCTTTTGGAAATTATTTTAAATGTTTTAAATTAATAGTTTGATGGACCAAAAGTGTCAAATTACTAGGTCATAATTTTCATTAAGGTGAATACAAGGTAATACCCCAAATACGTAAACCTCTCTATGTTTATGATTAATTAAATCCCTTACATAGATTAATTTGGTAATTTAGGTGATTTTTAGGATTTAATTACATCATTTGCTAAAAAATGATCTGAATCTTAGTTTAGACATGAAAGTAGCCAAAATTGAGTGTCTACAGTGTGAAGCTTGAGGTAGATTGTCCATATCCTTTGGTTGATGCTACCTCATATCAACAACTTATTAGTATTCTCATCTATCTTACACGCACTAGACCTAATATTTCATATGGAATTGGCATGGTTTTTGGATTTATGAAAGAACCACATGAGATTCATTGGAAAGTAGCCAAGAAAATTCTCCACTACATTTAGGGTACTCATAGTTTCAAAATGCACTATGGATCAAGCATCATTTTTGATTTAATTGGTTACACAAATTCAAATTGGGTTGGTGATATTTAGAATCTTAAGTCTACTTCAAGCAACAATTTCTCCCTCAATTTAGGTTTGATTAGTTGGTTAAACATGAAGTACAATTTTATTTTTTTATATTCTACAAAGGTAGAATACATTGGAGATGCTAATGATTCCACTGAGGCTATTTGGCTTCAAGGGATTCTAATTGAGTTTGGCATTGAATTTCAATGACCAATAATCATCTTTTGTGATAACTAAAGCACAATCTAGATCTATAAAAATCCGGTCCTCCATCAATGAACCAAGTATATAAATATTCACATGCATTTCATTTGGGATCTCATCAACAAGCAAGTCATTGATATCTACTAAATCTAGCATATATAGCAAATTATTGATATATTCACTAAATCCTTCACTGAGAGAAATTATCTTTATTTTCAAGCTATTCTTAGGTTTAAGGTAGCTCTAACATCCTCATTTTAGGGAAATTTTATTATATTTAGGTACCTCATTAGGATTTTTTATAGGACCTAATTCTAATACCCACCTAAGATATGCTCAAGGGGGTATTAGTGTAGGTTTTTATTCTATTTAATGGTTTTTCTTGAATATGTTTAGTTGGCTTTATTATATTTCTTTTAAATCATTATGAAAGATAACCCCACCCCACACTCATGAGGAAGTAAGGACATGTTTATCTTCCACATATATAGTGTACCTTCCTAAATATTTTACGTCTAATGATGTTAATGCTAATATTTTAATCATTTGATTGTTGAGTAATAAGCTAATATTGTAAGATTTCAATTTTTGATTAATAAGCTTAACATCATTAGTCATAAAATATTTAGGAAGGTAAATTATATAGGTGTAATATAAACATGTCCTTAGTTCCTCATGAATGTGATATTATCTTTAACAATGACCTAAAAGACACCTAATCAAGATAACTAAACATGTGTAAGAAAAAACCATTAAATGGAATAAAAACCTGTACTAACAACCCCCTTAAGCATAACTTATGTGGGTAGTAGTATTGGGTCCTAATATAAAAGGCATGATAAGGTAGCCAAGTACAATAAAATTCCCCCTAGAAGAGAATGTTGGAGCTATTTGAACCCCAATAAGAGCCTACTAATGAAGATACTTGCTCTTAGTGAAGGGTTTGGTGCGTAAAAACAAAGAATTAGTAGTTTGAAATTATAAACTTGAGGGATAACCTAAACAAATATTAGGCCAAAAACATATATATAGAACAATGCCATAGGTCAAAAGAATAATATCACATTTACACATTCCAATATTGTGGCTACACAGGCACAAAATTGTTAAATAGACAAGGTTAGTTATAAACAATTAGATAACAAAGTCATGGCACATAAATATGAAGATGTGGCTTCCTAAACAAACTCATAAAATTGTATATGCAATATCGTAACTGATAGAAAACATAAAAATCATAAAATTATGCTTGCATGACATCATAACTTAAATAAGAGATGTTACATTTCTATATTCCATTATCATGTATTTGTAGTTATGTTTTCACACCTGCAAACAAACACATAGAATAGATAATATCACAATTAAAATTAACAATGTTGTAGCTTTAATATGCATTATCATGGTTATGTAGCCATGGGTTCATAAATTTTAGTTAAAAAATATAAAATATGAGGAACAATCTATCATAAGGATTCTTAACTAAGATCTTATTCAACATTTTAATAATATGAAAAACACAACTTTGTGAACCTTTTAACAAAATATCAAAAATACACAAAACCCTTAGATAAAATAGTAAATTAAAGTTCAAAATTTCATATACACATAGATAGACCAGATAGTAATAGATAAGATAAATACTAAATCCTTTAATTCCTCTAAAAATCAAAAAATAGATCAAAATTTGGCCTAAAGATTAGAAAACAATTTCATGTTTTTTAGTGCAATGTCACAGTTGCACACTCCAATTTCATGTTTTCTCAATTATGTGTTTGATCCTACATGAAATGACTAATATATAGAAATAAAATCATGGTAAGTGCAAATAATTTCATGCATGCATAGTCTGATGTCATGGTTATGTAGATAAGTGTTTTCACTTACACAAATAATATATGAACAAATAGGAAGTCATAGTTAGTATGAAAAATATCACAAGTAATTAAAAAAAATCATAAAATTTCAAGGATGCTATATTAAAATTTAGTCATACAATTATGCCATCTACCATGATTACTGTGAGTGGCATGATCGATATCATGGTTGAAAACTATGAAGTCATAGGTTTAAAAGATGAAATCACAATTCCATCTAATGATGTTGTATTTATAACCTAGAAGTGAAAATTAGGAGTTTGGCCTCAAATTTATCTTTTAATTGGTCCTTCAAGCTTAATAGTAACTGAATAACACCAAATCAAAGGAAGGTTCCCATTGTGGTCACTATTATGTATTAGGAAAAACTTGGAAATGATAATGCAAATGTAAAATGATAATTTAAATGAACCAAATTACTATAAAAAATGCAAATTCACTTAAATACTCAAATTGGGCAAAGAAAGAAAATTAAATTCAAATGAATGATTGAAATAAGAAAAATATACTTCAATATAGCAAACAATTTACCTCCAAGTGAAATGATGTGCCCCAATTTTGATAAGAAGATGATTACACTTGATATATTAGACTGTAGTATTTCTTGGATAGCTCAAGAATTGTAGAAATCGAGATGGATTAGACAAGTTGACACATGTAATTGTATATATTATTCATTCATGATTTTTTCATGGGGGCTTGCATGCTTATGTAGGAAATGGTAGAATAAATCAGTGACTAGATTTGAATCTTGTGGGAATCAAGATAAAGGATGGAGAATTATTCTAGGAATTAAAATTTCCTAGAAAAGTCTAGAAGGATATTAGTGTGGGGCTCTAGGAAAATTAGATAAGTATAGATTTCATATGATTAATAAATGACATTAGTTGGTGGATTAAAAAGGTGATTTGTAGGAGGAATTAGTGGGTGTAGGGGGGATGAGATTTTAAATTCCCAAAATAGTGAATGATTTAATTAGTGGCTAAATAAATGTGTAATAAAGATGAAATGTTATGATTAATTAGCATATAGGGATGGTAAGGTTAGTGAGTGATATGGAGAACATAGGAAATATTAGGTTAATGACTAGAAGAGGATAATTTTAAGATTAATAATGAATTGATTAATATGACTATTAGGGTAAGTTAGCATGACGTTGGTCATAATAATGAAGTGAGATAAATTAGATGTATACACTAATTAAATCAAAACATTTGGGTAAGTTAAACCTAATAATAAATTCATGCACATTTCATATTTTGAATAAATCAAATAATCTTATTTTCCATCTCAAATCCATGATGTCATCCAAATTGAATTCTCAATTTAAAAATCATAAATATTGCAACAAATTCAAGGTCAAAATCTCTTTTCCAAAACAAATTAAATGTAAAGAGAAAAGTGTGAAAGTGAGGTCTAAAAGCAAACTCGCATGCAATCATAGGCTATGACTTGCTCTTAAACACTTCAAATCTTCTTAATTGACATGATCTTAGACACTCAAAATTTTCATAAGTGGATATCTTACATACTCAACCCTCCTCATTTATGAGTATGACTCATCATCCACCATCCATCTTGATCTTCATCTGATAGTTAAAATCAATCAACAAAATCTATAAATGAAGGGCTTCCTCTCCATTATAAAAAGGATTTCCTTATGCAACTAATTGCTACTACTTTATCCATAAAGTGCTTCAATCAACCAAAATCATCCAACTAATAACATCATCTTTTCACGGGGTTATATTTCTAAGTTTTCCATGAACCATCCACAAATATTTCAAGCGTAATCATATGACAAGAGCATAAGTGAAGGTGTATAAATTGTTTGCTTCAATTTCATTCCTTTTAGCTCAATCTAAAGAGACTTGCATTTATTGGGTAGTATTTAAATTTGTTTTGATTTATACTAATGAAATACTAATCTTTATTCTTGATGTTACACTTTCATGCCCAATGAGACAACACACCCCACATTCATATTTATAGTCATCCTCACATGTTTATTTAGTAATTTTGATCTAGTTTAAGCCAAAATCTATTAAGCATTTGTCAAAATGCATTTAAATTGATGTTTTTAGGAATTTAATGGATTTGGACTATATTTTAGTGGATTCACACTCAATATTTGTATAATTGTTTTTTTTTTAAAATTTTAGTGGCATCATTAGTGCTCTGACTATTTTTTGTGTTTGCATTACTTCAGTGGATTTGATCTAGATTTTAGTAGAAAAGCACTGCATTTTGGTAGAAATTCCATATAACTCACTGAATCTATTTTTTATGTTCATATAAATTTGGTAGAATCAACCTAAGTTTCTTTGGAAATGGCCTATATTTCAATGGAATCACCTAAGTTTGATTGTTTTTTAGTTTGTAAAGTTTGGTACATTTGATCTATATTTCAATAAAAATGCATTACATTTTGTGAGAAATTCCATGTAACTCTATGACTCTATTTTATATGTTTTCAAAACTTTAGTGGAATCAACTTAGGTCTAGACATAAATGAGTTGTGTTTCAATAAAAATGACCTAAATTTTGGTAGAATTTCTTGATACTGATTGCTTTTGTGTTTGCAAAGATTAGTGCAATTAACTTGTAGTTTAGTGGAATTTACATGTATTTCAGTGAAAAACACCTTATTTCTTAAAAAAAAAAATTATACATGTCTTCCACTTAATAGGGTGATTTTTGAAAAATTATTAACCCCCTTTCATAGGTTTCACTAGCTTAAGAGCAAAAATCAAATAAATATTCACATTCTATTTTGGTTTTAAACATTTATCACACATTTAGATTTGGGATTGAAATTTATTACTTTTGATTTTGTTTTGTGTGTGTGTGTGTGTGTGTGTGTGTGTGTGTGTGTGTGTGTGTGTGTGTGTGTGTGTGTGTGTGTGTGTGTGTGTGTGTGTGTGTGTGTGTGTGTGTGTGTGTGTGTGTGTGTGTGTTTTTGTTATTTAGTGGCACACATGTTCTTCATTCATGCCACAAGCCAACCTTGGGAATTAGAAATAACCTAGATAAAAAAATTTAATTCTTAGACAAATTTTATGTATGTTCTTCCCTTGTACTACAAGTTGATCTTGGGAATCATAAATAGTGTGCATCTATTTTATTTTTATGTGTGAGTTAGAACTTGATCCTTAAGCACAATTAAATAGGGTTTGGTGACTAGGATTTAATCCCACAACATTATGACCAACCCCATGTTTTGATGGGGTATATAAATTGAGGTAGGATTTATCATTTGTTATCAAGTGGTGTTATGTTTTATGTGCACCATGAAATGAGGGGATTTCATTCTCCAATACATATACCTAGACAACACTTCATGATGCTTGATTTTTTGGTGAAACTCCACTAAAATCTTATTAATGCAATGTGTGTGAATGTGATATACCCTTTTGTGTAGCTCATTAATCATTATCTTATACATATTTTGGTCTCACTTATCAAAAAGTATATCAAACACACCCTTAGTTGATCCATATTTATCCTAGTTTAAAACCTCTTATATGCAAATAATTTGTAGTAAAATGGAAAATAATATCCCCTAAGATACTCAAGACATATTGATTAAAGTTAGGGTTAAGATATTAACCTAGTCCCACATCTGGTGAGATAGATATGTAGGCTACATATCAGTTGCACACCCATCATTACTAATAATAAGGCTTGTGACTTGAATATTCTTGCATTTGTGCTATCAAAGCACATATTTATTAAAAATTCAGACCTTAAACTCAATATGAATCAAAAATAAAATGATATGAATCAAAAAATTTAATCTAAAGTCAAATATTAAGAAAATTAGGTTTAAAAACATCCAAAATAAAACCAAATTGAAGATAAAACATGCCAAGGAAATATAAATCTAAAAATCATACAAGTCAAGATCAAATAAGTCAAGTTAATTAAGTCAATTCAAAAATTCAAACAACAGCTTAATCTAAAATCACACAAATCAAGTTAACTAAAATATTATTGTAATCCAAGACAAGCAAAGTAAGTTAAAAATCCAAGTTTGATCCAAATCAAACATAAAAACATAATCCATATCCAACTTCAAAGATCAAATAAAAAATACTAATTAAATTCAATTCAAATAAAAATCTAATTTTGAAATTTTCCATCTATACAAATCAAAAACAAATCCAACATGCATGTCACATATCACTAGAAGTGGACTAGATACAATCCTAAATTTGATTATTATTTTCATAATAATCCATTTTTATTTGATAGAGGATAAGAATTTCATGCATATTATGATAGGAAGGTCAACCCAAATGAATATGAAACATAAACCCATACTTATCCACCTAGAATGGATCTAAGAAGAATCCAATTTGAATGATAGCTATTCAAAAACAAAGTTGAAAACCTCTTATGATTATTAGATCTAGGTGTCAAATTCCCTTCAATCTATGGCCTGAAAACATTATTACATCTTATCTTCACATAAAATGAGGATGTTCAATATCCACATAAAGATATTGTTACTTCTATTCACCCCCCAAATCAATATCAAGATAATGTTTAAAAACCACATCCAAGTTTTGATTCTATAAACAAAGGGAAATTGACTCATGCAGAGCCACTAGCTCAATATACAAATCAAGTTTTGATTGAGAAATTACATAGTGTAATTCAAGTACTTACTACTTTTTCCTCTGCCTTAAATACCACTCCATCTAACTCACAACAACAATCACCTACCAATCCACAATCTAACAAGCCTAAACCTAGTAGTGGGGTTTATATCCCCCATAAATCCAATCCAAATATACCTACATTCACACATCATCATCCATAAAATCAACCTACATCTACATATCATCATACATTGAACCCACCTCAAGGCCCTCCATAGACTCAATAGTGACAAGAGATGAAAGATGCTCTTCTAGGACTATAAATAGGAAACCAAATCAAGCAGTTTAAGTTCAAAGAGTTGTGTCCATCTCCAATTGATAAAATCATTCTATAAATCTCTTTTTTTTTATAAATTTGAGGTTCCCACATTTGATAAGTAAAAATGAAAAGGAAATCCACAAGACAATGTCAAAAAATTCTTCATGGCTTTTCAAGAATTTGCATATAAATTTTTTTTAGACTTAGGTTGTTCCCTTAAAGCTTGGGTGGTTGAACCCTGGACTGGTCTCTCCATTTGGCCAAAGGGTCTATCACTAATTATACAGACCTAGTAGATGATTTTTGAGGATTCTTTCATATAATTTTGATCATGAGGTTACAATTATGGTCCTTTACAACTCTAAAAAATGAAACATATAAAGCCTCTCATCATTCTTTCAATGATGGAGAATCTTAGACAATAGTTTTTATGATTCAATTCTTGAGAAATGATAAGCTAACATATTTTATTCAAACCTAAATCTAGAAATGGATTTTCATCTATGAGTTCATTATGAAAACATGTTTAATGAAATCATTAAGAAAAGTGTAAAAATATAAAAGTCCCTCCTTAACAAAGGTTTCATGAATACATTCAAATACTCTCCAAATCAACCTCAAGACAGTGATCAAGTAGGTACCCTAAGTACAAACCAAAAAACCTAGGATTTTTATCAAGAATAAAAATGTAGTGGGTAATGGGGTCATAAAGTCTATACATATACATAATATTAAACTAAATAGATAAAATTTCCAAAAAATCCAATCCACTGCAATAATCACTCTTCAACTAGCACCATCTAAGAAATAATATCAATGAAGGACATTCAAACCTCTTAGAGAACCCTTGAAATTTATTTTCCAAAAAATCATGGTGAAAAACATGGTTATATATCCTTAAATAAAAGCCTTTGAATAGGGTCAACATAAACCAAAATGGTGAAAAGAGGATGAATATTGTGACTATCACAAAGTCAAAGGTCATTATATTTATAGATGCATGGATCTAAAGCATTGTGTTCATGATATATTATATCATGGTGACATTTCACTAGTTAATAATGCATCACCACCTAAAAATTAGACAATGGTAATATTCAAGAATCTATTCCCAAATCATGATTATAATAATTAGTAACAATGGAACCAAGGTCAAAACACTTACAAAAATCATGTTGATTATCACAATGTGCAACCTAATTATGATACTATTATTAGATAGATTACCAATAATCATGTTTCCACTATCATAATAAATTCTTGGAAATAACCTAATATAGTTTTGAATTCTATGATTTCTATCTTGGGAACTTCTACATTGAATTCCATAAATGTCATTCAATCTTGAGATTATGTTGGTGATATTTGGTGCCCTAATTTCACCATTCAAGGTCTCATTCCATCAAAATTCTATATTGATCAAATCTAAGGTCCTTCTATTTCCAAATCAAAATCTTTTTCATCTACCACTAAGGCATGGTATAACCTTATCGAACATCTACAAAAGACTCATGCACATATATCCATTTTGGATCTTCTATAAACATCCATTTTTCATAAGGATATTTTATACAAACACATTCACCATTAAAATTTACCCATTGATATTGATCCATCACAATTATAATATATTTTATGACATTTTTCCTCATGTCAATAAATCACCTTTCATTCATAGTGATATCTCACTAGCAGCACCATCCAATAACTATCCCCTCTACATTGAGGTAATCATTGCCAGGAAAAAAAATGAGTGGGTACTCATAGATAATGGGTCAGGACTAAACATTTACAAATTTAAATTATTCAATCACCTCTTGTAATTTATAACAAATCTAGAAGTAAACATCATCACCATAAAAGGAAATGATAATGTGTAGAGAGAATTAGCTAGGACTATTTATTTACCCATCATTTTTGGGCTTATTACACATAAAACCCTCTTACATGTCATTGAAATTTATTTTTTATATAACCTCTTCATTTATTTTCCATGGATTCATGGAATGCATGTTGATCCCTCTATTTTGCATTAGTGCCTCAAATTCCCACACTCTAGTATGGAGGTGATGATCCCTAGTGTTCCCTAGCCTTATCAACACTGTAATATGTTGGAAGATAAATATATCTAAACTCATCATTTTCCCATTATATATAATTCCATTAAAAAGTATAAGAATGCGTATACTAAATCTCCTAAATCATCCTATAACCATCTAGACAATCTTGTGTCCATATCTGACTAGCCCCCTCCAAAAGCATCCTCACATTTCAAAATCAAAGATAAATGTTATGGGGAATACAAAATTGGAAATGGTTTTCATATTATATATATTCCCACATATTCAAATACTCATGGTAGGCCCACCATGTATTATTTAAATAAGGTAGACACACATTAGCTTGGCTCTCTTTCCTTTGTCAAGAATGATCTTCTTGATAGTGAAAATTAAAAGCACCTGATGGATCATGGTTATATGGTGATGGATTAGCCTCTTTATTTTTGAGAAACAAGTAACCCACATGTAATAATATGTTATATAACATAGAATACAAGGTTAAAGGCTTGGAAATAAATGAACAAGGAATTATTGAGCCTATCCCCCTAACAAGCATAAAAGATGTCGAGACATCAAATACAAACCACCTAGAGATGACCCATCTAATCTATAAAGTGATGTTACTATGATGTCTAATGATGAAAAATTTGATAGTGATATAAAGTCATTTTATATTATCTACAATGAGCTTGTCGATACCAATATATTTTAAAATAACACCATCCTTACCTTTCATTTAAAACTTCAATATCTTGACCTTATAGACTAGGACCAACAAATCACATACCTTTAGAGGTCTTATATAATAATGAGTCTATCATAAAATTTATGGTTCTTCAAGAACATATTCCATTTATAGATCATAAACAAGGGTTTCAATCACCTTCAATCTAGATGCTTACTTTAGGGAATAAGAAGAGTTCTTCAGTCATCAAAATCAATAACATCAAAAATCAATGTTCCCTAGCAAAACCCTCTTTGGGGTACTATTGGACAATCAAAAAATTAAAAAATAAAGATGTGGTAATTGGAGAAAACCTCTTTTAGGGGATATTGTAAGGGGAACTCAACTCTCTCCATGAGGAAATACAACATTTCAACAACTCAAGAATCATCAACATTAGAGTAGGTAATAGTCCTCTAAAGAGAAACATTTGAGGAGTTGGTAAAATAATTTTCAAGTACATTATGTAACTATCCATTACCTAAAATGAGTTATTTAGATTTTTATATTATATGGGTGAGAAATATGATCCATTTAAGCCATAATCAGATCCAAAAAATTAACTTTCATCTATGCCAACACTATTATAAAATGGTTGCATGTTACTTATGGAAGATACCATCGATGTTAACATCCACACAAAAGACAATCCCTACATCATCAAGATTGACACCTCTCACATAGAGGAAGAACACAAGCTAATAATTTCCCTTATCAAAGAGTCCATTAAAATTTTTGCATTTTCATATGTAGACATGCCAAGGCTAGACCCATATTTAGTATTCCAACTTCTTATGGTACATCTTGATGTTATATATATTAAACATAAGTTTCAAAAAATGCACTTATGAATAACAATCCTAGTCAAAAAGGAATTAATTTTTTTGAAGAAGGATGTTTTTATCCAATCAATTATTTTGAATAGATTTCAAACATCTGATAGTCAATAAAAATTCCATGAGAATTCACCTTTACATTGATTTATGTGACATCAACAAATCTTGTTCAAAGGATGATTTCCTTTACTAATATTGATATGATAGGTTATTCCATAACATGATATGAAATTTTATCACTTATGTATGTATTTAATAACTATAATCAAATACACATATCACCAAAGGATCAACATAAGATAATGTTCACCACTTAATAGGGAATATTTTATAACCATGTCATGTATTTTGGCCTCAAAAAATCAAGTTTTAATTATTAACAAGATATGATAGTCATATTTCATGACATGATACATGATATTATGGAATATTACTTGGATGATATATTATGAAAATATAATAAAATATCCAAACATCTAACAATCTTATGTTGAATATTTGAGTGGCTTAGTAAATATAAATTTCATCTCAACCCTAAGAAATGTGTCTTTGGGGTTACATCAATAAAACTTATGGGATTCATCATATCTCATAGGGGTAATTAAGTAAATCTAGCAAAATTAAAGTCCATAAAAAAATGCCTCCACCTGAAATCTCAAGTAGTTGTGCATCCTAAAAGGTTAAACATAGGCTATCCAAAGGTTTATATCTTAGTTTACTCATAAATGTCATCTCTTCACACACCTACCTAATAAAAAAATTAAATTTCATTGGTATATGTAATTCCAAGAATCATTGGAGTAGTTGAAACAATATTTGTCTAATCCACTAGTACTAGTTCCTCCTACACCATAAAAACCATTGTTGCTCTACATTTTAATGACCCAACATGTCTTGGAGGCACTTTTGGCTAACTATGATGGAAACAAAAAAGATAGGGCCATATAGTGTTTTAGCATAACTCTAGTGGCCTTTGAGTATAATTATGCACCCATATAAAAATATTTCTTAGTGATAATATTTGTGTCTTAGAAGTTGCAACACTATATGCTTAACAATCACATGATGCTCATTGCTAAGGTGGATCTATTGAATTATCCTCTATCAAAGGTGATAAGACCATGAAATGTCACATTCATATCATAAAGTATACCATTTTTTATTTTTATATATTCTATAAAATTATGTGTAAATGATAGAAGGCCTCATTCAAAAATGAAGCATTGAAGAAATTATGGATTTGGGATTTACCCCACACCTTTTTGGTTCTAAATAAATAATATAATGACAAAATATTTAGAAGTAGTAAAATATCTAGTTTAAGTTTAATGCTTAAAATAAAAAACTTGTTTATAGATAATCTCAAATCCTATAATAACTTTAATAAGTTCACATGTGTGGATCAAGAATCCCTTATTGTTCAAAATTAGGAATTAAGACTATTAGGATCCCCAAGCATCAATACTATAAAGGATCTAAGAAGGTTTATGTTATGAAAATATCCCTCCTTGGGATGGATCAAGTTAAAATTAGATAGTTCCTTAAAAGGGAATCCTAAAATAATAGGTTGAGGAGGGACTCTTAGAGACCATAAGGGTAGTGATTTAGATGCTTATGCAGGCAACATAGAGATATAATCTAGACATTATGTAGAGGCTCATGAAACACTTTATGGGATTCAAATGTCCATATAATTAGGAGTGGAATTACTATAACTATACATAGATTCTATCAACATCATCCAATGCTTGTTAAATAAAAATTTAGCTAGTTGGGCTATGATCAACATGATTGATGAGGTTATAGATATTATTAACTCTCTTAAAGGCATTATAATTAAACACATATTTAGATAAAGGAATCAAATTGTAGATTGGTTTTCCAATTTGGGAGTTGAATCTAACATTTTTAGGAAATGGTGATCCAAGGGGGAGATGACTGATGTCATCATCTAGAGAAGAAACTAAGAAGCTCATGTATCAAACCATGAGGTATAACATGTTGGATCTGATCTTAGATTCTAGTGGCATGATTTTAGTCCTAGTGTACCTCTTATTATGCATTAGTCTTTCTATAATTATCCATACTAATATTATTTTGAAATGGGAGACTGATAATGGGACTCTTAATTTGGTTTGATGGATTGGTACACCTAGTCATATTCTAGAGTAAAAAACTATAATCATTGTTATAAGTAGGATTGATGAGGTCATGATGATAATAAAAAGTGTGTGACATTTTATGATGAAAATAAATTCATGATTAATGGATAAATTTAGTAGATTTATTTAATCTAAGAGCACAAACACTTTTATTCTTGTATTAAAAAATCTTGCATTTCTTTTGTGTTCTATAGATATTTTCAATTGGAAAAGAATTGGAAAGTTATTCATATGGGAGAATATCTCTGCAAAGGTAAACCCTCTTTGGTGGATACCTTGGTAAGGTATTAGAATTATGGAGCATTATAACGGTGGGTGGCTTCATGAATTTCATATAAAAAGTGGAGGGATATGATCCCCATGTATCAAGGAGAGTCATTGAAGGATCAAATGAGAGGATTGTCAATATTAATGATATCCAATTTGAAGTCATAGAAGAACTCATTGGGCATGTCATAGGCTTGAATAATGAGGGTAGAAAATTATTCAAATCCAATAAGGACACAAAGGATGAAATCAAGAAGTTTATTTATGAAGGGAAAGACCTTATTCCTTTTCAACATGTTTATCTTAGAGACTCTATCTCACATCTATTCAAGTTGCCAAATAGGTCATGAAATTCATCACTCTTGATGGTAGGTTTAACTCTATATAAGTTTTACATTTTTTTGAATAATATTAGACATAAAATTTAGTTTAGCATCCCCTATTATATCCTTTGCTTGATGTAATTCTCCATGATGGAAAACAACAAAGGAAAAAGTAGACTCCTATTACACTAAGAAATAATATTGATTATTTTGAGATATATAAAATTAAAAAATATGATGATGATATTGCCTCAAAATATGGCATATTCTAAGTAGCAAAATCAAAAAGATCCTCCCTCACAACTATGTATATTGAAGAGAAAGTATTTGAATATTAAAGAAGAGAGAACAAAGGGAAAAGAGGTTAGGGTATAGGGAGATCACATAAGAAATTTTAGGGATGACATGGATGAGGTAATTTCATGTCTTAATCTTTTAAATACCTATGAAGTTATCCCAATCAATAGTGAGAAATATCAAACCTCAAAAAAAGGAAAGCATGGGAGGTTGAGGAAGTCAAGGTGGTTGACAAGGAGAATGAGAGCCTCAAAGCCATTTGGGAGGAAATTTATCTGCACATAACTCTCTCAAGCGGGTTTAATAAGGATAGTCATTTGATCAAAGAATACGTTAAGAAAGGAGGAGTATTTAATGATTTTAACATCAATCTTCAAGAGGTGGATTCTCAAGTGAAGATGTATGAAGATATGATATGAAATATTGAAGAAGAGAATTTATATATCAAATATAATAACTAATTTTTGGTTGATAACAAGTCCATTGTTAGTAATTTCCTTGCTAATATGGGTGTTTCAATTTAACTAAAAAATAATTCTGAAGAAGGAGGTTCTGGCAAGAAAATCATCAAAGGCAAAGAGATAGCTAAGATCAGGGTGTAGGAAATTAGCACCATGGAATTTACCCTAAAATATATTATGAAAAATTATAATGCTACCCTTAGAGGGTATGACCCTTATGCTATAGTCATTTATTTCTTTTTTTATTTTTTCTCTTGTTGCCTTTGTCATGATAATGTTATGAGTTGGTTGTGATCCAGATGTATTTTATTTATTGGTTTTGTTATGTAGTCCCTTGTTATTCTTTTTAGGTTTTTTGCCTTATACTGCAACTTTTATAATCAAGGGTAGAGTCCCTTTCAAAAAAATCATTTTTACCCTTTAAAAAATACTAGTTTCTCTTTCATAAATCATGTTTTAAAGTGGACTTAGATGTAGTTTTAACAACTTATGCTTGTTTAGAATGAAATATGAGATGTATATATAATTTATTATTTAGGATTTAGTACACTCTACATTGTTTATATTTTTAACAAGTTATTAGAGAATATATGCCAAATGTTTTATATGCATGTCGAAATGAATAAACAATGGAGAATAAAATTTTGAAGTGCTAAAATAGTAATCAGGGACAACCTTAAAGTAGCTCCAAATATCATCATTAGATTTGGAGTCCAATACAAATAATCTCATAATTTTCTCTATATCACTAGAGATATATGGACTAGTGATGCAATAGCATCCAAGACATACAAGTAGTCTTGTAGTAGCAAAAAATAGGTTGTGTGTTTTTTGTGTTGGTTTGTTTGTTAATTTGGCATGTGAATATGTAAGACTAAAATGGACATGTTGTGGAAAAAATTAAAAATATTCATCATTATCATCCCTAAACCTGAATATTTCATAATTTTTTTATTCATCTCAAAAAATTATGCAAGTTTGAAAAAGATTCATTTTGATTTAAGGCTATTTGCAAAAATTTTGTTCATTTTACGTTGGCTCTAAAAGTCACTAGTATAACTTAAAAAATAACCCTTTCAGCTCCACAAGTCACCAAATATTAGTTACATAGGTCTAAAACAATGGAAGCATGAAATAAAAAAGCTTTAGTGATATGATTTTATCCATTTTTGGATATTATTTTATGAACTATATTCATAGTATTTCTAAAAATAGGTATTTATAAATAAGGCAAAAATTTTATAGTATCCCAACTACTATGAATATCTCAAAATAAACTTGTTTTAAGAAACAAAATTTGTCAAGATCATGATTTGTTGGAAAGAAAATAAAACACACTATATTATCTCCAACAAACTAGAAGATGTTGGATTTGTGAATCTAGCACTTCTCACTATTTTCTCCTTGAATAATGAGTATTATAACTATTATCCAAATAATATATGAATTGAAATTGTTATGTTTTTATCTTATAATAATAATCAATTGAAAACTGATTGGTTATGTTGTTAGTCCTAATTAGGAAGCTTTTGAAGAATTTGTATTATAAAAATAACCTTACCATTCATAGAATGAATAATAAGAATAATTAATTTTTTTGAAGAAGAACATATTGAATAAAGTATTTGAGAATTTATAAATTTTCTTATTTTAGTCCTTTTTCTAAGAGGAGAACAAGGGCCTACTCAACCTAAGGAAAAAAGTTAGTTTGTATTTATTTTTATAGATTAGATTTATTTATGTTTTATTTTCATTTATGAGTATTTTTTTATGTTTGTAATATCATATAGGATAAAAATTAGTTGGATCTAAAGACCAAAATGTGTTTAATTTCCTTTCATGAAAATTATGTTTGAATACTTGCAACTTTAATTTTGCAAATGTGTTTTCTATTTTGTAAATTATATTTGATTTATGCAATTTAAGTTACTACAAATGTGTTTTAATTCATGCAAGTGTGTTTTTAAGACAATAACTATTACCTAAAATCATTAAGTTTCCTATTACATATAGACATCTGACACCAATCCCAGATTCATATTATTAAGTGAAGAGTATTGAAAACACTCATCAAAATGCAACTCTTATAAGCTGAATGGATAAGTTGGTCATGTTTCTTAGTGAATTTGACATAGAGTATGTTAATCAAATAAAAATCAGAGGGTAGGTTGTTTTAGATCATATTTTATAGGATACTCTATCTAATAAACATCCCTTAACCATCATTTTTAAGTATGAAACTAACTTCTCTATTGAAGAGTCACACCAATGGAAAATTTATTTAGATGGCTTATTCACATCACATGGCTCGAGGGTATATGGATCGAAGGTAGGTGTTTTATTTATGACACCATAGGTAAACCTTATCCCCAATTATTTACACATAAATTTACTATGCACAAGAAACATCATAAATTATGACGCCCTTATTTTTGTGATTCACCTCACCATATAGTGGGATATCCAACACTTTTTAGTCTTCAATGATTTATAGTTAATAATCAATCAAGTCAATGATAAATATCAAATAAAATATGAAAATATTATGTTGTAAAAGACAATGGTAGATATCCTCAAAAAGTAATTTAAATATATTTAGTTTGATAAATTATCATGGGATAAAAACATATCATCAGATTATATGCTACCATTGGATTACTCCTCGATATGTCTTCAAATATTCAACAAAATTAATTTTTGATTGAGAAAATCATCATCCATGTATATGATCATCCTGAATCTAAAATGGTATGTGAAATTTTTAGTCTTAGTTCACTTTGGTATCATGATATTTAAACCTACCTTCATGATCTTTCCCTTACTAATGGCTTATCATGAACCCAAAAAAAATTCTTCATCCATAATGCATCTTGATATACCCTAATATATAACATGATCTATCTTAGAGGCTATGAAAAAATATTGATTCATTACTTAAACTAAAGAGAGGATGATTTACACATCAAATACATTCATAATTGGATTTATGGGGACCATACTAGTGGAATGTTCCTTGATAATAATCTCCTTTACACATGATACTATTGGATAACCATAGAAACCAATGTGTGCATCTATGTTATAAAATGTGTTGATTACCATAAGAATGGTGATTTTATCCATACTCCATCACAAACATTACATCCAATATTAACTCCTTGTCCATTCTCAATGTTGGCACTCAATATCATAGGGAAGATAAACCCTACCTCATTTGATGGTGATAAACACATCCTAACTGCTATCAAATACTTTAAAAAGTGGGTCAAAGACATTCCTTTCACTTATGTAACTAGCAAGTAAATATCAAAGTTCATCATCAATAATATCATCTACTATTATAACATATCCTATGATATCATTTATGATAATGGTAAATCCTTCAAAAATAAGGATGTCAAATCTCTATGTACCCAATTCTATATCTGGCACAAATGGTCCACTCCTTATTATCCCTAAGTAAATGTTCAAGCTAAGGTGTCAAATAAAACCATTGTAAGAATCCTTAAAAATATTATCAATGATGTTAATTTTGAATGAAACTTGAAACTTTTTCCTTCCTTATGGGCTTATCATACCAACATTTCATACACCTACAAGTGTAACACCATATTCTTTGGTCTCTAGATCAAAATCCATCCTTCCTATCATGATTGAGTTACCTTCCATGTGTATTTAACTATAGGATCTCATTTATGAGGAGGAGTATCAATTTAATTAGATACAAGAGTTGTAACTCCTAGATTAAAAGTAACTAGCTACTCTCAATCACCTCAAAGAATATTAGAATTAGTTGTGCCACAAATACAAAAAATGCATCAAATCCATAAAAATTGATTTTAGTAACCTAGTTCTCAAGTAAAATTATAAAAACACTATAACACTAAATTAGCCTAATTATCTAGGTCTATACATCACAACACCTAAGTATGGTTCAGGTGACTGCAAAGAGTCTAATTAGTTAGGTCCGTACATCATAACACCTAATTATGGTTCAAGTTCCTAAAAATTGGCTATAAAAGATTGGAAAGAGATAAATAAGCCCTTAAACATCATGCATCTAAAAAAAATTATGCTTTAACATCAAAACATTATCTATGAATTCCCATGTACTTGGGGGTAGGTACACATATTACCATGTCGTTCCATCCAATCCATATCATTATCCAAAATACCTTTCCCATTTTGACCTTGGTAGTAACTTGTAGGTACTATAGGGTATAGCATATTTGACATGGTCAAAATATGATAAATTTACAATAGGACATCAAAGTGCCACATGAATAGTTTCCCTAAATTTCAATCCTTGAAGATCATCCTTTGGCCTCATCCATTCAACAATCCTTCACATCCCACATAACTTTCAATGTCCACTTATAGAGTTGGTTTTCCCTTTGCTATTATCCCTTATACATATATCTATAAAACTCCTTTTTTATATAATTATTCCAAAAATACATAAAACATCTAAAAATCCATAAATCCCTAAAAAATATAAAATACATAAAAATAGAAAAGAAATACACAAAATAATTTTATAGTTAGCCATCCTATTCAAATTGGATTTCCATCCTTGCTCTATTTTGAGTTATATCATTGCCATTTCAATAAAAGACATCTTCTCCACCTCCCTCCCTCACACTAGATATTTTGGTGGTATCTTTCATCTATTAATTATAATTTATTAACTTCATCCATATAATCTTACCTAAGGGGAGAACTACATTCCCCTAATATATATATGGATTATGTAGGCAATGTTCAATTATATGAGGTTTTTGAGGATAACTTGACCTTATTACCACATGCCCCTCTTTTTTTTAGCTTCTACATTACTTAACAAGCCATTACTATCACATCATCATATCTATCTATCATTTAATCCATCATACATCTAATCTAATCTTGTAGTATTTTCTATTTTGCATGTATTATTGCTTGGGGGTAAATCATGCATGCAATTTATCTAATGCATAAATGAAACAATGATTTTTACTTCCATTTTTTATAGGATTGTGTGTGTTTGTTTTATTGTTGAATCTTGAATAAATCCACATACACCAATAATAATCATCACAATCTTTCATATCATGTTGTATTTCTTAATACACTTGTACTTGAATTAGTCCTTACACAAATGACAATATTATTATCATGGTTTTTATATAATTATGGTGTATCCTATAAAATTATAAATCAAAAATTAACTTACAAAGTATATTTGGACACATGTTAAAAATTCATTATATCCTTTTTCAAAAATCTATCATATCTACATCATCAATCATCATAATGGCTAAGTGTGCTAGAATCACAATCAAAATTAGAGGAATTTTTAATAGTAAAAACATTGTGAATCATAATCATATATCCATAGCATTTGTCATCTTAGCATGAGAAACACATCACATCAATCACATGAATTTACATTAATCAAAACTAATCATAATCAAATCCACATATACATATATCAAATCCATAACACATGACATATATCAAAAGATCAAATCAAAAGGGAATCATATATATGATATTTATCAAATGTATATATACAATATGATTTTTCATGTACAAATGTTCATGTACATCAAAAATACATGTACATCTTGATTGTGAGAATATAATATGATACAATAAACTCTCACTATGACCATCTAGAAGGTAGGATATTTAGAGGTGATCTTTATCCTAGGATATTTTGAATTGGTGGTTATCCTAAACCATGAGGTGGTGTGGTCTGAGGTGTAAACATAATACTTACTCTCTATGGTTTAGGCTACTCAACTATTCTACATGAGTCTATGGTCCTTGTTGTCTAGGATGATCTCCTTATCCTATTTTTATACTTTATAAAATATGGTTACATGTTCTCTACTAGTAATACAGTCTCATATAGGCTCATGTTATATCTTAATTTGATCTATCACTCTCATCATGCTTAATAACACCTTTACCAAACCCTATTATGTCATAGTCACTTGATCCTTTTTACTTTCACCATAAAGCCTCAATACCTATTCCATGGTTACATCACGCTCTATCTATAATATATGACTATCATCAAATATAAATTAATGTTATAAGAGTGACCTTGATGGTTAAATGGTCCACCTCAATAGCGAACATAATAATGCATTGATCCTTGGCTACCACATACACCTATACCTATGTAAACTAGTCATCTTTGGTTGTCAACTATCTATCTCTATTTGTAATTTATCTCTATAAGGATGATATATGTTCATACTTATATGATACATATGCCTTCAAGGTCACTATCTTTCCATATTGAATTGATAATGTGGAAGGAAACTTGGCTATCTCTTTCTCTCTCATAGATATATTCTACTATAGGCTAGTAATCAAAGCCTCATCTATTATAGACCACGATAGATGTAATGGCATATCCTCATCTATTCCAAATTTAATATACTTGTACCTAAGGTCCTAGATACCACCATTATCATAGAGTATCCATGGTTATTGTCCTCAATGATCACATAGCCTTCAACACTATCAAACCCTCTAGGGAAATATCCATTTTCATAGGCTCTCCATGTTCATCATTATCTACATGTCCAGTTAGATCGACCTATATATCATCCTCTACCATCTCTCTTACCTCACTCTCTTTACCTCCATTAGTGTGTGAGTTCATACAACACTACCCACATAGTTGTCTGAATCTTCTCATGTAGAGTATGGGTCATTAGTATCATTGGCCTCATCAATCAAATTGGCCTAAATTTAACTCACCATGAAACATAATAATTTATAACCCATACATCAAATCATCCTCCTATGTAAACCTAATTCATGGTTGGAACCATATCCCAACCTATCACTACCTCTACTTTTAAAATGAGAAGATCCCACTACCCAATCTCTATAAATACATGTGCAAACACATGAGGACTCTCTTGCACATCCTATAGATTACTAAATTGGTGCACCCCCTAATCTTGCATATATGTTTCCACCATATGATCCTAGTATCTTGTAATGTATCACATATATACCATATAGTATTGATCCTCTACCCATCTAAACTACATATGTATATATGGCCTTTAGATAATGTCCTACTTAAGGTATGGTTTCAGTCATGACTATAAACTCCTAGGTCACTTAGATGCATATATCTACCAATATCCATAATCACCCATCCATATGCTACCATCTCATCTTGAGCCTTGTCTCACAACTATCCCATTGGTATCTCAATTTTAATGTGGTATCCATCTATAAATATATATATAGTTTGGCTAAAACTAGTGAACCCCAAACAAAAAACATTATGGCATTTATCATATCCTATATCACTCATCCTCATCCCATATGAAATAATAAATCACTCTTATTAGGCAGTAAAATATCACTAATAATGGATAGTAGTATGAGGGGAAGTTAATTAATAGTAGGTTCTAATAATATTGCATTTATATCTATGCAACCATCTTGCAGTTATATATCAGTAATTCATACTAGTTGATATAGTAATCCTAATAAATCACATGCTTTCCAAGAAAGGGCCTCTTTATAGAACATAATCCAAAAAACCCTCCACACATTATTGAGAGTCATTGTAAAATCCCCAGTTAGAAATTGGAAGTTGGTCATATTGGAATGCAATCTCTCCACCAATGTAGTCAATAAATCTTGATCCACATGAATACTTAGCATCTCAGCTACATAAAATATGCACACTGCCTCTAGGTGACCTACTAACTCATCACTCCATATGAATTTTTTTTCAGGATATATGATCATCACTCTCATGTTGTAATCACATATAATCTCTCTTTTAATCATAATTATTACCACACTTGATAATTTTCATCATTTCTATAAATTACACATCTAAATTACATAATCACAATCTAAATTACTCATTTGATATCTCAAAATCATAAAAAAATCAATCATTTGATTATTTCACCACTTTATAGGGTGATTATACCAATATCTAGGGTGTTTCTTCCACTTTCAAGTTGTTTTTTCCAATATCCATGGTGTTTCCACCATTAGGCAATCTCAGTGCATCATTAACAATTCTACCTTTTTTCCTCAATTTTAGTGCAACATCAAAAATGGTGAAAATATTAGAAAAAATTTATAAATCCTAGTAATTCTTCTAATTTTTAAATAATTATACCATTTTTGTTGGTGAATCTATCATGAAGAAAAAAATTCTCATGGAGAATTAGCCACACATGGCACTTTTAAGGATAATAAATGCACTTAAAAGACATTTTTTTAAAAAAATTTATACCTACTTATCAATACCCTTATGTTTTGTGGTCACTAGTAATATTTCACTCTCTTCAAGATACCTCTCAATTAGAATACCCACCATTTCTTCATTAATCTCATATCAAAACTAAAGCTCAATTCTTTCAGGGATGGGGGTGAAAATGAACTATTTTCACCCCCATGCCTAATTTATAAACCCAAATTTCAAATTTTTCTTCCATTTTTCATAATAGGATCTTAGTTTTTAATCCTTTAATCATTTTTATCCTCATTTTTGCCTATCTTCATCATTTTTACCTCTTTTATATCCTTTTGCCTCAATTTCCTCTTTTTAAGGGCCCTTCCAACTAATTTATTATTTTTTTGACACCTTGATGGGGCATCCCATCCTCATCATATTCATTTATGGCATCTTTTTTAGCCCATTTTTCATAGTTTTTCTTAAAATCATTATTCCTATTAATTTTTTCTATTTTTTGCATCACTTGGGGCATCCTATATGTTGATGTTTTTGACATTTTTCATTATTTGAAAATATATTACTTCACTAGTGTTTCATAATGCCCTTTCAAAGAACGGTAAAATGTAGACACTTAAAATTGCACACTTTATATCAATTTTAAATATTATGTGTCATCAATTGATCAAACCCCAATTTCTTCTAATTGCCTAAAATCACCAATTTGGCTATCATTTTCATATAAAATCATAATGATATATCCGTAATCATGGTATTACATTGTATCATCATCAATCACATCTTAAATCAAATCATCTCTTTGTAAATGTCACTTTGGATCAATTAAATTTAATAATTATTCAATCTTAGATTTTACAAAAATCCTTGCAAATGAAATTTAGGATTTTTAGCTAATTAAATCAAATCATTTGCCTAAGTTAATATTAATCATAAATTCATGCACATTTAATATTTTTAATAAATAAAATATTCATATTTTCCATCCCAAATCCATGATATCATCCAAATCCACTTATCAATTAAAATCTTAGAAAATCTTTCACAAAATCTAAGGTTAAAATCCATTTTTCAAGGCAAATTCGATGAAAAGAGAAAAGTGTGCAAGAAAGGCCTAGGAGTAGATACCCATGCAATCATAGGATATGAAATGATATTACACAATCTAAATCTTCTTAAATGACATGCTCTTACACATTATGAACTTTCACAAGTTGATTCCTAACATAATCAATCAACCTTATTTATGAGGAGGAGGACTCATCCTCCATCATCCATCTTTATTTGCATGAATGGTTCAAATCAATTGATATAATATATAAATATAGGGCTTCCTCTCCATTCTAAACAAGTTTTTCTTATGTAATAAAATGCTTACACTTTATATATTAAGAGCTTTAATCAACCAACATCATCTTTGTAAGGGGTTACATTACTCATTTATCCATATGCCATCCAAAAGTCTTAAAACTACATACTCATCACTTCTGAGGATAATCATATGAAAAAAGGGTAAGTTAAGGTATATCAAATATTTAATTTAGTTTCACTCCTTTTATCTCAATTTGAGGAAAATTGCATTGATTAGGTAGTATTTCAATGTGTTTTTATTTTTATTAATGAAATACTAATCTTTTTTCTTGATGTTACAATAAATAATTTATATATAATTATTTTAATCAATTCAATTTTAAAACATGAATTATTAATATAAACCCTAACAACTTAATATAAATTCAAAAAGTGAATTAACGCAAAATAAATTTGAAACCAACTGTATTCATGATTGGAATAGATACAATCATTTAAAAAATTCTTGTCCTCTATGGATTAGATATGAATTTCCTAAACCAAGAGACAAAATCAAAGAGTATGGAAAGCTCCTTAATAATTATCAAATTAAATCAAAAATTTTGCTAATTTGAAAAGATTTATCTGAATTAGGAGTGAACGTATGTGAAAATTTGGGATTAGAAGCATATATATCATGTTGTCTTAGGTGGAATCAGATTCCACTTAATCTAAGGAAAAAATAACATTTTAATTTGAAGGAAGCTAGAACAAGATTTAATGGATATTTTAGGGCTGTAATGAAGTTGAATCTAGCATGGATTGGTTTGAAATTTTAAGTTTCATTTTTTATGGTAGCCTCTTTTGGATTTTAAAGGTAGATCTCAACTTATTATAAGGGAGGAAATTAAGAGAATGCCTTAACTTGAATAAAATCAAGGGTTTTATCCCCCTCTTGATGAAATAAATGTTTTATCGATGGATTTTAGGTTATTTTTGAGAAGTAAATGTTGCCTTAGTATAACTATGGAAGTTATTATATTGAATTTAAACCTCATCTTAGTTTATATCAATTTGAGATAACTTGGTTACATAAATGAATGAAGTTTATGGTTTACTTGTAGCCTACCAATGTTCTTCCATAGCTTGTATTGTGTTAAAGCTACAGTTATTTGTAGTTTTCAATTTTTTTCATTCAAATTTGGTATTCTAAGATGATGGTTATAAGTTATTTTAGATGTTATTTTATTAACCTTAATTTTTTTTAGTTTTGTTATTATTTTGTTTTGTAGTCTTATTTTTTATCATCTAAAGTGGTGAGACTTTTTGATCCTGCAATATTGGTGTAAACGTTGATGCTTTATTTTCAAACCTTTTTAAGGAGTCGAATGTTTTTGTTGGATAGTTATTATGAGATTTTGTTTCATATTAATAAAAATACCCTACTATTTTGGCTTTGGTTGTAAATATTTTGAAAAAAAGAACACAAAGGGGTGAGGGACCCCATAAGCCTTCTTTACCAATTAAAAAAAAATTTACTATAGTTAATTATTAGTTGATAAATTTATGATATAACTAACTCTTATTGAAATAATTTTAAAAACTTGAACATGACATTATTCATGAAGATGCCATATACATACAAGAGTTATAATAATTTTTAATAATATGTTTCTCTTCTATGAAAAATCCCCTAATATTAGGTGTATGATTATAAGAATAACTTATAACACTTTTTATGTGGTGAATTAATCCATTAGGTATAGTCAGGTATATTCATTTTTATTCAATTATTAATAAGAAAATTATATGAAATATGTCAAAGTTTAAATACATTTGATGACTGCATATCTATTTTAGTCATATGCATCTATATTATTTTTATACTTTTCCTAAAACCAAAGAACACTTCATGCATGTACATTACATCAAATATTATTTAGAAAAAGTTTGTCTGCACTTAAATCTATTTTAATCTTAGTACATATTTTATATACAGTTATGAAATGCAATTTTTTATCTTATCAATACATTCTCTATTTCTTATTTAGATTAATTACTTGAGTATTCAATTCTGGTATATTAAATTTTTTTATTTTGTTTTGTAGTTTATCTTTATTTTGTTTTTCTATTTAAGTAATCTTTTAAATAATTTAATTTCATATTTATTTTTAGATTTTTATTTTCTAGGTTAATATTTAAATATTTATTTATCTTTTATATGTTATTTATCTATTTTGTTTAATTACTTTTCAAGTATGTTTCTTAGTTCTATTTTATCCTACTATTTTTCTAGTCTCCTCTTATAGCACTTGTTAGTTCTTTATCATGTAGTGTTGTTAGTTCTTTCCATGTTGTATTGTTTATAATATTTATAATTTAGGGATTATAATTAGTAACTATTTTTGAAGTATGTTTTATTTTAAAGTGAGACATTTGATCATTATTAAAAGTGAATTAAAATAGAAGAATACAAATGTGTATTAAAAATTAAAAATGTTAGTATTTGACTCTTCAAAAGGATACCTCTTCTGTAGGTACCACTCTGACATTAAGTCAAAACCATTTTGAAAAGAAAAAATAAATGATATATGATATGAGAAAAGATAAGAATTTAATCCAAAAGTTAAGATTTTCAATTGTGAATATTAACTTTATTTGATCAAAGAGTATTTAATAATGTTAGATAATATTTTGGTAAACATTTCTCATCAAAGTTGATTAAACATGTTAAAATTATTTAGATTTCCTATATCATTTTAAGTTATTTCCATGTTATTAAAATATTCAAACACTTAACATCTACATTACCCTTTTTATTTCCTTAATACTAGATTTCTAGTTAGTTTGTCCTTATGATAAAACTAGTTTGATTCTAATTTAACCTTCATAATAGGTGAAATGGTTGATTAGTTGATTGATAAATTTTTTATCATCAATAATCTTCAATATCAAAACTTTATTGGCCTATAAAATGGGTTATAGGGATGAGTTGGAAAGCCCCAACCACATTCAATGGAATGGTTGAACATTGCTTGTGTTCCAATACTCTAAAAATGAATCAAATTACATGTAATTTTATCACCTATGTGTATTTGTGCCCAATATTGATTAGTTATAATTTATAAAATATGTTTGGTGTTTGAAACTTGATAATATGCAACTTTGAATTTTATTTAGGTTTTTAGACTTGGATTAGGGATTATTCCTTCAATGGGGTTTTTTGTCTCAAAACTCCCACTATCAAATTTTCCCAATTTTTATATTAAAATTAAGGTCTATTTTTTAGGTAAAAGTGACAAAAAATTTAGAAAATAAATCCATTTTTGTTTCACATCTTACTTGTGCACCCTACACATCTAGAAATTTGAGCTAGCCTAACCTTCTAATCATGCTAGATGTGAAATCATATCTGTAAGAAATGATACAACTTCATGCATATCATAGCCATGATACTATACCATATTTAATGTCTAAGTGAAGCAGGCATGAATACATGGCCAAGTTAAATTGATTCACATTGTTACATCTATCATGCTAGTAGGACCTATAAGACACTAAGTTGGAAACCCCAAGTTTACCAATTAAAATTATTTCACCTATAAAGACACTACACAATACCCATTTTGGTAAAAATATTTGATTTTCATCTATTTATTTTGATCTAGTACCTAGATAGATCTAAAGTTCTATTATTACACCATTTCTCCTTAGGAAGGTGAAAATATTATAAAATAGAGTCAAAATATTTATGTATTCAAGTACTTCATGTTAGTATCAATTTAAAAGGATTAAATGTGTATTTAAATTATATTTCACTATGAGTGAATATCTTAGTACCCTAGGTACACTAAATATGAAGAGTGTACCTACTCTCATTTTATTGGCTAATGTAGGTATAAAAACTAAGGTTCAAAATTTATACCAATAACTTATCCCATAAAAAAGCATCAAACACCTCAAACAAGTCAATTATGTCTTCACCATGAGAATTATATAGGCATTAATTGAGTATTTAGGATGTAATAAATCAAAAGAACTAGCTAATATCATATCCCAATATGGATATTTACTCACTCA
This sequence comes from Torreya grandis, assembly GCA_037957365.1. Lineage (NCBI taxonomy): Eukaryota > Viridiplantae > Streptophyta > Pinopsida > Cupressales > Taxaceae > Torreya > Torreya grandis. The sequence continues at coordinate 1,154,475 of JARHVA010003315.1, read as the reverse complement.
ATTCTAAAAATTGTCTTATATTAGAGTAATAGGATTCAAATTTTATCCTTGATAATACCAAAAATTAAAAATGAGAAAATATTGTTGATTGAAATGTGTATAAAAATATTATATGTACATAAAGGATGGAGGCAGAAGCATGTGTAAGGTGTAGTGTTTCCAATTACCTTGGGTAATTGTAATTGTAAAAATGCCATAGATGCCCAAATTATTAAATATTTAATTTCTTAATTCATAATGAATATTCACATGAGCATATATTATTTTGAAAAAAAAGGATATGTAATAGTCCATCTTAAAAAAATTCCCTCATATGTATACAAAACACATATGTAAGATTAATGAGATGATTGTATAGATGAATATGAAGTGCATATATGTTATTTGGATCTGTGAAGTTTGAATCAAATTAAAGTCTTTACTACCACTTTAGTGCCAAAATAAATTATAGATGATAGTAATGAATTTATTGACTTATAATGAGAGGGTCATATTCTCACCTCTACCACTCATACATTAGTTTGCATGAGAGTTTATGGATTTAAAACTTAAAACTAATATAGTGTTGGAAATATTGATGAAATAATTCAATGAAAAAAAAAAGATTTCACAAGAGATAAAAACTCAAGGAGAGCTAAAACATCTACGTTACCAAGGCAAACTTCCACATCAGTCTCCTAAGTGATTGGAATAGAAAATTTTGGTGTTGTATCTTTCCCATTAGCTACCATAAGAGGTGATGGAAGAGAGTAATATGAAAACTAGCCAAAGCAACCAAGTAATACATGTGGTGAAGGTTATTATATAGTGATTAATTTTCAATAAAAAATTTTAGAATGACTACAATCCTCCTCCTCCATGATAAGTGATACATATTTATTTATTGATAACACTAGGAAACAATTCATTGAATATATTTAGGGATTAGACCAACTAATAAGTTGTAGGTGTCATTTAAAGTTTTATATATTAGTAATTAACAAATCTTATTATTTTATCTTATCCTAATATTTTTTTGCACCAAATTACACACTACCAAGGCATCCTACATTTCATTATAATTGGCTTAGGAGTAAAGATGGTCAATTTCATTAACTATAATTTTCAATGGATGAAACCATTTCTTGAAAGGAAGAATAAATTTGTTAATGTATAATTTCCTAAATTTTATGTTGTGGAAAACATTGTATGGACTCTTATAAGGAAGGCCAATACCACTTAAAGGTTAGTGTTTGAACCATTTGGAGCTCATTTCAAAGAAATTATTGAGCCAAATGTTGTAAATAATGAGGAAATGACCATGTTAAATTATACACTGAATAGGATTTTATTAGGTATAACCACTCATGATAGTGATGTACATAACCTCCAATAAAATTTTGATAAAATGATCAAAATGTCTAAGAAAGATGAGTTGACCCAAGAATAGTTGAAATATAAAGTCCAATATCTCTTGATTTATGTGAACTATATTTTAAATCTAGTAGAGGATCTAGTAGTTCCATAGGTAGATGCTTCAACTCAATCACCTAGGATTACTAGAGATGTTATCTCAATTATAAGCTGATACAATAGTTATGTAAAACCATTTGAGTCTTGGGTTAGATATTTACTTTTAGATGGTTTGAAATACATTAAATAAAATTAAAATTTATATGAGAAAATTATGTCATAAAAAAATAAGACTAATCAGCAAGTTCAATGTCATAAAAATTTGATCTTGTTGGAAAGAATGGAAGGATATAAAAAGAAATATTAGTCACAAATGTAGAATTACTATTTAAAGTATGCATTTTTATGAGAAAATATTCTCTCATATGATTTTTGGAGAGATTTTTTCACAAGATAGAAGTGCTAAATAAATAAATGGAAAATCTAAATAAATAATAAAAAAATTTAAGGAGAAAATGTGACTTAAATATGCTCAAATATATGGAACTTACATTGTTATTTTCTTAAAAAATATGGATCTAGAAAATACACAGTGAACAAAATGAATAAACAATTAAAAAAACTAATCAGTGAAGAGAAATTCAAAGAAGGCATATTCAATTTCCCATTCATGAATATACTCAATGATATTCATGCTTCTCTAGTGGATCTAAATTACTATTTGGAAAACTTAGTATAAGTCCATAATGCAATGATGATGATGATGATGATGATGATGATGATGATGATGATGATATCTAAAAAATAGAAACTACGTGATAAGAGTATTGTGTTTCATAAATTAAATTGTATTGATAAAGTAGTGAAAATATTCACAATGTTCAAGGTATCATAGGAAAAAGGAAAAGTTTCAAATTAGACTACTATCCAACCACCAAATTCATCAATGACATATCTTTTTTTAGGTAAATCTTATTATAGAGCATTATGTTTCTATTTTAACTTATTTTAATCCTATTTTTATATTTAATATTTTTATTTTGTAATTAACATACACACACACACACATAATAGGATGAAAAATAGGAATATGAAGGATTAGTCCATTCCCACCTACATCTATAAATAAGAGTAATTAATATTGTACAAAGGGTTTTTTTATGCTCATTGAACATATTTTGGTTATTTATTAGTTACAATATCCCTTAAATTTTTTTTATTAACCTAATCAAATAAAAAAAATGTTTATTGTCATTTTAATTGAAAGGGAGAAAAATGAAACTTTGTATTCATTCTTCCATTGAGAATACAAAGGAAATTTTAGAACATTGTGTCTTGTAATTTCTATTTGTAGATGTGGGTTATTCCTATGTTTAATTTATATCTCTCAACATTCAAGAAATATTTATCTCATTTTCAAACTATCAAAGTAAGTTTACAATATTTCTTGTAATGCATAAGATAATATCTACATTTGTTTGTCCATGTGTGACCATTCATATTCATTATTTTCTATTTTTATTTTAAATTTAGAAGGTAATAAAATCCAAAATTAGATTCTACCTACAAATATTAGAAATAAGTTTATTTTACTTTTCTATTTTCAATAAAGGTAACCCTCCCTTAGAATAGAACAGGGAAGCTTTCACCTTCACTATTGAAAAATACATATTTTTCCTAGTGCCAAATATTTTTCCAATAGTTTTTTGTGCCTATCATGGGTCACATTTTTGGTAATTCTATATTAACCACTATTGTTCAGCCTAAGGCTTCATACTCTCAAATATGCTTATTGAGTTAGATTCACTGAGTAATCTTGGGAGATAATTGGGGGAATTTCATCCTTTCATTTTAGGATTGTTAGTGAGACAATACTAGGCATGATTTTGGCTCCATGAAATAGCCTACTTGAAATAGATCTTCAATTTATGTAGTTACCAATAAATATTCAATTCCTATTTCCCATTAACATAAATCCTCTTCAAACTAGTTAATTCAAATCAACAAATTTATCCTCAAGCAACTTCACTTCACAATTTATAAATAAAGGCAATGAGTTAAAAATAAAAAATGAACATGAAAAGAAGGAAGGGTAAGGTGAAAAAGGGAGGTTTCAAAGCAAGATGGAGAAAATCAATACTTGGGACTTGAATATGTTCTCAACTAAAATTTTACCATTATATGTCTAGTTTCACATGAGCTCAGACTTCAGCCACATAGGGTGTCAAGTTGAGGGAAAAAGATATATTTTGAATCTCAATAACTCTTTATAAGGATAAATGCTAAATTGATTTTTTTTAGTTTCACACGAAGTCATAAGGATATAAATGAAAGGGAAATATAAAATAAACTAATTAGAATAGATTTTTCATCAATATATAAATTATAGGAAGGCATTTAGTTGAGCTCCTAGAATTAATACATACATTATAACACCAAAAATTGGAAGGCATTCATGAAAATAAAACATAGTGAGAAAAACAAAAGTATCTATTAACATTTTAGAGTTATTTTACAAATAATTTGACCTTTATATAGGAACCAAGATGGGATTATATCCATATAGAATGGGATCCCTCTCTAAGACATCATGGGCCAAAAAAATCACAAAATCAATCATTACAATGTCACCAATAGAAAAGATAAGGAAGAGAGAAAAGGCCAAAGTATTTGATATTTCACCCCTTAATTGGGACCATAAGGGTCTTCAAGTCAAGCTCAGTGGAGGGCCACTTCTTGATTTATTTGAGACATCTTGTTGATATATCATCACTTGTGCCACCAAGTTTCTTTCTTGATCTATATTTAGCAAATTGATAGGTGGATCTTGAAAGAGCACTTTTCCCTGAGTCAACATCTTGTCAGGAAATTTGAGGGGCACTTTCAATGAGACTTTTACCTCATTGACCTATCTAACTCTAGTGGTCAATTATGTGGTAAAATACATGATCATTTTATCTCCATCCATGTTAGATTTTTCCACCTTTCTCTTCATTATTTCCTTAAAGTGGCTAAGGTAGACCCCAAAATTTTCAAAGTTAAGAAATGTGCCATCTAGGTGGAAGAATACTATGATGCTGACCTCTTTAAAGTATGTAAGGACATTCTCATTTCTCTTCTATAAGGGAGGGATAGTTCCATTTATGTCCTTGAGATAATATTAAATTGAAGTCCTCATGGTTCCCATGAAGGTTTGATACAAATTTTGATCAATGATGGGCATGAGTTTGAGTTACCAGAACATCCCCTTGTTGATGACTACCACCATCTTCTTCCACTTTTTATCCACACAAATGATTATATCTAGGTATTATTGTGCTATTTAAAATATTACTTTACTCTTTAAGAGGGATTAAAACACCTTCTTAAGGGATACAAACAATTGCACTAAAGCCTCTTAATCCTTGCCAATCAAGCCAACCATAAAGTAGATCCTCACATGGGAATCTAAGGTCTTAACTTGGTCTCTAAGATCCTATATTAACTTATTTGTTAGTGTTTAGCCCTAATTTAGATAATATGATATCCTAATTAGGTAAAAGGGTTAAGGATATATAAATGATTGGGCACAAGGGTGAATATCAGATCTACAATAGGCAAATTAATGTGCTAAACGTAGATGAAACATATGTTAAAATTTTTAAACTGAGATAAGAAAATAATGGAAAGTAAAATTATACTAGATATATAAATGACATTAAAAACTTACTTAGTTATTTCTAATGCTAGTACAGTGTTGGATCTGGTATAGGTAGGAAGATATTTTTGGATCAATCATCAAATTATAGATTTGGTGCTTTTAGCTCTTTGGACACTTACATCATCCTAGGATAGTTGCATCAAAACTAGTGTTTGATTTTGATTCTAGTGTCCTATACAGAATATTCTTTAAAATAATATGTGATCACTTAGATGCTTTTGGGTTTGGGTTTGCCTTCACTCTAATGCATTCAAATATAGGTCATGGATTGCTACTCTTAGTGAAATGGAAAACCCTTATCTTTCCATTTTCAATGTGACCTTGGGGGAAAATGGGTTAGTAGGAACATGGTATAAATCTAACCCACAATGACCCTATTATAAAATGGCATTATCTACATATCCAAGACTCTAAAAGAAGGCCTCAGACTCATATTTATCCCCTATGTGTTGGCTTGTGTGTTAATCATGCCATGTGTAAATCAAATACAATAGTGACCTAGCTTCTAACTTGAAAAATATGACCTTATGAATACTCCTTTAGTACTTCATACCTATTTTTAGGTTTTTCCTTTGACTGATATTAGAATAAGGTATAATAAGAAATATTTTAGTAAATTGAGTGCTTCTTGAGTGCTCTTTTGGTATGATTACTAGGTGAGAAATGAATGAGGGATCATATTATATTTATACCAATCTTGTTGGGAGTTAACTCAAATTAAATCACTAAGGTTGACTATTATAATAGGTTTTATTTGAAAATTGGATCACTTTAAGGAATTGAACACTTAAATTGGGATAGGAAAGTAATGTTGGTGCTATTTTTTGACCTAGACATTAATGTCCATGAAGAAAGAGAGAAAACACAGGCTCAAAACTTGTATAGGTATAAGATAAGTAAATTTTAAGCATTTTAGGTAAGATGGGATTCTTGTGTCATAAATATTAGGCTATTTAGACTAAGAGATAGGTTAAGGGGCACAAAAAGAACAAATTCAAAATTTATAGAAGCAAGGCATGTGTATAACTAAGAGGAACAAGCATGGTTATATTTTTCAAATTTTATAATACCAAGGTGATACATAATCACAAAATATCTTCTACATTTCCCCCCTTTAATCTAGTAATGAAATTTTTAGTTTAAAGGAAAGGAATAAGTACATGGGTGTATATACACACCTTGTCTTTACTTGAATTGAATTTGAGTGATTTACTAGAGCTAAGTTTGAGTGCCTTTATGGTGACTAAACTACAACCAAGATCATGTTATAGTGCATAATCCATTCATATAATCTAGGTCAAAAGTACTTAAAATAGATTGAAATTGAGATAACAAGGTTTAAAAGTACAATTGTGTGTCAATGTAACTACCTTTCATATTGGAAAATGTTTTATAAAAAATATTTAGCATTATAAGTCTCTAAAAATAATATTAATATTAATATAGATAAATCTTTAAAGTTCATATATCCAAGTAAATAGAGAGAGAGAGAGAGGTTGGAAGGCACATGCCCCTAACTTTGAAGCAAAATGTGAGTTGTCATATGGAAATTGATATTTGATAAATAATGAAACAAAATGATAATTATAACTTGGTGATTATGGATGATTAGGTAAAAACTAAAAACATTTCAATATTTAGTGATTTAATAACCCTAACCATGCCAAAAGGTGAACCAACGACATAGTAGATTGGATCGCTAAAGTTCATTAGGTATTAGTATGTGCAATAGTTTGAGAATCTAAATTTGATTTGGATTTTGAAATATTAGGAACATGTCTCATATAATATGCACCTTATATTTGTCTCATGTTTAAATGTGTGTAATAATGGTACCATGCATATAATTTTATCATAAATGTATATTGGAATCATATAAATATGTGGTTTGCCCAATTTAGAAAACTATGTAAGTGTGGAGGACATGATTCTAAAGTATTCCCACACTATATATGAATAAATATGAAAATAATATAAGTACCAATTTGGATTAAATGTTTCCAAAACATTCCCCCATTATGAATTATAGATGATGAATACTAGGTAGGTGTGGAGAACATGCTTCCAAAGCATGCCCCCACTAAATATGTGAATTATAAGTACAAAATTTTGAATAAATATGGTTAAAATGATTATATATCATGACCCCATTTAATCTCAAAATTTTCAATGTGTGGAATCCATTTCATCATTACATTCCCCCAATAAATCTACAAACTAGTGTATGCACCATATATTATGTGAGTGTGGAAAATATGCTTTCAAAACATGGCCCCACTAAATTTGAGAACTATGAAAAAGTGGAATCCATGTCACCATGAAATTCCACACTAATATTCACACCCTAGACACGTTTAGGTGAGGTGAAAATAGTACCTAGTAGTTATCTCACATCAAAATGGTAAGACAACTTTAAATATGTGAATATAACCATGTAACATATAGAAAGAAACATGTCTAGGTAAATGTATCATTGAAGTGCATAGAACAAATGTGATCATGTGTGGGCATAAGATTTATGATAAATATCATGGAAACATCTAGATATTAATAGTATAATTTCAACAATAAAACAACCACACACATAAGAGCACTCAAAATCAAGTCAAAAGTCAATGGTCCAAGAAGACTGCAAACAAGGGGCATGTTCAAATGCTACCAAATCAAATGGACATGGCTTAGTAAAATGTATAAAAAATAAATTAATTATATATTAAAATTTACATATAATAAGTAATGACATATTAAAATTTCCAAGAAGGCAAACATATGCAGAGGGGCTGCATATAATGGAGCATATTCAAATTCTTGAACAAGAAGGATAATAACAAGGAAAAACACTCAAAATTGTATAAGACGAATGCCCTTAAAATATTTATGACATGAGTAGAATTAAGTACTAACACCCATAAGTGTATCATGTATTTATGTATGTAGGAGTAAATAATGTGTTAGTCCTCAACATGGATCTAACATATAGATGCCAATGAGCTAATAAAACATGTAGGTGCCAAAATATTTTTAGATTTTTTAATGTTTTTTTTTTTTTTTTTTTTTGTATTTTCAAAGATGAGTAAAGATCATCCTATGATTGCATCCAATATATGGTCATAAATATATCCCCCCCATCATTAACCTTACAACCTCAAGATGGATCTTTTATATTGTTTGCATCATGATTGGCTAGGTAGACACTTAAAATCAAATACTTTTTGTTGATTTTAATCATCATAATCATCCCTAGTTTTTTCTAATTATAATTCCTTATTACTATTCATCATCACTATTTATAGTTTACTATTCACATCTTTAATAAGTTAATTAATCCAAATTAATTAACCAATCCTTCCTTAATAAGAAATTACATGGATTTTTGAATATTCACAATTTATATAAATCCAAAAATTTAATTATCCTCACCTCATGATATCATCTTCCACTCAACTCTCCTTTCCAACTTTCAAAGATGCGCTAGGCCCCACCTATCCCCCATCATTGGAATTTTATATTATTATTGTCCTCATCTTTCAAATTTAATAATCCAAATCATATTCCACTTAATTACACTTATCAATTTTGTATTATATTTTCTTCCCAAATAAATTTTATATTCATTTATGAGTCCCACATGTTATCCACTCCAATTTTTAATTCAGTATTCTCATTTTGGATTAAGATTATCTTTTATTCTCATCCCTTGATTCTAATTTCAAGAAGGATGGTTAAAATTAATTTCAAAAGTATATAAATTAGATTTTCTTCCTCGAATTTAGACAATTTTCTCTACTCTAGACTTATTATGCAAGAATCATTCTAGAAGCTTCAATTTCTTCAACATTTTCATCACTATTTCATGTCAAGAAATAAAAAATTAGTGTATACAAGGGGAAATGTTTCCCAAACATGGAGTTGACATTACCAAATACCTTTAGTTCTACACACTGAGCTCAACCTCTTCAAATAAATTTTCAAGCAAATCTTATAAGGAGGTATAAACATTGTTTTTATCTTCTATTGTGCATTTTTTATCGGTCATAATATAACTCAACCTAGGGATTAGACTTGAGAATTTATGTCTTTAATTTATTCTATATTTATTCACTAACATTTTACTAATATCTCTTCAATTTTTGATCTACATCTCATCACATTTTGCATGTGTAGTAGAAGATGTAATACTATCATTTGAAATATGTATTAATTTCTATTCATGAGGAAAATAAATGCCTTGTTTATTTTGGTAATTTTTTTCATATATTTTGTATATCCAAAGAGTTCCAAGTGTAAATACATATGGAGATGTGGTAGGTATAACCCAAACCCATGTTTGAATTAATTTTGGACCACAAGAAATTGGTATTGTTGTTTTTCCCAAGGAGTCCTTCCAAGTGACCTTATTTTAAAAATATTGTAAGTTAAAATTGGGATGATAATATAATGTAGGTGGTTTTGGTTTGTGTTGGATTGATATGGTTGTGCCAAAAATAATCACCACCCCTGTATAAGGTAATTGTTAAATCTAGGCGTTGTGTGCACTTTTTGATTTATTGTGAAACTAATTCATTTGGAGGATCCTCAAATATAATAGTTTAGTCATCAATAAGATCTTGGATCTTGTGTTTCAACATAATTTTTTTTTCATAGCATGTTTAGGGCCTTGGTGGTCATAATAATCATTTTCATCATACCCTTTGAATATAGGTTTATTAACATCAACCTCTAAAGGAGGAGAGAGATATATAAGATGAAACTCTAAAAATCATGGGAGTAATGAAACTTTAGGTTTAGATAAATGTTAAAACTATCTCCTTAGTGCATTAGACAATATAATGTGCTTAGGATTTTGTAATAGAGTAATCTTATTTTGTAATAAAGTGATCTCTGAGTCTAAATATTGATGTTAATTTTGTAACTTGTGTAGTATATTTCTCATATTTTTTAATAAACCTTTTAAGGTTTCACAAATACAAACCCTAGGTATTTCATATGGAACAATAATATGTTTACCACTAAGGAATGTTGGAAGGTTTTTATGTATGAATAATTTTTGTGTAACAATATGATCCACCTTACCCTTTGAAGAGGGGATAACATGAACCTGGTTATAGGGGTGACAACTATCATCCTCCTTTAGTTTTTAAAGTGAAATAAGAATCTCTTTTCCCTTTTGAAATTTTATAAATATTGAAATGAGGACCGAATAGGAGAGGCATAAAAATTCTAGAGATCACTCTATATTGTACATATTTTATGATAATCATGGATCAACAATAGGAAAATAAAAAATTAGAAAACCCTAACTAGTCTAGGTTTTAATATTCAAATATCGGGTTCACCAAATGTTTAACCCTAATTTGTATAAGAGATTATCTTACTTGGGTAAAATGGTTAACTTTATATAAATGATAGGAAACAAGGGTGAATATTATATCTATATGCCAATTAATGTGCTAAATTTAGATGTACCATATGTTGAATTTATTAAACTAAGATAGGCTATTAATGGAAAGTATAAATATGTTAAATTTATAAATGACATAAAATGAATTAATTAAATATTTATTATCATCAGAGATTATTGTATCTCATATAGGAAAGAAGTAGGTAGGTAGATAGTTTTGGATCAATCATCAGATTTTAGATTTGGTGCCTCTATCTCTTTGGGCACTTATGTCATCCTAGGATAGTTGTGTTGATGCTAGTGTCTGAGTTTGATTCTAGTGTTCTCTATAGAATATTTATTGAAAAAATATGTGACCAATTAGATGCTTCTAGATTTAGCTTTTCCTTCACTTTGGTGTATTCAAATCTGGGTCATGGACTATCACTCATGGTGAAATGGTAAAACTCTAGATTTCCATCTTCAATGTGACCTTGGGGGAAAATGGGTTAGTGGGAACATGGTAATGGTATGAATTATAATGGCCTCACTATCAAAGGGCACTAAAAACATAGCCAATACTCTAGAATAGGGCCTTAGAATCATGTAGTTATCCCCTATGTGTTGGTTTGTGTGTGAATCATGAAAGGTGTAAAGTAAGTATAATATTGACCTAGCTTGTAACTTGGAAAATATGACCTTATGACTAAAAATTTATTAATTTAGACCTATATCTATTTTATTCCTTTGATTGATAACAAAATAGGGTAGAATAGGAAAGCTTTTGGTAATTTGAGTGATCTTTTAGTATGATTATTGGGTGAGGAATGAATGAGGGTTGATATTTTATTTATACTAATCCTATCAGGAGACAAATCACATTAAATAAATTAGGTTTACCATTTTAATATATTTAATTTTTAAATTTTAAGACTTCAGGGAAATAGACACTTGCATTAGGTTAGGAAGTAATATTGACATTACTATCTAACCCATACATTAGTGTCCATAGATAAAGAGAGCAAGCATAGGCTCAAAAAATGTAGAGGTATAAGATTAATACATTTTAAACATTTTAGGCAAGATGGGATGTATGTATCATCAATATTAGGTAGGTCAAACTAAGAGATAAGCTGAGGGGCACAAGATAGAATAGATGCAAGGCTTATAGAAATAAGGCATGTGTATAACTGAGATAAATATCTAAGGTCAGATTTACCAAGTGTACAATATTTAGGTGTTATATAATCAAAAAATATCATCTATATTCATCCCCACTTTAATCTATCAATGAAATTTCTAGTTAAAAGGAAATGAATAAGTAACTATGTGTATGTGTACACACCTTATCTTTGTTTGATTTTAATTTGAGTGATTTGATGGAGTTGGGTTTGAGTTATTTATTAGTGACTGAATTAAAACCAAAAGCATGTTATAGTGCATATAATTTGGTTAAAAAATACTTGAAATATATTAAAATTGAAAAATCAAGGTTTAGGAATATACTTATGTGTCGATGTAACCACCTTGTCTATTAGCAAGTTGTTTTAAAAAATATGTATCATTTTAAGGATTTGAAACTAATATTATGATAAATATAGATAAATATTTAAAGTGAATATAACCAAGGGGAGAGAGAGAGAGAGAGAGAGAGAGAGAGAGAGAGAGAGAGAGAGAGAGAGAGAGAGAGAGAGAGAGAGAGAGAGAGAGAGAGATGTTGGAAGGCACATTCCCCTAACTTTGGAGTAGAATGTTAGTTACCACTTGGTAGTTGAGATTAGCTCAACCATATAACCCAGTGATACTTATAACTTCTCAAGTTTGAATTATCAAGTACAAAATGAAAACTTGGCAAGATTAAGTGATTTAATCACCCCAACCATGCCTAAAGGTGAACCGACTACTATAATAGATTAGCTCTCTAAATTTTATAAACGTCCACAAGGTATCAAAACATGCAATATTTTTGGAATCTAAATTTGATTTGGATTTTAAAATATTATGCACATGATGCATAATATATGTACCTTAGATTTGTCTCATGATTAAACTATGTGTAATAATGGTACCTTGTATAGAATTATGCCATAAATGTGTATTGGAATCATATAACTATGTGTTTTGACAAATTCAAAAAACTATGTAAGTATGAAGTACATGCTTCCAAATCATTCCCCCACTACATATGGATAATCTAAAAATGATATAAGTACTAATGTGGAGCACATGTTTCCAAAACATGCCCCCACTATAAATTGGATTATTGAATACTAAATAGGTGTAGATAACATGCTTCTAAAGCATGCCCCTAGTAAATATATGAATTATATGTACCAACTGATGAATAAATGTGGAGAAAATGCTTTCAAAACATGGCCCCATTGAATATAAAATCTATGAATGTGTATAAGCCTATCATCATGGCATGCCCCCATTGAATTTGCAAACTGGTTTAAGTACCATATACTATGTGAGTGTAGAGAATATGATTCCAAAGCATGCCCCACTGATATGAGAATTATGAAAATGTGGAATCCATGTCACCATAAGATTCCCCCACTAATATTTCCCCCATTTGAGGTGAGGTAACAACTATTACCTAGTAGTTAGCTCACTTCAAAAGAGTTAGACAACTCTAAATATAAGAATGTAACCTTATAGCATATAGAAGGAAACATGTCTAGGTAAATGTATCATTGAAGTATATAGAAATAATGTGATCACATGTAGGCCTAATATGTATGATAAATATCATGGAAACATCCAAATAGTAATAGTACAATATCAACAAGCAAACAAGCACACACACAAGATCACTCAAAATCAAGTCAAAAGGTAATGGTCTAAGGAAACCAAAAATAAGTGGAATCTTCAAATGATATAAAATAAAATAGACATGACTTAGTAAAATGTAAAAAAAAATAAGGAATGACATATTCAAATGTACAATAAGGTAAACATAATCATAGAGGCTGCATACAACGGAGCATATTCAAATTCTCGAACAATTTAGACAATAGTCAGGCAAAACACTCAAGGAAATATATAAAGGAAAAAACATAAACAACCATCATAAACATGTAATAATAGCCCATAGATAAAAATTTTTAGTAAAAAATTTCAAGTACATAACATATAAATTACCCTATTTAATGTATAATCATGGATACTATTCATGTGTAAGTACACATGTAAGATTCAACATGATAGTTTAGAGTGATCATTGAATCATATAACTTATGTGTATCAAGATTGTAAAATATGGATTGACCTAATATCTTGATTAATTGAGTTAAAATAAGGCCCAAAACCCATAAGTGTATCATGTATTTGTGTATGATTGTGTATGTTTATGTAGGAGTAAATTATATGCTAGTCCTCAACATGGAACTAACACATAGATGCCAAGGAGATAATAGAACATGTAGGTGCCAAAACTATTTTTGTATTTTTGAATTTTTTTTATTTTCTTGGTATTTTTGAAGATGAGTAAATAAAATCCTATTATTTCATAAATGGTTGGTCATGGATATCTCCACCCATTGTGAATCTTACAACCTTGAGTTGGATATTTTACATTGTTTGCATTATGATTGGCTAGGTTGAAAAGGAACATAGCATGTTCCTCCCCACATTTTTCATGTGTAGTATAAGATGTAATGTTATCATTTGAAATATATATTAATTTGCATTAATGAATAAAATAAATGAGTTGTTGATTTGGGTCATTTTTTTCTTCCATTTGGTATATACATAGAGTTCCAAGTGTAAATGCATATGGAGATGTAGTAGGCACAACCCAAACTTGTGTATGAATTAATTTTGGAAAAAAATCAATTGGTATTGTTATGTTTCCCAAGGATTCATTCCAAGTGATCTTATTTTACAAATATTATAAGTTAAAATTGAGATACTAAAAATGCTTTATGTTACAAGTGGTTTTGGTTTACGTAGGATCAATATGGTTGTGCCAACAATAAACACCACCCATGTATAATTTAATTGTTAAATCCTAGTTTTGTGTGAACTTTTTGATTTGTTGTGAATATAATTCCTTTAGAGGATATTCAAATGCAATAATTTCATCATTGATAAGATCTTATATCTTGTGTTTGAAGGTAAAGCATATGTTTTTAGCATGCCTAGGACCTTAATGATAGTCATAATAAGCCTTTTTATCATACCCTTTAGATAGAGGTCTATAGGAGGAGGGAGATATATAAGGTCACACTCTAGTAATTATGGTTGTAATGAAACTATAGGTTAAGGTAAACGTGTAAAATGTCTCCTTGGTGAATTAGATAATATATTATGCTTAGGATTCTCTAAGGAGTAATCTGATTTCATAATAAAGTGATCTCTAAGATGGCCTTTTCACATGCCTAGTTTGGCCCTTATGGAATAATGAACTTCCTTGGGGTTGGCCACATGTCACTTCAAGAATGGTGGGATCATTATGCACTATGCCAACTAGTTGTAGTGGGGAAATATTTTCTTTGATAGTGATTATTGTATGATTTAGTTTCTTAAGTGTAAAAAGGACATGTGACATTATATGATTGGGTCATGATCTAACCTATATATTTTTCTAACTTCTTTGGGCCTCTTAGGGATCTAAAAAATCTACACCTATGGGTCAATAGAGACACATGAAATCTCCTCATTGGTTTAGACCTAGCAAGGATCCGATAGCTCTTATACCTCCATGAATAATAAAACACATAAAAAACCTAAGTCGTTAAAAAAACCTTTTTATCAACTCCCTTAGTCTATGCATCATGATATTGCCTCTATGTGAAAAAATCATGCTTGGAGACTAATCTTGAGTTGGTAAAACTAGATTCAGTCCTAATTAAAGTTCTTAGTCCATAATAGATAGGTGAAAAAGCACAAATTTGGTGTATCACCCTCCCTTTTACTTCATAATTTCTTTCTCCCATTTTCCTTGCAAGTTAGTAGATTAGTGATTGATCTTAAGTGATGCATCAATGGAGATAACCCTATTTAGAGGTTATCTTTATCTATAAGGTCACCCAAAACCTTTGAAGATTCCTATGGTATCACTTAAGTGAAGGGGCTTGAACACCCTCATCAAGGTTGTAACTTTTGTTGATAATAGTTCTGGCATGCTTGGTAGGACCAAGATCTCTTCTATTGAAGAGTTATTGATTATTCTCTTTAATACATTAGCCTTTAGAGGCATGAACACAATCATCAATGGTGACTCTAAGTGAACCAAAATTGGTATAAACCATCTAATTATATAAAAATTAGAAATTGGTATGTATTTTCATTCTACTTTTGATCAAAATGCATACTCTATGCCTTCCCATTCTTCATATCAGATTGATAGCATTCATGGCTTCACCCCAAGTAATAGCAACATGCCAACCTTATAAAGGTTATCAATATATGTATATGCCCCATCCCACTCCAAATCATCTTTCTTGTTATCCTATTTATCCTTTTATCCAACCTTGTCAAAGTTATATTGACCATACTCCAACCCTCTTAGATTTCAAACAAACCCTTTTAAACATTGAAATGCAAATGAGGGATCTTGATAATGAAAAGGATCTTGGTCTAATTATCCATAACCCCTTATATGTATAATTAAATAATTCAAATTATGATGGAACTATTTCATTTGATTAATTTTGGGTGGGTAGATATTGAGAGAAGAGATCAAAAAATGCTAATTAATGAGGTGTTGGAAATAAGAGGCTTGATTTAATGTATGTAGAATAAATTAAAATTTTAAGGGAGGAAAAAAACATAATAAATTAAGCCTTATATGCCTCTTCCTACTCTACATCAACCTTATTTTTCTCCAAATCCATCCCAATTTATAATATACCATCAAGAAATGCCCATGCCTATGTCACCTTCACCCACTCTTCCTCAAAAATCTCAAACCATTCCATCATAGAGACCTTCTTTGACTATGAACCATGATTACATCATGCCAAATATTGAGAAATAACCTTATTCCATGCCTATCCAAATTCAAAGAAAAGAAAATTATATGGAGGTCAAGTCAAGATAGCTCTCAAGTTACTCAAGTCCTTTACCTAGCCTTCAAGTTGCAGTTATCCATGAAGTTCAAGAGACATCAAAGTTTGATAGATTTATTGAGGAGTAGAAGTAGAATAAGGCAAAATCCTTATCCTAATCCCTTTCTCCATCTCTTTAAGGATATTAAAATCAATCTAACCCTCCCATAGTCCTAAGTTGGAAGGATACTCTATTAAGTTTTAAGCAAGCCAATGTGTTCTCATGCCCTCCCACCCCCTCCTTTTGTGAAGGAAAACATGTTGAATCAAGGAAAAAATATGAACATTAAATTTAGAAAGAGAGACTTTTAAGAAAAGAAGGTGAGGTGGAAATCCTTGAAAGGCTTGATAAATTTGTAGTTATAAGTGGATTTTAATAAGGTCATGATGAAGATGTGGTGAGTGATTATGATGAAAAAATAATCATTGGCAGTTCCCTTGGTGGAGAAGAAAGCAAATCAACTTTAAAATATGAGGATAAGTCTACACCTTCTATCCAATAGTTGGACAACCCTCAAGATGTCATGAATGATCATGAAAATTAGTCAAATTGGCATGGTTTTAAGCTTGAAGAAGGAGTTGATGATAACATAATAGCATTATAATCACATGATATACTTCCATGATTCATGAAAGAAAAGGAAAATTTGATTAAATGAGTTGATGTAAGTATGAATAAGGTTAAGACAACTGCTTTATCAGAAGGTAGTCCTAAAACTAACTCAAATGAACTCATTATTGAAGACACTAAAACTCCTAATGAGCTTGATGATGTTTGGTAGAAATTGTACTTTTATTTCCTTGAAGAGATTAATAATCTTGGCATGGAAGCATTAAATGATGAATAAGAGGTTACAACTAGTAATGAACATGAGATCATAGTGGAAAGTGAAGATCAAGAAGGTAATCCTGATGGTTTGAGACTTGAATAAGACAAATCAAGTTTGGAACAAGAAAAACATGATGAATTAGACCTTGAGTGGGCAAATGAACTTCCATTATTCATGGAGGAGAAAGAATACCAATCCAATTTTCAAAAATTGAGTCTTGATGAAGGAAAATATTATCATGTAATATTTGATCCAGTTACAACTTAGTATGAGGTAAACCTGCATGAAGACACTTTGGTCATTAACCTTGTTGAGCCTCATGAGTAAGAGATAAAACTTCAAGAGGCAAACTTGTAACTATGTGATGATTCCATTAAAGATTTTAAAGTGATTTTTTGGGCCCCTTATTTTGGTATGTAAGTATTCAAACTAGCATGATAGACACATTAGTACAAGGCATCATTTTGAGTGATGATGAAATATTGGCATCTTGACACCAATTAGAGGAATCAATGCACACCTTATGCCAGTTGGTAGGAAGATAACCAATTCCAATTTTTTTTGGGAATATTCCAAGATTGGGTGATATATAGAAAGTGTAATATGAACTTTTAAAGGTGGTGGAGTTGATGGAATGATCACAAGGGATTCTAACTCGACACTTCACATGTGCAATACACCCTAGTAGAGATGTTCTTATAGAGCTATAAAAGGAGTTTGAACCAGTGAATAAAAAGATGAAAACTTGATGCATCAAATCTTTAGTAATGTTGGAATACTCTATATACATTATAATGTCTTCTAATAGAATTATAATTAGCTTGGATTCCTTGAAGGCCCCATTTATATATGCCCAAGATCACCTATGAGACTCTGCGTTATTATGTAGTATAAACTTGAACATGTTTCTTGTTATGAACTCTGTATTCTTTCAATCTTGGATTAATGGCAATGAATGTTTAAATTAAACATGATGCTTCTAGTCTATGCATCCTTTGCATTGATATTTGAATGTGATATTAATTGTAATATTTTAATTTCTATGCATTTATGGTAAAATATGTTTATACATTCTTCTAGTTACATCGTTAATGACATCCCTATAAATATTGATGATGTCATCCATACTTATAGGAAAAGACTAAATGTAGAGAGGGTCATTCACTGAGTGTTCCTACCCTTGCTAAGCATAGTAGAGGCTTACACCCTTATGATTAGTAATAATCCACCTAAAGGATTGCACCTATAGACTACCATGTTTATCCCCTAAAAGGATTTTGCTTATAAATCTACTTGAAATCTTCTTGGAATGGACTAAGTATTATAATTCATGACTTTCACCATGGCACAACTATCCCAACATAGGCCCTAGTTCTTTCTCTACTACACTTCAAGTGAGCGCATAAGTCGTGTGCCTCATGTGAATTAATGTTAATGCATCCAAGTGTAAAATTTTGAGCACATAAAGACAATCCCTTGTTTATACCTAGTTGTAAGAAGTCAAGACCTAAATAAGACAACCTTATGCCCCTAAATTTTCTACAACATGATTGATAGGTTTTCTATCCATACATAGAATTATAAGCATGATATTAAAGTTTGAATTATTTCAAATTATTAAAAAGAATCTTCCTTTTGGGAGGAACTAGAAACATTTTGCTTAAGTTTGGATAGTAAATATATATCCCATGAGGAGAATGTTATGATAGTTTTCTTGGCTAATGAACATGATGAAAACATGAGTGAGAAGGATCTTGAAGATGACATCATGGTTGATGATCTTGTTGAATCTCATGAAAATTTTCAAAGAGGTCTTGATAATATGTTGCAATATTATTTGGAAATGTTCAAGGAATTTGAAGAGTTTGGTAGGCTAACAAATCTAAAAAGATAAGATGAATTTATTGTTAAGAAATGAAAAGCTCCTAACAAACCAACATATCTTACAACCATCACCAAGAGGTTCAAATTCATAACGTATAAATCCATGATGAAGATGATTATATTCAAGGTGAGTAATAGATGGAGATTAAAGAGCCAATAGAATCTAAGATTGTTATTTCCCCTATAAATCAAAGGATGGTCACATTAGATGTCTCTCTCATTGACAAATGGTATCATGAGGTAAGTCATGAAATTCAAGATGAATTGTCTTTATTGGAGACATGTTTGTTTTTGATCCATTTGAGGTCAAGTAAAAGTTATTGGTGGTTAAGAAAGAAACTAATAAAGCAAGAATAAGGTCTGACTAGCAGTTTGTACATCATCTTTGTTCATCACATGAAGAAGACTCAAGGAGTTTTATTTTTGATCTAAGAGGATCAAACCTTAAATGTTAGTCGTATATATTATGTC
Source organism: Torreya grandis (assembly GCA_037957365.1). Taxonomy (NCBI): domain Eukaryota; kingdom Viridiplantae; phylum Streptophyta; class Pinopsida; order Cupressales; family Taxaceae; genus Torreya; species Torreya grandis. The sequence continues at coordinate 1,134,765 of JARHVA010003315.1, read as the reverse complement.
CTTATTTTGTCTTTCCTAAGTGCTTCATATCATGTCTTATTGTTTTTGGTTGTATTTTTGGCGTGTTTATTTCCTATTGTTGTGTATTGAAGGTAGTCAGTTATTTCATTATTATCAAGAGTTTTATAGGTTGGTTATCAAATCCTATTTAAATTTATGTTGAGTATGGGTGACTCCATATCCCAATGGAGTAAATAAGGAAATTAGTTTAGATGCATAGAAAGCATGCAACCCTACGAGGTCACCAAAGATGTTAGCCAAAATTAGATACCATAGGTGTGGACAATTCAAAATTTTGATTATAGTCCTACCTAACCTTGTTAATCATCTTTTGATGGGTTTTGTATTAGCCTAAAGGTCATCCCATATAGTAAAAAAATGTCTGGTCAAGTTTTTGGTCATCATAATGCCTCTTACAAGGTATAAGAGAGTGAGACAAGATCCTAGTCCTATCATTAATCCCCTTCATCAAGGTCTTGTATAGGTTTTTAGAAAAGTTAAGGTATCTTATCAAATTTTAAGTTTACTTTAAAAAGGCTAAGATATGTTGATAAATGGTGAAGTATTAGTATATTGACTTCCAAGGTGACATAATTTACTATGGTGAAGATGAGATTATAAAGACAAGACATGGTAAGATGGAAACATTTGTAATTCATGTTTAGAAAAGGTTAAGGTAGTATTAGACAAATTAAGGTAATATTTTCATTTGAAAAGTAAAAGGACCAAATGCATTTTGAGGTTTATAACATGTTTCCAAACTATGAAAATGTTGTTTCTTCCTTACACAAGTTCATTTAGGTCTGTTCCAACATGTAATAAGTGGTGGTAGCTTCCATATATCAAGAAAGTGAAATATAAAGTAGAAATACACTTGTCAAGGGATTATAAAGTAACTTTTCAATGTGGAGGTGGTAATATTAAGTCAAAAATGGATGGTTTTAGGTCTAGGTCAAATCATGCTTGTTTCAGCATTGGCAGGTCTAAAGAAGACAACAAACATTTCATCTCTTCCATTGACCTCTTTCTAAGTTAGTGAAGGCCATTTTCAAGTGCTCAGTTCATGAAGAATAAATAGAGTTGGATCTAGTGCTCTTGGGGGTGGATAGGTTCCCTTATTCCATTGAAATTCTATGCATTAGTTCTTGGTTTGAAGTGTTATGCTTTATGAACATTTAAAAAAAATTAAGCATCCCAAAACCCCACAAATAGGGTTTTTCTTGTCTCAGTGAGTTTTTAGGTTAATGGATGCAAATGGATGGTTGCTTGATATACTTAAGGGTTTTAATATACCTATCACATCATCTTCCACCAAGTGACACATGTGAGTAGCCAAAATGACAAAAATGTTGTGGTTTTGTTGTTTTTGAAGGTGACATTTAGGGTTTTGAAGCTATGACATTATTGAACATGGAGATAGTTGTGTTTAGAGTGAAAAAATTTTGTGATAAAATCTATAAATCCTTTTCAGACCTTATACAAGTATCAAAAGGGTTCAAATATGAGTTCAAAGTCATTTACAAGTAGATCATGCATGATATAGAATTATATAAGATGATTACAAGCATGGTTTAGGTCAGTTTTGAGTGTTTTAATTCTCAAATAGTCTTAAATAAACACTCATAAAAATTCCACACTCCTTATATAATCTCTACATGTCTACTTCCCCATCCTAAAAGGTTATTTTTCACTCATATGGATTCATAGCTATCTTCAAGAGACTCTAATAGGCCCATTAGAAAAAAATATTAGAATGAACATATAATCACCATGTGATATTGGTATTATTGTGTTCCTTAACCATATATGTGATTTTAAATGATAAGGAATATCAATCAAATATCCCAAGTTCAACATCAATGGGAAGATGGCATACCTTGAAAGACAATAGTCTTGTGTTCTTCAATAAGTTTCCAAGGGTAAACAAAAGAAGCTACAAAATTTTAAATCATGAATGATTTACTAATGAATTATCATAAGGGTTTAGTCATATATATGATATTATCCAAGGAGAAATATTAATCATTTGGTAGAAGGAGGTGTTATGGACTTAAAATAGCCATCCTACAAATCTACCTATAGGGTAAAAAAACAACTAATAGGCCTATACAAGATGAAATATTGATATTAATGACCTATAAAAAGTAAAAATTCACTCCTAAAAATCCCATAGTACTCCCATTGATACACTTAGTGAATATATAGTCCAAAAGAGCACCTATAACCTTCCAAGAGAAAAGAGATAGTTGCATGAGCAAGCATCATGGAGGTTTTAAGAGGTATTACCAGTGAAATTTGTATTTATATAATTTAAATCAGAGATAATAAACTCTAAAATAACATATATAAATTGAAAAAACTCCTAATATCATCCTTGAGGTGCAATTTTAGGGTATAGACCTAGAAACATCAGTTTAGTGTTTGCAAACAAAACTAGGTGTTTAAAGGCATTTGAGAGACTTCAAGGAGATTTTTGATCTTGTAACTGATATTAGGTTTTAAGGATAGGAATAAAATCCTAATAATACCAATAAAAATTTAATTAAGGGCTTAAAATAAGACTAATGTAAACCCATAAGTTTGAAAACTTGTAGGTCCACATTCTCAATGAAGAGAGGTAAACCTTGCATAACATATGATGGTTTGAAGAATAAATGAAATGTTATAAAAATTATAAGATGTTTAAAATTTATATGTAAGTTATAATAAATAATATAAGTTAATTAAAACCTTCTCTTTAACCCTAACAAGTATCAATCCCAATGAGACATACAAGCCTGCTAAAGAATTATAAGCCTATTTTCAAGAATTCAAGAGAATATACAATTATTTGATTTAAAATTAGTGATTTGAATGGATAGTGAGGTATAATGGAGATATTATAATATTTATAATGTGTTTATATGATTATATAATTATTTAAAATACCAAATAACACCTATAGCCATGACATAGTCCTCTTTCATACACAAAATTATACTTTTTTACTTGGTGGGAACTCATTGGGATTGATCATGTATAAAAAGATGTTGGAGGGGTTTAGGAAATTTTTGATAGACATAATAAATGTATTTTTTTAATTTTAAGTGTTATAAAACTCACTCCATGAATTTTTATTTGATCTTGGTCTACTCAGGCTTGTGTTAAAACCAACATAGAGCTAGAAATTTGTATTTTGTATAACTTGAGTTCCATCCCATGAAATTGATTAAAATTTTGAGATATAACCTTATTTAACATGGCCTATAATATTTTTTAGATTTTTTAGTATTATTTTATGGCCTTTTATGGTATCTAGTACTGTAGGCTTGGTTTAGGCTTAATTAGGCCTAATTGGGAAAGATGGGTGTTATGTTAGTAGGTCTACCTTGGGATTTGAGCCATGAAATTTAGGTGAAGTTGAATAAAGATAAAGGGTAATAAAAATTTATTTTATTTTTATTATAATTTTTTGAAATCACTCAAAACAATGATATTTTTGTTTGAATAGGACTACAAAGAATAGTCCTCCAAAAGAGCAAATGTGAGAACTATGAAGTAAATTACAGAACAAAGGTGGTAAGATGATTAGTTATGGATCTTAAATAGGTTTCCAAGGAAAAAATAAGCATTTATACTCTAATAATATGACGTTTCACTTCATAATCACACTTAAGGGGTAGTTTCAAGAACTCAAGGGTGAGTCATCAAGTAAAACAAAACTCGTATGCCACCTTGAGAGGATTATCATCAAACTAAGTGCACACTTATGGATAAGGGAGTTAATAACTATCCTTTTATAGGTTTTATTATTTATAACTTTTTTCATGAGTGTTTGGCATCTATCATTGGCTCTTGACACCTCTCTTCTCTCTCTCTCTCTCTTCTTCTTTCTCCTATATGTATGCCTACTTTTGGCATTGTAAGGGATCTTTTTTATGGATATGACATAGCCCTAACCAAACAAACACTTATTTTTCATATGAATTGAATAAAGCTAAATTAATCCTTATTAACATTTGTATCTAGTGTACACCTCATGCTAGTTGATCAATGTTAGTGATAATATGCTACTTCTTATCATTTGTCCTATCATGTTTACCTCTTTGTAAGTGATTGGTCATATTTTCAGGTCACATAGTGTGATTATAAATAGCTTTGCATGGATTAAAAGTTTAATAATTCATTAGTGTCTTTTGAGACCTTTTTATCAAGTCCCTTATTCAATTTATCATGTTATAGCTTTATGTGAAACACTCATGCTTGGAGACTCATTTTGAGTTGAGAAAACTAGATTTAGTCCTAATTTAGGTTCTTAGTGCATAATATGTAGGTGGAGGAACACAAATTTGGTGTATCACCCTCCCTTTTAGTTCATATTTTATTTATCTCCTTTTCCTTGAAAGTTAATAAATTAGCGATTCATCATAAGTGATGCATCAAGTGAGATAGCCTTATCTATAGGATCACTTCATCTATAAGGTCACCCACAACCTTTGAAGAGTCCCAATGCTATTAATTAAGTGAGGAGGCTTGAACACCCTCCTCAAGGGTACAACTTTTGTTGATAACTGGTGGATTTTTCAATGTTTGTATTTATCAATCAAGTATTCACTTAATTACCATATGAAAATACTTGAAAAGCATTAGTTTAATTCAAGATACACTAGACAAGATTAAAATGATGAAAGATGATCAATTTCCCTAATTATGGATGTATCATTGCAATTTTGTGTTAAATTGGTAGTTGTATGGGTAAATTAGGTCCATTTGAATATTTATAATTAAAATTACATGTGACTATAAATTGTTGTAGTTTAGACATGGAAGTGGCTAAAATGAAGTGTCTATAGCCTACACATGGATTTTCTATAAGAAACATTTAGTGTCCCAAAAAAATTTAATTATAAAAACACTTAAATAATGCAATGGGATCAATTCATTAAACACAAATAGTTTTGAAAGATGCATAAATATAAACAAGTAGCCTATTACTAGGGCTACATAAAATTTTAAAGATCATATTGGGTTTGGCATATGACTGAGAATTTTTTAATTTTTTAAGATGCAGAGGTCCCTTTTTATTCTATGAAAAGGCATGTGTTTTTCAAAACACCCACCAAACCTATCACTCATCAACCCATAAAATGTCAAAAGGTGTAGTGTTATATCTACTCACCTAGTGTTAAATAAATAATAATTACTCTCCTATAGTTTATTCCTTTACCCTAGCTTAAAATACACAAGGTGTAGTAAAAATATAGGTTCCTCAAATAGATTATTTAATTTTTAATAAGATTCTTATTTAAAATTTGCTCCCAAGAGGATAATACATGTTGTTCCAATACTGAATGGAACTTTGTCCCTACCTAATATTTTATCTCCTAGAGACTTAAGTTTCCAAGTTGTGGTAGTTTTACTAGTACCATGGATATAATTGGATTGAGGTGCCTAGCTTCATTAATTTCCCAAAAGGTCAAGGAAAAATATTATTAAGCTCACTAGTGATTGTAAACAACATCTAGATGAACACATAAAGGCATTCTCTCTACCTTCAGTATTTTGGTTGTGGAACATGAAGATGTGTTAGTCAAGTTATTCATTGAAGACCTTAGTGAAGGAGAAGTAGAATGGTTTCATCATTTTCAACCTAGTTTTTTTTTCTTTTAAATGTAATACAATGAGAACAAAATATGAGGATAGGTTAAAACCTTATGAATATGAAAATTCACTATTGACATAGTTGGAACTTATTAAAAAATAACCTCATGAACCAATGAGAGAATTCACAAATAAATTTGATATTTTTTTCCATAACATTACTCAAAATTCTCTGCCCACATTAGAAAATCAAAAAAAAATGTGAATGCACAAATAAGAAAAGTGAATTTCTTCCTATGTAGGAATCAAATACCAAATATAGAAAAATTAAAGATATTGAGATATAATATTACATGATTATGGTTGGAAATATCAAAAAGGACACATTAAAAAGTAGAGGGTGGGTTTCATCAAATCCACTAGTTCAAAAGTTAAAAAATTATCTATTATTTTTGAAGAAACAAATTAATCATTCTCATATAGATACACCTTATCAAAATTTGTGCTAGAGATCATTTTTTCCCTAAAAAAATCACTATTGAGATATCTCATACACAATGAGCTTTTCATTTGCTTCGAATTATACTAATGATCATGTTGTTTTTAAATGCCTTGATAATCTAAGATTTTAGCAATTATGCACCATGATGGAACCAATAAATGAAGGTGGTTTAGGTACATTTGATATTGAAATATAGTAAATTGATGGTGACACCATTGTGGGTCATTCAAACCTAAATAATATGAGTATGATTAAAGAGTGGAGGATATGAACAACCATTATTTTTCTCTGTTCACCAGACCTCATAATGGAAAATTTAAAATAAATGGAAAACTTAAAGAAATAGTTAAACAAAATGAGAAATAAAATATGAAATAGGATCCCAAGGCAACCCCTAAAAGGGTTATCCTTAATAGAGGCATGCATTTTCCTTAGTTTTTTAAGGATAATTTGACTAAGAAGACATGAAATATGGCATCTCTACACATGGATAAAAATCATGACAATTCATATTATGTTTTCCATTATTAATTTGACATTATCAATAATTTAAATGAAACTAAGATACAAATCACTCAAGCTAAATACCTCAGGTCAAACCCAAATCAACTTGATTGAATAATTATATTCATTCAAGGATATGGACATAGTGTTTCTTTTGGAGCATCTTTTAAAGGTTTAACTAATTATATTTTTTTTATTCCTTGGAATAATATTACTAATTATTTTTAAAATGGAATAAATGGATATATTATACATGTCCCTCTTCATTATAGGGTTTTTTTTTAAAATAATGACATCATTGATTTTATAGCTTCAGACAATATAATGTTGTCTAAGGTAGCACATGTATTAGGATTCACATAAATAAATATGTTTAGTCATTATTATTATATGGAATTAAAAAAAGTTCCTCTTATTGGGAAAATAAAATACTTTCAAGTATCCCTAGTAATTTATATATATATAATAATCAATATGATGATCTTGGTATAAAATATTCAACCACGCTATTGAATGTTATTGATCAGATATTTTTTTAAGGATCTGAGTGGAATAATTCAAATGGATTAAACTCATGATAACATTATGTGAAGGGATTTAAATAAAAACTCCTATCATAACCTCAAGCCACACATCAAGTACAAAAATCGAAGTATCCCAAAGTGGATATTTTTTATGAAAAAATAAGTCATGGTACATGCATGATGATGTCAAAACAAGATCCAAAATTGCTCAAACTTATTGAGAGAGATGCAAATGGTGTGTGGATCTTTGAATTTTATGGAATTTTTTCATATATATGATTATGGGTTATACTAATTTTTATTTTTATTTAGAGTGATTTTTTCCCCTTCTCATAAAAGTTTCAATTCAAGTGCACTATCAACACAACCAAATATGAAGCATTTCTCCTAGGATTATAAATGGAATAAGAAATGAGAATCCAAAACCTTATATAATGAGGATTTTTTTAACCAATATTTAAGTAGGTAGGAAACCAATACCAAATCAATAATGATAAACTAAAATATATAAAAAGGGGGGATTACATTAAAAGATTCTAAGTTTTTAATAATGTAGTTGTGCCAAGGTAATAAAACACTTAAAAAAATTATCTAACTCTACATTTTTATTTATTATTTCCAAATATTGAGATAAATAAGGATAAGTAAATTATTAAAATACTATACCTCTCAATTTTATCATATAACTCAAAACATGGGAAGGTGTTCAATAATGATGAAAAAATATTGCATTATTGGAATAGGAAGATAATTTTTAGAATGTGTATTTCAAAGGGAGTTCATTAGTGTTTAGATAATATTAATCAAAAATAAAATAAAAATGGGGATAAAATAAAAACTAAATAATTATCCAACATATATAAAAAATAACTTATATGATAGCAACATAATTCAATTGAAAATAAATGAAATCTTGAAGGGATTAATATTACTAAAAAAAAGAATGAATAATGATCCATCCCCTCTGAAAGGAAATGTACAATAATATTCAAGTAGTAAACTCATTTTTCCTAACAAAGGCAATTAAAATATATTATAAGACATAAAAAAGTTGTAAATGAACATCACATTGCACAACTTATCCCAAATCATTGATCAAAGGGATTTGTTAAAATATTTGACTTAGAATCTTGGTTCAAATAAACATAAAGCAACACATATGAATGTAGTATTCACAAGAGTAAAACTAGGATAGTCAAAATATTTGGCAATAATTTACATAATTGCTTAGTTGATTCAATATCTTTGACCAATGTCATGCCTATGGGTGTTTATAAAAAACTAGGATAGTCACCAATCAAATATGAAATATGTGTAGTTAAATTATAAAAATATGAGGTTAAGGTAATAGGAGAGTTACTAAATGTTCACATATAATTAACCTCTAAACCTTGAATCTAGTAATTCATGGACATTCAGGTAGTCAAAATCCTAAAAGCTTATGGGATGCTACCAAGTTGTGACTAGTCTAAGACACTCAATAGGTACATTGGCATTAATTGTTATCACATGTGGCTACTCTAAAGAGGTATACCCAATCAAATTAGATTTGAATGGGAGCATAAAATGAAACACTATCACAAAGTATAATTCCATAAATTAGAAATCAAATTTCATCTCATCTAATATTGGTATTTATACTCTTGACACAAAAGACATTCCCATTAGAAAAGGGCTTGTTAACTCATCAGGACTTTGGACCATTTTGTTTTATGTAACACATTCGAAATAAGTATCAAGTGTATGAATTTTTTTAATTGACCCCAATATAAAAAAATACTTGGTGGCTTATAGATTGAAATTTCCATGCACAAATAATATTATTGAATATGAGCCTTTAGTGTTAGTTCTAGAATTTTCCTTAAACTTGATGCTAGAGATATCTTGGTTTATGGTGGTTTTGAACTGGTGATAAATCAGGTAAGAATTAAGTTTTAATGTAATATATCATATATAAAGAAGTATAAACATTTATTTTGGGATTTTAATTGAATAATTTGATGCCTTCAATGTCATTCCTATCCTTAGGAACAAAACAAAGTTATTTATTCTTTAGAAACTTTTTCTGTAAGCATCTATCCTCTTCAATAATTAGACCTACAATTTTTATCCATATAAATTTTCCCATGTCTCTTATGTAAATATGGTTAGATTTTATATAAGCTAAACTCTAAAAAAATTTACTGGTGGACAACAAATGAATACACATAAAAATAATAATAATAATAATAATAATAATAATAATAATAATAATAATAATAATAATTTATATTATTCACTATGAGAAATTACAATATATATGAGGATGATATCCTTAATAGAAGGAGTTAAATTTAATCACAAATCCCTTAAAACTCTCATTCTATCTCCTAGAATCTCTCACAAGCTTATGTATTAGTGAGTTATTATATCTCACACACAATTCACATTATTTTATGCTCACATAAATATAAAAACACATACAAACATATATGTCCTTAAATGTAAACACTAATTTATTAATATTCACCCCCTTAGTTGGAAAATGGGAAAAAAAAAAAAAACATATCATGTTGACGTCATTGTTTAAAAACATTGCTCAGACAACTTCATCAAGTTGTCTCTTAACCCTCAAAAGGGTGTAGTATTACAAAGTTGAATTTGAGGTTCATGGCCTTGGATCCTATATACCCTATGGGAATAATTCCTAAAGGTGATTTATTTATTTTCAAATTATGAATCTACTTTGGATTCATTAAGCACTGAAACTAGATGGACAATAATCCATATTGATCTACCTTAAATTCTTCTCCTGCCCTTGAAGAGTGACTCTTTGGAACATGTCACTTTCCCAAATGTCAATAGGGGTTTATTAAACATAGTGTAAAATAATAAAATATTGAACTAAAAAAAGTGAAAATGAAAAAATGATGACTGAGTCCTCATCTATCTATTATGTATCCACTACACATAATCTTTATCACTCTTTTGTATATAACATAGACAATCTTCACTGCCATTGAGAATCATCTTTAACTTTATCTGGTATAGCACATATTATTGCCACTAATTCAATTATGTGGCCCTATTACTAGTGACTAATGAGAGAACATTGAAATTCCTCCAAGCTCCATTACCTCCATCTTCCATCCTCCTATGTGTTGTTACTTAGTAAATTTTAATTTGAGGCTCAATTTTAGAATGCCCCCACACAATGTGAAATATCTTGGAAGTTGAGTTACATCAAAAATGCATCCAATTACAAAATAGAGGGATTATTATCATTATCATCATCATCATCATTAATTTAAGGCTCAACTTTAGAATGCCCCCACACAATGTGAAATATCTTGGAAGTTGAGTTACATAACAAATGCATCCAATTAAAAAATTGAGGGATTAGTATCATTATCATCATAATCATCATCATCATCATCATTTTTGACTATGACTCTCATACTAGATATATTAACATCAATTTTTAATATATAAAAATGGTTATTATTAAAAAAATTAATGATTAAAACTAAATTAACTCTCATACTAGATATATGAACATCAATTTTTAATATAGAAAAAGGTTATTATTAAAAAATTTAATGATTAAAACTAACTTAATAACTTATTATATGTAATAATAATAAGACAACTAAACCAAATTTTGACTATAAACTTACTAAAAATTCATAATGAAGTGAACAATATGTCTTCGTGCTCCTAACCATAATTGGAGATTTAAATAATATGGGTGCAAGATCTGAAATGCTTTCACTAATTTGGATAATTTATGATACTATAACAACTATAGTTTGACTCAACCATGCCAATTATTCCTTTATTACACTCCATAAATTTGTACCATCATATGCATCACATTCACCATTCACAAAACTATCATCAATAACTGATTTTAGTTGTTCATCCATTGATTATGGTGAATGACAATATTTTAAAAGTACCAAGAAATGTACCAAAATAGAATCATGCAAATTATAGTTGAATGACATGAAGGATATCTAGGAAGTGTGGACAAAGATACATGGTAGAGATAGGTAATAAGTGTATGCTAAGTTGAAGATATTAGACTGAGCTCAAACCAAGTTGATCTTGAAGTAGAATAGGATCAATCCATGCAAGAATTCATAGATATATGAAAATTAGATATTTACCAAGAAGAGGCTTTGAAGTCATGGTCACAGTAAGAAGGAAATATGAGTTGATCCAATGTGTATCATTAGATATTGAGTTAAATACTTTATATTCCCTAAATTTGGTGTTGTCTATTCAATCTATACTTAATGATAAATCAATTTAAACTAGAATAATCTAAAATATTATTCATTCATAGAGATGCATGGATCAATGGTATAGACATGGATATTCAACAAGTTTGATCCATCTATAATAGATGTACAATCAAGTAAGACTCCAAAAAATTTCTTAGAACTCATAGTTAACTATTTAAAGATATTAATCTCACATTTCCCCTATGTTGAATATAGCCTTGGGACATTGAGTAAGAAATAAAAGAATTCACATTACCTAAAAACTTTGAAACTAAATTAATCTATATGAAATTTTTTTGCATCAATAAAATTCTATATACATGGGCCAATTTGAGAGTAAAAATACCCTTTAAATTTTATTAATATTTTATTTATGAATTTACCTATTCTCATACTAGATGTAAATTTGGTCAGAGTTTATATAAGCTAAACTCTAAAAAAAAGTAACTGGTGCACAACAAATGAATACACACAATAATAGTAATTTTCTTATATATTATTCATTATGAGAGGTTATAATATATGAGGATGGTCTCATTAATAGAAGGAGACAACTTTAATTATGAATCCATTAAATCTTTCATTTTATCTCCTAAAATCTCTCATAAGATTATCTACAAGTGAGTTGTTATATCTCACACACAACCCACATAATTTTATGCTTGCCTAAATATAAAAACACATCAAACATATATGTTTTTAAATATGAACACTAATTTCATAACACCTTAGTCCTTGATAATATTGATAATTCTTAGGTTCTTAATAATGATTAACAAGTCATCTAGTTCATGGATTGTACTAGGGTTTTTGAATCCCATATTATTGATGAGAAGGATATAGGACTAATTGATAGTCTAGGAATGGGTGATGATTCCATTTTATAGCTAAGGGAGAATAAAATACTAAAAATTATAATGTCCTTAGAAATGACCTTTGACAAATATGCATACACTTAAAACTAAATACAATAAAAAAAAGTATTGGAAAGGACTTCACATCAGTCAATCTAGGAGATAAGAACACTCTCAACATGATAACATTGGAGTTGGCTATTATGATTCTGAGAGGAGAGAGTTTAAAAAATTTATTTCATAAATGCCAATATGTGATTTTTTGGTCCTATTATGAGTTGAAAACATTTGATCCTATGGTCATTTCACATATAATACCACTCAAGGATGTCCAAAACCCCTTTAGGCATAAATAAAGACCAATAAATCCAGTCTTAGATCCCCTCATTTACACAGAAGTCTAAAAATTAATTACAACCAAAAATTATATTCCCAATTAGGTATTAAATGTGGGTTATAAACCTAGTTCTTATGTGAAAAAAGAGTGGTGAAATTAGATTCTATGTTTATTTTAGAAATTGAATAGATCCTCAAAGGAGAATCATCCTTTTTCCTCACTTGATGAAGTGACTTAGCTTTTTATTATGTTTGAGACAATATCTTTCTTGGATGGATTTTATCAATACAACTAATTATTAGAAGATAAAAAATATAAATTGAAGACTTTTTAGACAATTAAATTGGAAATATTGCATATAGAATAATGCCTTTTAGTTTAATAAATGCAGGTGAAACCTTCCAATGTGTTATGAATTTCACCTTATATGGATTAATTGGTAAATAAATCATCATATACATATATGATTTGACATTTTTTCAAAGGATAGGTCATAACATGTATACCATTTTCAAAAAACCTTTGATAAATGCAAAAAGTATGGAATTTCATTAAATCAAAAGAAAAGTATATTCAGTGTTACATAAAATAAATTACTTGGTCACATAATCAAAAGATAATGAATTTTCATTGATATAGATAGGGTTAATTCCATTTATAAAGTCACATTTCCTAATATAAAATTGGGGAAAAAAATTAACTTTGTGGGCTAGTTTATTTCTAGATTTAATGAGATTATTAGATCACTAAACACTATGCTGAAAAAAGACATGAAGTTTAAATGGATGCCCAAAGCTAATAAGGAATTTCAAGATATCAAGGAAATTATTATCCAATCTCAGGTCTTGATCAAAATTGATTTGAAAAAATGTTTATTTATGTATTCATTCACATATGATCATGTAGACACCTAAATTATACCAAATTTAATGTCATAATAAATTGTGTTTAAAATTGAGACATTAACCTAGACATCATCCCAAATTTGAATTTCACCACTAAAATCACCTCCATTCCTTTTTAGAATAATTAATGAATAAATATTAATTAATAATCCATGCACACATAATTCCATAAAAATAACTACAAATAGAACATTTCTAAGTCACCAAACATATTCCACACTTCCCTTAGCCAAGTGTTAAGTCATCCAACCACTTCCTTAACTTGTTCATATAATTTTTGTGTCATCATTGAGAATTTAAACTAACTTGTTGAGCCATATAAATACATTAACTCATTCCTAAAACATTTTCAACTACCTAGTAACTTTACCATTTTATCTCACATACATGAAGAATTGGTCTCTTCCACATGGATGAGGACTCAAATCTGACCCATCCATAATTAACATTATCCAATAAATTTGGATTATATCCCAACCATATATCTTCTCATCTGAAAACCTATAAATAGATGTGCCCATCATCCATTGTGATCATCCACATTCAATCTACCAAATTTATATCAAAATTATCTTACATATCCATTAAGTAATCAAGATCATACACCCATACACTATTAAATTTCCATTTGCTTAGAGAATTGAGTTGAGCATCTATATATCAATAATTAAGAGCAAACCTAATTCACTCAATGGATAAGGTGTTGTACTTCTTTTGCATGACAATATTTTAAGTATTTCCTTTATTTTGAATAGCTCAATTTTAGGTTAGTTTATATTCAGAATAAGAATATTAAATTCATTATTTTCATAGTTCACATAAGTTCTATAATTATAGTTGTCATAAATCATACTCTTTTCATGGTCCTCACATAGAAGGTGAATCATCAAGAACACCCATAGCATTTATGGGAACCAACCTCAAATATTCAAAACTAAGATATTCCATGATATACAAATAATCCTACACTTTAGTTAAGGATGTAAAAAATTTTAAGCAATATCAATTGCGTGAAAAATTCTACATAATTATTCTTGATCTTGTAATAAAGCTCATGCTCAGACATAATTAATTATGAGAATTCAAAGGTAAGTGTATGGATTAGTTGAAAGAGTTTGATTTGAAATTAAATCAACCAAAATGGTATGGGTCAAGGTCTCATCCAGTAGATATCAAAGGTAGATCATAGGATTGACACCTTACAAGTTAATCAGGCCTATATTTCAATAAATTATTGGTATGATCAGATCACACATTATTTACTAAATGGGAATTACCCCCCTAATTTGAGTAAGGAACAAATGAGATATCTTAGATTGAGATCAACCCATTATATGATAAATAAGGGAGTGTTGTATATAAAAAATATGAATGAATTTATCTAAGATGTGTATCAAAAAAAAAATCCAAAAATATACAAAGCCATTTCATGATAAATTGGGAAGCATAAATCCATCAACAAACATGAATGCCCACAAATTTTGGAAGGCATGTTATTATTGGCCTATAGTTTTCAAAGATGCTTATAACCAACCATGAGAGAATTTAAAATAAATGTATATTTTCCAAAAGAGAGGTACACCCATATTTTTTACTCTAACTAATAATAGAGGTTCACCACTTTCATAATGGGGGATACATTTTGATGACATCATAAATCCTATTTCATCTTTGGGACACAAGTTTGTGATAACAATAACTTACTACTATACAAGGTGACTAGATTGTTTCCCCTAATAATTTTAGATCAAGTGATTTCATTAAACTACTTGAGGAAAACATTTTCACCATATTTGGTACACCATTTTTGTTGGTCTGTGATAACAACCTTACTTTTTGTTTTGTAAAATTTATTGAATGGTCTTATGACAATAGTGAAGTATTATTCCAGTTATTTTCCCCAATGAAATGATAGTGTTGAGTTAAAAATAATAATTTAATTGATGTAATCAATAAATTAGTTGATAAGAGGCTTAGGGAGTGGTAGTCCTTATTGAATCATGCACTTTGGATAAATAGGACTAGCTTGAAACAAGCCCTCAACTCATCTCCATTTTTGTTTGTGCATGGTCAATAAATAGCTTTCCCCATTACCCTCAAGTTACCTACATACCAATTCATGTTTGAATAACATACCAGTTCATGCTTGGATATATGGAGGATGATGATATAATTAAGTCTAAACTATTGAAAATTATCCAAATCGAAGACATGCATGATTAAACCCTTAAATTTTCTATAAGCATTAAGGTGTGATTAAAAGATGGTTTGATAAGAGGTCCAAAATAAAGACTTTTTAAGTTTTAGATTTAGGCTTATTATGGGATAAATCACAAGAGAAGAAGGGACAATGTGACATTTTTTAGAACTATGGATCAAACTACATCAAATTTTAAGTATCTTATGCAATAATGCTTTTAGGTTAAATAAACTAGAAAGCTAAGATCTAGCATACCCTATTAATGGCTAGCATTTGAAACACCATTTATTAGTTTCATACTCACAAATAGTTTTTGAGTTTTATATTAGTTTTAGTAATAGTTAGTTATTTTTATTTTATTTCATTTATTGAATTGTTTATTTTTCTAGTTATTTTCATAGATGGTTTCTCTTTCCCATTTTTAGAGTAGTTTTCTCTTCTTATCCATAATTTCAAAATAAGTATTTTAAGACAAATATTTTGTGAGGTGTTATGAAGCTTATGTTGAAATCTCTAAGTTCTTGTTGAAGGATAAGAAATGTAATACTTATGCCTATAATTGTTTTTGATGTTTGAATTCTATAAAATTGGGAAAGGCCTGAATTTAAACCAATATGGTTCATTAAATTTAATGTTCTATTATGACTAAGAATTTATTTCTTTCAAGCCATTAATTATTTTAATAACATTTATACATCATATAATAGTCCTAATTTCACTCCAATCATTTAAATAATTACTTAGGTAAAGTTCAATAACTAAGAAATAATACTTTGATAGAACCTTCTGATAAACCCCTTGACCCAATGATATTGGTTCTTAAACCTCTTAATGAAAATAAAAATAATATCAAAGTAAAATGACAATTTAAATATCAAAATAAAATTAAAGGTTTTATCTTAATAAAAGGTGTTTTGAGTAACCTCCACTATAAGTTTCCCATCTAGATGGTAGTGGATCAAGGCCCAGAGTGGAGTTATATTTATTTTTGTCAAGGTTATAGATGTTTAGCTAGTATAAAATCAGTGATCAAGCCATTCATTTGTGAGTGCAAAATAAATAAAATAATAGAATACCCATCATATATTTTATTTTAAAGGTATTAATCCTGGGGCTAATTTATGTAAAACCATGGTAAATGGTAATTAATTCATTACACATATAGGTATGACTCTTGTTTTGATGTTTGAACTTTAATCATCATGTGGTGGCCTTTGAATTTGGAAAATAAAATTTTGATGGAATCATAATATTTTTGTGTGTTATATCGGTGTGTTTCTAGATCTTAAACAAGAGCTATAAGTTCTAACACTTTAAATATTTCACCGTAGAGGTCACCATTTATTATCATCAACATGCCCCCAATTATTTTAAAATGGAGACCCCCTATTTTTATGGATGTATTCTTTTGAAATAAATAAATTGCATATTTGTGGAGTTTGAACTTAAATGTCTAATTTGTTTTTATCTTAAAATTAAAGATATTTACAAAGATTCTATCTTTTATTATGACTCTTGACAATACTTCTAAGTGTCATTTATTAATTTTTTCACGCATTCTGACAATAATCATTATTTTTTATGAGTAGGCTTGTACGTAAGTGATCTAAATGAGTTCAATATTAGAGAATCATGAAGTAATTTGGACTTGGTTATTTATAAATGTATTGTTTCATGACTAAAGTCCTTTTGAATTAGAGTCAATTTTTAAAGGTTACATATCAAATTTTAACTTATATTTATTTTTAAATATGTGATCAATCTAAATTACTATCTTCTTTTTTTTTTTTTTTTTTTTTTTTTTTTTTAATATTTGGGATCATCATGTCACTTTGAAATTCTTCATTCCTCCTCATATTTTTTTGTATAACCTTGTGGCACTTCACAATCTTTGTAATTATTCGTAGCTATGTATAGTTCTTTGTAGTCCTCGTAACACTTCATAGCTCCTCAAAGTACTCTTTCATGAAATTGTCAATTTTATTATCATGTTGTATGTTCATATATTCAAATATAAAACTTCTAGGAAGATGCCATGATATTACGAGACACATCGCATGATAAAGGATAAAAAAAATAAAGCTAGATGATTTATAATAGTTCCCATAGTGAGTCCTAATTGAATCATCATGTATGTGAGTGCATCCAATGAATAAGAATATTTTATTTTGACCTCATGTACCTACTCTTTATTTTTTCATATTTGATAAAGCTTATAGTTGTAATAAACTTTGTCACCATGGAAATGAATAGGTAGGCCTTCTCTCCTAATCTATATATTCATCTTTTAAAAACTCTATAAGGCTTGAATCTTTATCTATCTAACCAAACTACATTGATTGTTTGATTTGTTGGTGAGTTACAATGAAGAAATCTTATAAATAGGAATAAAATCTGATGCGCTGGGCCAAATTTTTAAACCAGTTCCTGTAAACAGTTACTCGCATATTTTTATCAAGCAGACGATAATTTGAGATTGTGACGTCAGTAGATCCTTGGATGGCATAAATGAGACCTAGCTTCCCATCAAACGAGGTCACATGATCGACCCACACCTTTGAGGGTTTAAATATATGAACTGTGTCGAAGTCTATGTCGCTGACCTGGATGTTGTGGATGATAACGTTCTGAACTTTATTGAGAGCAATGGCGCTGCCAGTGACGATTACTTTCGCTCCTCTGCCGTCTATGGTGGTGCGACCGTAGACATACAACATTTCCTCGAGGCGAATTTTCATATCTCGGGAGAAGGTAATCCATAATCCCTTTGGGTTTGAAGAATACAGATTGAGTCCGTATCGCAATGTGCCTTGAGTAGGATTTCTGGGATCGTCATCTGATGTGGTCACTGTGTAGGACAGACCTCCTTTCCCCCTTGTAACTCCTGTTGCAAATCCGATAGCGCATTTAGGAAGTTGTTGACCTTCTCCACAGCTGGAGAACTGGCATTTGGTGCCATCGGCCCCTGAACATTTAAACCCTTCTTCTAGCCCTCGCCGTGCAGGTCCTTCTTTTCTGCCGCTCTGTAGAGACGGTACAAATATGGCATTAACTATTTCTGCCCAGGGTTAAACACCTTACTAAATAGGCGTGATCCCCATCCTCACAAGCTCGACTCCATGTAGCTCGACCTTTGGCTTGTTGATACAACAGCTACTTTGAAACGAGCCAAAATTAATATCTTCATAGGTTCATCGATTCATACGATTGGTCCAGAAAATATATCTGGGGTTTGTTTGCGTATTGCAGACCTCTACCGACTCCTCCTCTCCCTAAAGGAGATTTTATGGTTGAAATCTTTCAGCGATCTCCTCCACTTTTACTCAACAAACTCCCAATGTGGGGATTCCTTTCAACCCACTTTCACCTCTTTTCATTCCTTTTACTTTTACATTTAATATTTACATTTATTCCTCTTTAACAACATTTTGGAGGGAAAAGACAACAATATGAATTCAAATACAAAACTAAGACATGACTTGATCTTTATATGCTTGAGAATTTCCAACTTTGACCATGTCTTCATGTAGCCATTGTAGATGTTTTTGTAAAATATATACATATACATATACATATATATATGTGTGTGTGTGTGTGTGTGTGTGTGTGTGTGTGTAAATGTATGCATATATATACATATATACATATATATTATTTTCCTAATTTTATGTTATGCAAAGATACTCTTGATTAATATAATTGGTTTTTTAATGTGTTTCTAATATGGCAAAATTTATATTAAACCAACATATATTATGGTGGTTATGTATATATTAATCTTGATATAACCTTTAATGTGAATCTAAGTAATTTATCAATAATTAATACCTTTCATATTTACGTCATAGAATTCTTAAAAATTATTTGGATTAAAATAAACCCACCTTGGTCTAGTGTGGAATCCAACTAGGGACATAATAGGAGGCTCGGGTCTCCAAGAGAGTACATAAAAAAACTAAGGGAATAGATCACCCAAGCATAAAATAAACCACCCATCAAAAAAAAAAAAAAGATAAATAAGAGATAAGAAGTAAAAAAATAAGACAATCGAAACCAAAAAACCAACCAAAAAAATTAGGATCTAAAAAGAATCGTACCAAAGTCCCTAAAGGGGGATCTTCTAAGATTTCCCCTGAGTCCTAGAATTTGGGACTTCTTTACCTAGTAACTTAAATCCTCCAGTAATAGAATGTTAGGAGGTGATTTTGGGGGTCAAGTGAGGAGAAGAAATAGATCCAATCCATTTCCTAGAGGAACTTAGAACCTAAGGATCCTGAGGGTCATCCAGTCATTTGTTTTGTGGGGAGTCAATTTTAAAAACAAATCCATCCTTGGCCATCAAACCAAATTTAGGAAAAATTTCCCAATGGATATCCTTAATCTCTTTCCTCAATTCCCTAAGTTCTAGGGCCTTATTTTTTAGACTTAATTCCAAGGAGAGCAACCTTTCCTTTGGTGAACTTACCTCAATCAAAAGAGATATGTTGGACTAGGGACCTTCGAGCAGCTTGGAGCCAACATAATTACCAAAGTATCCCCCTCCATAGAGGTCCCAAACAAATATTTAACCAACTCCTCTGAGTCTGTAGAGTCTAGCTTTAATTTCTTTCTTGGTTTACCATTCCTTACTTTTTTGGTGCCAATAGTATCAACATTTATGTACTCACATGTTAAAATTTTCTTTCCTATTTTAGAGGTCAAGCAAGAGTTAGGAGTCATATCCACCTCCTTTCTCCTCTCTAGATAGGCACTCTTAAAAATAAGTAGGATGAGGAATTGGTTAAATACAAAAACCTTGTTATTTTATTAAAAAAATTCCATTGAATCCTCTAGGGAGCGAAACATTAAAAAAATAAAATGATTAAGAACAATGAATTGATGAGAGTGAAAAAGGATGAATTTAGAATCCATGGTTAGATATATCATGACCTTCTTACATACCTCAGACCAAACCTTTAAGATATCTATGCACTTGAAACTTTTAGTGACCTCAAATTTGTTAGAAGAGTAAAAAAATTTAGAAACCCACTTGTCCTTCATGCTGTTATCATTTTAATACTTAAGACCATGAAAAACTAGTCCCATAACTTCCATAATTAATTCCTTTGACATCTCCATTCCCATGCCCCTCATTATAACCAACCTTTCTTTCCAAGGAATAACATATTCTCTTTATAGAATGGAATCATGTCCAATAATTTTCAACATAGACTAGGTGAGGCCTCATTTTTTAAGGATTCCCCATATGAGTGTATTATTATTTTTGATTTTAGAAAAATACTTAGGCTCAATTCTTACCATCCCTAGTTTAATTTTGTTCCCCTCTTGGGAATCATGTTTAAATCTTGCATCTTTTCATCTCTCAGTCCCTAAGGAATCCTTATGTGAAGCCATGTAATCTTTAGCTATGAAGGTAATCATCTTGACAACAACCATAAATTAGAAAGAGCATAATGAATAAAAGTGAGCCTGTAGACAAAAAATATTTTAAAAAAATACCAAAAGAATTAAATGAACATCAAGGAAGATAATTATGACACAAAAATATTAGGGAATGATAACATGAGGTAATATCGCAATGATTAAAAACAGAGGGGAACCAAGCCATAAAAGGGAACATTACATCATGTTTTGACATGGGAAGATGAGATGATAGTGAAATATACACGAGTAAATCAAATTATGAAAATAAAAGGGAAATATAATGAAAATAATGATAAACTTGGTTCTTAAAAAAATAATTATTATCGTACCCCAAAATAAAATCCCATGCAATAAATGTAATAAAAAAATAGGCATAATAAATTACCATCCACCAAAAAATTTAAAAAAAATAGAAAGCCAAGCTAAAATAGTGATTCATTGGATCAAAGCCAAGGAAAAAAGAGAAATAAACTAGAAAATACTTGGTAGAAGGCCAAATGGCCTCAAGAGAAGAAAACCACTCAACTCCTAACAGTAGAAGACTCGTAGACCCCCTAAAGACCAATGAAGATAATAGCCAAGTTAAAGAATGAACCACCATGAAAAAGTACAATGGTCATAAAATCATTAGGAATTAATTAATTTCCCTTCCAATAGGGTGCTTTGATTTACCTTTTCAATTTCCTCCATCTCTCGTACTTGCTTCCTGTGAGTCAATGGTCTCCTTAGACTTCTTGAAAATTGTTTTCCTTAGACTCTTAATTATATTTTATTTTATTTTATTTGAGTCATATATATATATATATATATATATATATATATATATATATATATATATATATATATATATATATATATATATATATATATATATATATATATATATATATATATATGTAGATAATGGTTTTAACAAGTTCTTGACAAGTTCAAGGGGCATATGGTTCTATGTAAATATTTCATTAACCTTTGTAAATCTTCGTTTTTAAATTCCAAGGTGGGAGATGTAAAACATAAGGATGTCTTCCCTAGAGGAATATTATCCCCTTTAGAACATGATTATTTGGGATGGATAGGGGAATGTATATCCCCATTATCGAATATATACTAATGATCTTTAGGGGTAGTATAAGGGGAGGGTACATATTCCTTTGTCTTATATTAGTTCTCAAATCTATATTGTACCTTTTGATTAGTTATGTTATGTTTAATGGATTATTGGTCTTATTCTTGCATCATTTTAGGAGGCTCATTGTTAAAATTATGGGAATAGTGATTTTATGAAAGATTAACTTTTTAAAACATAAACATAAAACAAATAAACATGGTAAAAAACACATAAACATAAATATGAAAACTAGACAAGGCAAATATTTCAAAAAAATAGATAAAGCATGCATTAACAAAATTTTCCAAGATAAAGAGTAAAACTAGGGAGTCTAACAATAAGTTTTTAGGAAAATAAATGGTTTAAAAATGCAATAGGCCACTCATTTTCCAAAAATGGGCAGTCTCACTTATAGGTTCAAAACAATCATAAAATAAGGAATCCATGATGATGGATAGAGCAAGATGCAAGCTCCCACCAGTCATGAAAAATAATGTAAATAATAAAATGTAGATTTATATAGAGATATTAATAATATGTATGTAAAAAATGGTTTTCACATAGACTATAGTTGCTAAAATAAATTTTTCATAGGTGCACCACTAAATACTAGAGATTACATATCTATTTGGAAAACATAATTTGGGAGGTAGATAATGGGATTAGAAGTGTGTATATCCAAATATATGAAAGATATACAATACTCTATGATATTTAATAGAAATAATTGGACATAAATCATGCAATAATAAGATACCAATAACCTCAATTCAACTACAATATCTAGATAATAGTTTTGTGTTTTGAAATATAAGAGGGGTTAGAGAAGGCAATATTCATGTTTAATAAAAAACAAATTGGGTGTTAATACCACTATGAAAAACATGTTAAAAATATGTCATAAGGTATATATATATATATATATATATATATATATATATATATATATATATATATATATATATATATATATATATATATATATATATATATAGGTTAATGTCTTAAATTGACAAATAATACAAAAAAATGAAAATGGAAAGGGAGAGAAAGAAAATTGAAATGAGTGTACCTAGGCATTGTAGTTGAAATCTCAAACTAGGAACAATGTTTAAAATAAACGTAAAAGGTGTTTTGAGAATGTGATACTAGATTAAAAAGATCAAAATTGACTGAGCACCAATTGTTTCAAAGCTATAATTGGCAAGGGGTCAATTGTGTTCGTTGAATGTGTCCCTCTATGCCAATTTTTTCCTATGTTACTTTTTGGGATTTTTACTTTATGAATCACTTCACACGAAGATGATGACCTAGATCATGAATTTACTTAATTTAATTAAAGATAATAATTTTATTATTTGCTTCTCCTTTTACCTTGAACTAATTTTCCACAATTTCTTAAGAGGAATAGGATGTGAAAGTTAATCGACTTAGGAAACCTCTTAAGAAGTTACAACTATATATCTCATACACTTAGAATCAAGGATATATGTATTTCTAGTGTTTTTAACTGAATCTCAATCCAATGAGTGACAATAATTCACCTATTTTCCCTATATGATCAAATTCAACCATATGTTTCATTGTTAGTATATTAGGTATAGTATGTGTAGATGTGGATTTTATGCACACCCTAGATTTAATGAGGTAACCTCTAATATTTTAGGATCTCAATGGAGATAATATCCACTCCAAGTAATGAGTTATAGGTATATATTAAACAACTAAGTGGTTTAATAGTAGTCTAAATCATGAAAATTGTTAAACCATGTGTGAATGGGAGAGTGAAACCTATAAAAATTTAAAAACTAGTTGAGTTGGATGGATGGCACCTATGCTAAAGTGGGTAGATCTCAATCAAATAAATTCCAAAAAAGAGAAAGGTAGGGAAGAAAATAAGGCTCTAGATTCCACATAATTATTAATTTCTAGCTAGTTTCTTTATGGACAATTTTTTTAATATAAATGTTTGCATCTAATAGTTGTTGCATAATCACATACAAACATAACAAGAGGATATGGGGAAGAATTGATATAGTAAACTATGGGATCTGAACTAAGTGTTGTTACCATTTAGATTTATTGTTTCACACCATTTTTCATTAGAGTATAACTCAAATCATAGAGTTATATAGGGTAGTTATGTCTTACACCTAGAAGGATATATCAAGAAAACCCTTATGCACATTTAGAGAATTGAAATAGTCTACCTAATTTCATGATATCAATTATACTTGATAATTATCAAATAGTTTTTTCAATTCTTAAAGAAAAATACATCACTAATAATAAGAAATAATTATTTTTAGATTTTTCCCATTTCAAATTGATGAATCCAACAACCAAAAAAGTAAAACATAGCTAATTACATAGAATTGGAATAGAAAAGCATTGGCACAGTTGTGTGATAATAAAAAAGACTTCTTCCTATATTAATAAATTTTCCAACCATTGAATTCAAGAGGATTTAAAATATAAATATATTTGGGGAGGGGTTATATTATCCATAAAATACATGAAAAATTGAAAGTTACATGTCAATAATTAGAATGTGAGTTCTAATTATTTTAAGGCCTGTATGTATAATTATAGTTGATCATAACTATTTTTCCACAAAAGAAATAGTTATGATACTAAAAATCAATGGGGAATGAGGTAGCCATAGATTACTACACAAGGTGGTATGAGGTAGTTACTATGAAAAGAAGTACCATTGTCGAGGTTATAAAATTCATGGAGAATGCTATAACCACCCAATTTGGGGTCCTAATCTCTCTGGTATGTGATAATGGTTCTACCTTCCAATATGTCCATAAAATTTATAGAATGGGCTTATGATAATGAATCACATTGAGGTTCTCATCCAATCACTATCCCCAGAGAAATAGATTGGCAAACTTATATTCTCTCCAAAAAAAAGACTTCTTCCTATATTAATAAATTTTCCAACCATTGAATACAAGAGGATTTAAAATATAAATATATTTGGGGAGGGGTTATATTATCCCTAAAATACATGAAAAATTGAAATTTACATGTCAATAATTAGAGCATGAGTTATAATTATTTTAAGGCCTGTATGTATAATTATAGTTGATCATAACTATGTTTCCACACAAAAAAATAAGCAGGTCAATGTGGGAGATCTAAAATTGAAAGTTACATGTCAATAATTAGAATGTGAGTATGTATAATTATAGTTGATCATAACTATTTTTATAAAAAATATACTTGCTTTTACACTACAATCTAATGTTTTCATGCTTAAAAAAGTCTTTAAATATTACATTCATATGCTACATATAAATATATTTTAGTTACATTAGTTAACTCTACATGGAACATACATACAAAATTAACCTCGTAAAACTAAGGTTTAGTTGAAGTAGTTAGTTGGGTCAAACTGAATGGTGGCACCATAACCTTTTTTTGTCTCCAACTCCTAGTAGTGTTTATTCTAATGTCATGATAAAACCTTCTGATGTCCATATTTAAACTATATGTCTTATGTAATCTATTTATTGGTTTTAGAAAGCATGCATGTTCAACTTTGGTGTCCCAAAAATTCACCTAAAAAATCTCTACTTTTGTAATCATGGTCATAAGGTTCATGTTGGTATGGTATGATAAGGTCCTGGATGTGATTTTGGATTAGGCCATGAGGATCCTAATCCATATGTGGAAAAATATCCAATGAATATTAATCTATTTTTTTGACAACTTCTCATAAATGTTTCCTAATGGTATATCACGTCTGACCTATCATCAAGGATGAACCGTGAAACAATCATTTCTTATTTTTATTCAAGTATTCGTCCACACTCCACCATAGTTGGTAGGAAATATTCTACTTAGCCATCTCATTGGGGACATACTTTGGGAGATGTAAAGGAGTAACTTTATTCCCCATGACCATGCTCACTATGTAGTTAGTATAGAGCTAATAATCCCCCCTTAGCCCTATTGTTTTAATAATGCTCTCTAACACTATGAGAAAGGGTTCCTCATGAATTACCCTCCATACTTGAGGGTAAACATTCTCAGCAATTATGACTATATTCTTGGTATATGCATAGATTTTAAGGAAATAAAAAGAATCACATACCAATTTTTAATATAGTCAAGGGTTGGGCTCTAGAGTGATCTATTGTGCATATAGATGGTACCCATAACTACATCCAATATCTAGGACATCATGTATAAATGGTCACCTAGGGGCATCTTCTCCTTT
Organism: Torreya grandis; assembly: GCA_037957365.1. Classification (NCBI taxonomy): domain Eukaryota; kingdom Viridiplantae; phylum Streptophyta; class Pinopsida; order Cupressales; family Taxaceae; genus Torreya; species Torreya grandis. The sequence continues at coordinate 1,108,331 of JARHVA010003315.1, read as the reverse complement.
TTAAACATATGTTTTTGAAGTCTTGAATAATTTATCTCTCTTAGTGTGAAGGTCAGCTCATGAGTCATCATCAAGTCTAGTAATGGTACCCATTCTAGATGGAGATAGTAGATGTTAGGATGACCATACAACCTATTCAACAAATCCATTCCAATGAATATACCCATCCAAAATTTAGTGATAGGCATTGGCTCCCTATCCTTGAGGGTGACCACCTCTCTAGGAGTGATCCATTTCTTTAGAGTATTCTCAATCATTGTTGTCTTCTTCCACATTTCTACTTGGTGTCCATAAAAAGTAGAATCTACAATTGGCATATATAGATACATATAGAAAGTATCCCTTGAGATTCAATTGATGAATATCTTATGGCTTAGGTGGTGTAAGAATCCACCACTAGTCACCTTCTCAGTAAATAATAGGTCCCTCCATAGGTCAATGCAAGGCATCACCCTAGCTGTAGACATTGTAAAATGTAGGCATTGACATTTCAATGGTAGAAAGTCCATTAGCAACTAATATTGTGAGGATATCAAATACTCTTCATGTGAATGGACATCTAAGTCCTTGATCATATCCTAAAGAGATAAATAGTTAGCATATTCATTATTAGACATATTTGAATACAAAATAGTATTTGTATACTCTATAGAGCCTTTGATAAAGAATTTGGAAGGTGAAAACACCCCTTGAACACCTCATATGAAGAGGCCATTGATATCCGATTTAATTATATGATTTTCATGATAATTCGACTATTTTTTGGCTTATTAGAATAAATTTGTAATGGATCACAAAGAGTTAGGGCTTCAAGTTTTCTTTAGAGTGCAA